>ML994610.1:2886565-3139267 GCA_010093925.1 Zopfia rhizophila CBS 207.26
TCGACGAAGAGAGTGCGACGAAGAGAGTGCGACGAAGAGAGTGCGACGAAGAGAGTGCGACGAAGAGAGTGCGAAGAGAGTGCGACGAAGAGAGTGCGACGAAGAGAGTGCGACGAAGAGAGGTGCGACGAAGAGAGTGCGACGAAGAGAGTGCGACGAAAGAGAGTGCGACGAAGAGATTGCGATGAGGGGGGGGGCCGACGAAGAGGCTGCGATGAAGAGAGGGGCGGCGGGGAGACTACGTGTGGGGGTTGCGCCGAGGGGGTTGCGGTGAAGAGAGGTCGACGAAGAGACTGCCGGGACGAAGAGATTGGCGCCGAAGAGATTACCACGACGGAGAGACGTTGATGAAGGGACTGCGACAAGGAGATTGCGCCGAAGACACTGCGCCGAAAAACTGCGACGAGAAGAGAGTGCGACCAAGATGAAGAGAGTGCGATGAGAGTAGCAGGGTTAGATCAGCAGCGTCAGAAAGAGAAGCAGCGTGAGAGTAGCAGGGTTAGAGAAGCAGCGTCAGAAGAGAAGCAGCGTCAGAAGAGAAGCAGCGTCAGAGAAGCTACGTGAGAGATAGTTAAGGCGTTGAAGTATTGTTACCGGGATTGGAGCTTGTAAAGATTGAGAATCTGAACAAGATTGGATTAAAGACCTGAAAATCTAGAGGGCAAGTAGAAGCTATATACAGTAAAGAAATGCCAAGCCAGCGAATTGTATGTCCAACTAGTAGGAGGTCGCGTTTCTGGCAATAAGTATTGGTCGCATGAAAAAGTTTTGGTGTTCCTCTGGCGCAGTAACTAGAGCCCAATCACATGACATCGATTTTTTTTGACCAACAAGAATGCAAGAAACCTCGGTGCTATTTTGGCGGAGTTTTGCATTAAAAACCCCCTATTTAAATAGAAAGAAGCTTCGCTACGCTCAGCAATTAAAATAATATAAAATTTTTAAAATTTTTAACTAATTATTTTATTAGTAATTTAATAATAATATTATATTATATATTATAACAATTTATACTAATAATAGTAATTAAATAAAAGTTAAAAAAACTTAATAGTATTACAAGTTACTAACTTACTAATGTAAATTATACTAGTAATAAGCTATCTAACTAATTATTATAACGATTAATTAGTTCTCTTATTTCTAAATTAAATAGCTTATTAGACTTAGTGGAAGTTAGTTAACTCAGTAAAGATAGAAAGAAGTAATATAGTAAGTTAAAATTTAATAAAATAGTATTAAACTATTTTACTTAAGATATAAATCTTAATTTTAGAGTAACTATAAAGAATTAAAAGTAATTATAAGCTGTTTAATGCCTTATATTTATAGTAGATCCCTTATACGTATATTATATACTAATTAAAAATATATTAAATACTACTAGAGAAGATAAGAGAAAATAAGTTTAGCTTTAGTTTATATCTAGTCTTATCTCTATTATTAGCACTTATTTTTCTTGTGTTTTACTATAGCTGGTTATCTAATCTATTTATCTATTCTAGGTATTATTCTCTATAGAACTTAAACTTACTATAAAGTAATTCTATCTGTAAGTTCTGTCTTTACTAATTTATTTTAGCTTATTAGTATTACTTATATATTTTCTTATACTATGCCTTCTACAGTAACGTCTTTTTACTTATACTTTTTTTTTTATTATAGTTTATAATATTATCCCCTTTTTTTAAGCTTTTAGCCTGAAGGTTATTCTGTTCTTTTTTTTATAAATAGTATAAAAATAGCTAGTTCTTTATATAAAAGCTAAGATTATAAGAACCTCTTATACCTTTTCTATCCTTCTAATTTCCTAAGAATAACTTGAGTGGAATTATTTTTAATATAAGTTTATTACTTAGCTTAAAAAGTTCACGCGCATAGCTATCTTATACTATTTTTTTTATTTCTATTATTATAATAATAGCCGCTATTGCCTGGTGGACCTAGCTTTTAAATAATATTTTAAATATATTAATTAAAACATAAAGTATAATCTTATAGTGTTATAGTAAAAGTAAAATTATTTAGATTATAATAAAAAGAAATTATGCTAGTAGATTAAGAAATCCCGTTAAAAGTCTCTTAAAGCTTATTATATATTATTAAATTAGTTACAGAATATTTAGTAGTAATTATTAAATTTAGATTATAAAACTTAAGCCTGTAAGTTCTGGCTTTATTAGTAACTAGCTTAAATAAATTTTTAAAAGAAAAAAATATTCTAGCGTAAGCTTACCTCAATTAATAAAGTTCATATAAAAAAAAAAATAGAGTTATTAGAATTAATTTAATATACTATAATTTATAGTATCTAGTATCGGCTTGCCTTTCTTCTTAGGTTTTAAATAAAATATTTTATATTCTCTATATTTTTTAAATATATCTCTAGAGTAAGTGTTTGCTGTTTCTTTTAGTAGTACTAATGTGATAACGGGCTCGGTCTTCACGCGTCATAGCATTAATGCAGATTAATGGGATAAGTTGGCTCTATTTCAGCTACACTAAGATAGAAAGAGAAGAGGTACAAAGGGGGCTCACCCCTAAATAGGGCGGTGCATGGCCTGAGCGTGAGCTAGCCATGCTCCGGGCTCTGCGCTAGATCGTGGCTGGCGTAGCCAGTCGTGATATCATGTAGCCTGCAGCGAGCAGAGTGAGCAGCACCGTCACATTACCCCCCCTCTAAGGGAGGCTCGTCCCTGAGTCTCTAGGTTACAGTCTCCTCCTTGCCGGTCTCTGTACCACTCTTGTCTTTGAAGCCGCCTTGTCGTTCTCCTCTGTTACTTCCAGGTCCTCCTCTGCTTCGTACGCTTTCAACCAGGCGTCTAGTCGTGCCGGCGGTCCTGCTTTCTCTGGATAGGCCTCGTGGTAGTCTCTTACCTTGTGTGGGGCGCCTATAAAGCCTCGGGCGTTGTACCAGGTAGGATCTGGGTCATGAGCTAGCCAGGATGCTTTGTACTGTAGTCGGCCATGGAATAGGCGGCTATCAAGGATTTCCTGCACTGGCCACTTGGGATGCCCGTTGATCTCGATAGGCGGTTCCTCAGGTTCAATTTGGCCAGGCAGTGGGTGAGTAGAAGCCTTCCGTAGGCGGTCTGCGTGGAAGACGTCAAGCATGCGCATGTACAGCGGCAGCTTAAGGTGATAGGAGTGTCCCTTCATGCCTATAATAGGATAGGGTCCGTACATCTGCTGGTCGAGCTTCTGGCTAGATCGGCTAGTGGTGAAGCCCTTAGGTGTAACGTACACCTCGTCTCCTGTAGAGAAGTCTGGCTCGCGGCGCTTCTTGTTAGCCTGTCGAGCCTGTCACTCTTGTGCTTAAGCGATCCCTTATTGAGCTATCTCTATAGCTAGCTTTACCGCGTCGTATCGAGCTTTAGCGTAGCTCTGCGCTTCCTCACGAGACATCTGTTCGCGGACTGTAGTAGATGTCTTCGTACGTTCCTCCCAGTCCCAGTGATAGATTGGCTGGTGGCCAAACTCAATTTGATAGGGTGACAAGCCTGTAGTCTCATGTGGCAGAATTGCTTGGGCCCAGTCCATACAGGGCAGCAGGTCTGACCAGTTGTCTTGATGGTGGTTGACGAATGGGCGTAGGCGCTGGTCGATGTACTGGTTCAGGACCTCAGTGTTCCCGTCAGTTTGGGGGTGATACGGCGTTGAGAGCTTTTGCTTGATTCCTGTTAGTCGGCATAGCTCATCCATGAATGCTGAGATGAACTGAGGACCGCGGTCAGAGACTATTGACCTAGGCAGGCCAAATACTCGCCAGATGTAGCGATAGTACATATCAGCTGCCTGAGCAGCTGTAGTTGTCTTACGGCAAGGTAGTGAGAAGCAGCGCTTGCTTAGCCAGTCCACAACGACAAAGGCGCAGTCGTATCCTTTCTTATCTAGAGGGAAGGACTTAAAGTCCATAGAGACGTCTCGCCATGCTCGCTCAGGGATTGGCAGTGATTTAAGTAAGCCTAGGGTCTTGTCGCGAGGTATGTGGCTCCATCTGCAAGCTTTACACGCAGCTACGTAGTCATCTACATCTTTACCCATACGGCCCCAGTAGTAGCGGTCGCGAAGTAGCTTGCCTGTCTTTCTCTTACCTGGGTGAGCAGTCACCTGGGTAGCATGGATAGCTTGAATGAGGTGGGTCCTTAAGAAGTGTACAGCAGGGACTACCAGCTTGCCGTGGTGCATGAGAAGGCCCTGGCTGAGTTTCCATGCTGGGTAGTTGCCAGAGAGGGCGCGCTCTCGGAATGGCTGTAGGCTCTCATGGCTGCGATTCGCCTCAATGATGCGATCGATCAGTGAGTGAGGGTCGTTTAGGAGAGGCGAGGCCATGAAAGTATCAGCAGTAGCTACTTCAATTGCATTAGCAGCTAGCATGCCTCTTGCTGACAGCGCAGCTAGGTTATCACTCACGGCCTCAATGAAGCTAACGTCGATTTGCTCTGCTGAGAGAAAGGCGCGTGTTCGGGCTGCTTTGTCCTTGTCTTTCTGGGTCTTCAGTTCCTCTTGCTTGCGCGAGAGCGCGTCGGCTACTACGTTGGCCGTGCCAGGGCGATAGGTAAGCGTTAGGTGATAGTCTGCTACGCTCATTACTCAGCGCATCTGGCAGGGAGTAAGCTCTCGCTTCGTAGAGAAGTACTCTAGCGCGCGGTGGTCAGTCAGGGCACTGAATAACTCTATAGTCTGCAAGCCTATAAGCTGCAAGCGCCATTCTCGGAGGCCGTAGATTATAGCTAACATCTCTTTATCGTGTATGTCGTAGTTTATTTGGGGCTTGCTTATAGTCTTAGAGTAGAAGGCTACAGGTCGCTAGAGGCCATTCTCTTAGAGCTGTGATAGCACCCCTGCGATGACCCCATCACTTACGTCTGTCTCCATACGCGTCTGGCGGTAGGGCGAGTAGTAAGCTAAGACATTATCTAACAGCATTAAATCTTTAGCTTGCTAGAAGGCTGCTAGCTCACATTCACCAAAGGCGTGCCATGCGCCCTTCTTAAGCAGCTTAGTAAGCAGTTGAATGATACATCTATAGTCTTTTAGGAAAGCTCTGTAGAAATTACAGAATCCTAGGAAGAATTACAGGCTTTTAACTGACGTAGGTACTGGCCATTTCTATATAGCAGTAACCTTCTCAGGGTCCTTTTAGATCCCTTCTGTGCTGATAATAAGGCCTAGGAACTTCGTTCTAGTAATAGTAAACTCGCTCTTCTTAATATCTGCCTAGAGGTCTGCGTTCTGAAGACGTCTTAGTACCTAAGTAACATACTTCTCATACTACAGTAGGTCTTTAGAGTAAATCAGGATATCATTAAGGTAAGTAGTGTAGAAGTCGTCTAGTAGGCTATGAAATACCTTGTTAATATAGCGCTAGAATGTAGCAGGGCTATTACAGAGACCAAATAGTAGCACATGATACTTATAATTCCTATACTGAGTACGGAACGTAGTCAGGTCCTCTATGTCCTTATTTAGACGTATATAATAGAAGGCTTATTATATGTCAAGCTTAGTGAACATTCTTGCACGTGCTAGGCGGATAAAAGTCTTCTAAATTAGCAGGATCAGATAAGCGTCTTTCTTTATAATAGTATTAAGCTTATAATAATTAACATAAAAGTGTTACTCTTCTCTAGGCTTCTTAGTAAATAATACTAGAGAAGCATATAAAGCGTCACTGTAAGTGATAACCCCTTATTTAAAATAATCATCTAAATAGGTCTTAACAAGCTATAGCTACTTAAAAGACATACTATATAGTAGACTTAACATCAGCGTGTTTTTAGCTATTAGTTTAATATCATAGTTAATATCTTTATAATGTGGGGGCAGTATGTCTGAGTTCTTTTTTAAGAAGTAAACCTAAGTCACGCTAGCGTAATTAGAGTAAAATAGTTTCTACTTAATAAGCTATTAAAGTTCCTCTTCTTTCGTAAGATTCTTATTTAATTAATAGGGCCCTTCTAGTAAAGGTTTTACTAAGGAGTTTTTAGGGCCTTAGGAGGAAGACTTCCTTATAAGGTTCCTACAGTCCTAAATAAGCTTATCCACTTTATAGATACTAGTATACTCTAGTATAGTTTCCTTTTACCATACGTGCATTATAAAGGTAATAGCTTTTATAGTATTAATTTTAAGGCCTGCCTTAGAAAGGTCTTCGCGTGAGATAGGCTGAAAATAAAAGGTTTATTTATTTAATTCTAGCTACTATTATAAGTAAAGCTGCTCTTCTATTTTCCTAAAATTCTTTTAATATATAATATGTTAAAATAAGTGCTAGAGTAACTTATAAGTGTGCTATAAAATCACTATATTTATTAGCTTATTATATTAGTTAGTATTAGCTTAATATAAGAGATTAATTTTAGTTAATAGATCTTACGTTAAAATAATAATATCGCGCTTATAGTTAATTAGCTTATTATCTAGCTATTTAAGTGCTTACTTTTTATAGTTAATTAATATACCTATATCTTTAAATAGCTTATAGCTAATTATAAAGTCGTGGCGGCTAATATTACAAAAAATAAAGTAAATTAATAGATAGTAATTATCTAGTATTAGATTAGCCTAAAAGTACTTATTTACTTATCTATTTAGTCTGTTATTATAGCTAGCTAGGGGGATAGATTTTATCTAGTAAGTTTTTATTTTAAGCCCTTTCTTAATAGCGCGTATATACTTTAGGTGTATTAAAATAAAACTACTAGCTCTAGTATTAAAAAAGCTACTTAGCTTAATAGCTAGTTTACTAATAGAGATATAGTAGAGCAGAATAAAAGCTAGTCTACTAAATAACAGTTAGTAAGAGTTAAACTAGTTAGTAGCTTTAAGAAATAATTCTAGAAAAAAGACTTCTCTTAAAGTAAGTCTTTTCCTAATAGTTTCTCTATAGTAAGCTAAAACTCCTTATTATTACTAGTATCCTAAAGCATATAAAGCTTTTTATTAGTATCTATAAGCTTAATTACTTTAGCTATAGCTTAAGTAGGTAGTTAGTAGTCTTTTATAAAGTAACTAGATTTCCCACAATTATAGTAACTAACTAGCTTAAGGATAGGTATTAGTAGAATAGTAGTAGCTATTATATAAGTTAGGTACTTAGTTTTTAAGCAAGACTACTAAATTAACGGTAGCTAAATCTTTCTAGTTTTTTTATTAATCTACTTAATAGCTTTCCTAGTGCTGAGAGCTAGCTCTCTAGTAAAGTCTTAAGCTAAGTCTATATACTTATTATATTAATTATAGTACTGTTATTAGTAGATGCCTATCTATATACATAAAGCGTTTAAAAGCTTCTTATAAAATTCTTTTACTTATTAGTCTATAAGCAGGCTGCGTTCTTAAGCTAAGTAAAAGAAATTACTTTAAAATATAGTAAAGTTAGTAGAGTCTCTAAGGTAAAGCTTTTAGAAATTATAGTAAATATTAAGTCTCTTATATAGATTACTATACGTCTTTTTTAAGTGATTTATTATATACTAGTAGCTAACTAGCTACTTACTCTCTCTTATTATATATATAAGTATTAAGAGGTACTAGTTAGTAGGACTTTCTATATACATACGTATATAAGAAATAATATTCTCCTAAATAGCTTATTTACTAGCTCTAGTAAACTAGTTTTAGTTAGCGCGTACCTTATCCTTTAAGATATCCCTTTATTAATTAAAAGTAATATCCTTGCCGTCCTTAAGTATTAGTAGGTTAGAAAATTATACTAAGTAGCTATTATCTTAATAGCTACTTATAGTAAGTATAGCTAGTAAAGTAATAAATAAATAAAGTAATACTTAAGAAGTTTAGTTACTAAGATCTCCTGTATTAGAACTATTGTTAGGTTTTATAGTGATATAATTAACCTAGTTCTAAAAAGTCTATAGCAGAGCTATAAAGCGTGTTTTCTTTATTAATATTAATAATAGCACTAAGCTAGCCTTTATAGAGAGGAAAAAATATATATTATATATAAGTTTCTTTATCTATACCCTTAGTGTTTTAATTTTATTCTCTTAATCCACTACGTGCTTAAGCGTATTATTTAGTAGTTAATAAAGCTTAGTAAGCTTATCTTTAGCCTTATTAAGCTTAATTTCAATCATATTAAGCGCTTTTCCTAGTGTATTAATATAGTTATAATATATAAGTACTTTAAGGTAGCTACGCTCTAGCTTACTAGCAATTATCACTTAATTAAGAGTTATTAGAATAGAAAGTGTAACCTCTATTTTCTAAGGCTTATAGATATTAGTTCTCTAAGTAGTGCTCTTAATAGTAATTATAAAAAGTTTCTTATTATATTATGCCTAAATACGGAGCTTCTTAATAGTATAGTCTTCTCTAATTATATTATTAAAGTAGTGCGTAGCGGTACACTTAAGTAACTTAGAAATAAGTATATAGTTATTACTAGTAGCTATTATCTTAGAATTAATTCTTATCTCTAGCGTAAAGAGCTTTTCTATAGTTCTAATCTATTTATTTTTATATTTATATAAAGCTTTTAGCCCTTAGTAGGGTGAAGTAATTAGCTAATTCTCTAGTATAAAGAAAATAAGTTAGTAGTACTTACAGGGGTCAGTTTCTCTAGCATAAAGAAGATAATAAAAAGAGAGGAAAAAGAGAGAGATTCACTAAAACTCTTATAACTCTCTTTTAATCTAATAGGTATATTACCTACTGCTATAGGTTTTCTAGTTATCTACTAAATTACTCTTAAGGCCTACTGTGTAGAGCTTATATAGGCTATTACTTAAGGTTTTAACTACCTACTACTATAAGACTTTCTAGTAGAGATTATATAATTAATAAACTAATAACTCAGCATAATCGTGTAATTAATTCTCTAGGTGTAGTTATTAGTGAATTAAATGCTTAAGTTAATTATATAACTTAATCTTAATATTATATCGCTATCATCTAGCTAAGTTAGATTAATCTTAGTGTAATATAATAATAGGCTTAGTCTTTACGCGTTATAGCATTAATATAAATTAATAGAATAAATTAGCTCTATTTTAGCTATATTAAAATAGAGAGAGAAAAGATATAAAGGGGGCTTGCCTCTAAATAAAGTAATATATAGCCTAAGCGTAAGCTAGCTATGCTTTAGGCTCTACGCTAAATTATAACTAGTATAGCTAGTTATAATATTATATAGCTTATAGCAAGCAGAGTGAGTAGCACTATTATAACTAATTAATTAGCTTTAAACTATTCTTTAAGTTTCTAACTAGCTCCTATATATTATTCTTAGGTTTATAATTTTTTTATTTAACTAGGTACTTCTACTAACACCTAAATCACTAATAGTCTAAAATTTATTAGACTTTATACTTAGTAGTGTCTTTCTTAAGTTTAAGTTTTATCTATAATTTAGCGTTCTATAGTGCTGATTCTAGTAACAAAATATAAAAAACTAGATAAATTCTTATGTTTTTAAGTAGTTATAGTTTATAATTTACAGATCCTATTTATTATTTAACCTTAAATAGTCCTAATTTAATATAATCCAGTTTTTTTAATGGTTGTTTGGTTTTTAAATTTTTTTATAATAGAAAATCTTATCCCTCTTTTTAAAGATTAGTCTCTTAATTTTAGACTTATTTTTTTGTTATTTGCTAAGGTTTTCTTTCCAGGTAATCTTTTCTACTATTTCTTAATAAAGTTATTATAACTTCTTAACTTTTATCCTTACTAATTCTGATATCTTGTTTAGTTTTTATGATTCTTAATAAGCTATCAGCTTATAACTATAATTTGTAAAGAATAGTAATCTTTTAATAGTTAATGACTTTACAGAGTTATATACAAACTTAGCTATTAGTAGTAAGTTAATCTAGTTATCTTATTATTTATTAATATATATTTATAGATATTATTCTAATATCTAATTTGTCTATTCTGTTTATCTATTTATTTATAGGTAAAATACTATTAAGAGGCGATGCTTAGCCCCTAGCTTCTTTATAAACATTTTCTAGAATATTAATATAAATAATTTATCTCTATCTGTGATGAATTCTTATGGTAATTTATATTATGTTATTAGTAGTTTAATTAATAATATCACCAATTCGTCTGCTTTAATTTCTGTATATGTTAGTTTAAAATATATATACTTTATAAATTAGTCTACTATAACTAGTATTATATTATACTATTAGCCTTAATAAATAGTTATTATTAGTATTCCCGTAATAAAGTCTATTATAACTAATTCCTATAGTAGGTCTAGTAAAGGAATTAGTTATATAAATTTATATTTCTTATATCTTAATGCTTTATTTTTTTTGTACTTAATATATTCTAAAAAAATAACTCTAACCTTTTTTTATATTTCTAGAATCTAAAAATATCTGTTGATCTGTTTTATAGTTTTTTTAATTCCTTAATGTCTATACATTTTAGCTGAATGTTAGTCTTTAATAAGTTTAGTCTATAATACTTCTAGTATAAAAATAGTTTCTATTTCGTGCTATTATAGTCGTCTATGGTTGTATTCTCTAATCTATTTTTACTATATATTTTTAATAATAACTATTATCTTAATATTTATTTATAAGCTTTCTAGAGATCCGTCTGATCTTTACTTAAGTATTATATTATAAATTTCTAGTATATCTCTTATATAGTCTGCTTTTTAACTGAGTACGTTAGCCACTATATTTTCCTTTCTAAATTTATAAAGTATTTAAAAGTTAAATATAGAAACTAACTTCTACTATTTAACTTATTATTAATTTAATTTTTTTATTATTATAAATACTGTCAGATTCTTGTGGTCTAAATATATAATAATTTAATATTTAATTCCTTCTAAATAATATCTTTACTTCTTAAATGCTTGAACTATTGCTAATAATTTCTTATTATAAATATTATAGTTTAACTTAGTAGTTATAAGTTTATAAGATAAGAAATTTACTAGGTATTTACGCTTATTATTCTATACTTATAGTAGAATAGCTTTTATAGTTTCATCTAATACGTCCACATATATCTCTATTTAAAGTCATAAATTAAATATCTTTAATATTAGTAGTTATTAGAATATTTCTTTTAATATTATGAAAGCGTCCTCTTTGCGTTATTTCTACTTAAATTATTAATCTTTTTTAAGTAATTCCGTTAAGGGTAATATGATTTTTAAATAGTCCTTAATAAATTATCAGCAAAAACCTATAAATCTAAGAAAAAAATAAACTTCTTTTATATTTATTAGTGTAAGCTAAGATAGTATATTTTTTATTTTATCTAGGTTAACTACTATCCTGTCTTAGGATATTAAGTATTTTAAGAACTTAACTTCTATCCTATAGAACACATATTTTTCTGTTTAAATATATAGTTTATATTCCTTAAGCTTTCGTAATATTCTCTTAGTATACTTAATATATTCTTTTAGTATTTTATTTATATATATAAGCACGTTGTTAAAATATGCTATTATAAATACATCTAGATATTTCCTTAGTATATAGTTAATAATTGTCTAGAATATTACTGGTGCGTTAGTGAGTTCTATTAGTATAACTAAGTATTTAAATAATTTATATCTTATTTTAAATACTATTATCCATTCATGTTCTTTAGCTATTTATATTTAGTAATATTTATTCTTAATATTAAAGAGACTAAACTATTTAACTCCTTTAAGTTTATCTATAAGTTCTAATATTAGTAGTATAAGGTAGTAATTTTTAACTATTACTTTATTAAAGTATCTGTAGTTAATATATAGTCTTAATTTTCTATTTTTTTTTTTAGTATAAAGAGTATTAGTAATGTTATCTTACTTTAATTAGTTTATATATATCTCTTTTATTAATTTTTCTATAGGAATCTCTATAATTCTTTTTATTAGTATATAGATACCTGATATAATGGTTCTGGTTTTAAATCTGTTTCTTCCTTAAGCGTAATTTTATAGTCCTAGTTCTAATATTCTAGTAACTAGTCTTTAGCTTTTTTAAAGAACTATTTACTAAATTTCTTTTAGTATTTATCTAGTATAATAAACATAGCATCATAAACAGTTACTTTCTTTATTTATATTATAACTTTTATTTATCTATAGTAGTCCCTTTTAGTTCCTATAGACTTTATTTTCTAGTTAATTATTAGATTCTATTATACTAGCTAATTTTATCTTAAGATAAAATTCTTACTATTTAGGTTTATAATTTTAATATAATAGTTATCTGTGTAACCTGCTGCTTTAATAGTTATATTTTATATTTTAAGATTAATTAGACTTTTTCTAAATACTGCCGGACTATTATCTATACGTTTTACTTATATAGGTTTATCTAAAACTCTAGTTAGTATTTAGTATCTTTATATTTATTTATTTAATATAAGTGTTTTACTAGCCCTACTATCTATAAGCGCTAGTATCTAATTACTATTAATATATATATTTATATATAGCTTATTTTCTTATTTTCTTTAGTTTAGTTATATGTATATAAGTGTTATGTTATTTCTAATTCTTAGTTAACTCCTAAATAGCAGTTACTTCTTTAGCGTTTTTTTTTTAGGTTTATGAATTAAGTATCTTTAAAGTTAGCATGCTTTCTTATTAAGTATCTTATATATATTTTTAGCTTGTTCTCTATAATCCTAATATTTCCATTCTAAAAAATTTTCTTAATATGTGAGTTTTTTATATGAGTCTGTAGCTAACTATTTTTCTTAGTAATATTTAGCTTAATATTATTAGCATTCTATCTAGCACTTATTTCATAATAGTTATTTATATTCATTTAAGTTTAGATTTTATAGTTTATTTTTTAAATCTATATAAATTAGTTCTTATTATAGATTAAGTTTCTTTTTATTTACTAGTTACTGTAATACTTTTTTTACCTTTAGTTTTTTAATATGTATAATATGTTTATTCTATCTATAGTCCTCTTCTATATAGTTAAAAGCTATATATATCTAGTATTCTTTTCTTATTATTTTATTTACGGTATTATTATCCTGTACCTATAGTATTAGTAAAAGAGTTTTTTCTTTCTTTTTCTTTTAATCCCATCCTAGTTCTGGATGTCTGACGGGGTGATAGTATATTATATTAATTATAACTAGTATAAGTATTTATTTATAAATCTTATTTATTTATATAGCTAGTTTTTATTTGCTTAGTTTTTTATATTATTTATTTTCCACTAACTGTAGCACTTATTAGTACTTATATATTCTATCTTTTAAAATAACTTTCTAGTATTTAGTAATATAGTATTCTCTTATGTGGTATTCTAATTTATATATTTAATAATATCCCTAGTATACGCGCTGTATAATTATTATAGATATTAACTTCTTACCTTTTATTATCTCTTAATTTTTTTTTTATCTGAATTTCTAATTCTCCTTATAGAATAGTCTACTTTTCTGTTTTATAATTTTATAAAACCTTTATATCTCTTTCTTAGTTTCTATATTGTATTATTAAACTACTGTTTTTTATATTATAGTAATTATATTACTAGATTATTCTGTTAGATAATCTTTAACTTATTAGTATAAGACTTTATATTCTTATCTAAGATATATATAGCTTCTATATATCTAGTATTATTTTTTCTAGATTCTTTTAGTGATTATTTTTTCTATAACTGTGTTCTTTACTTATTCTATTTAGACTATAATAATTTTAATTTTCTTAAGTGCCTTAGTTTAGACGTAAGCTTTTTTAACATTTAATTATCTCTATTTATAATCTTTAATAAAGTGTTCTTGTTTTCTATATTCTAAATAAGCTTTATATATATAGTATTTTATTTATTTTTTAACTTACTTTTCTTATCCCTTTCTAATAAATATCTGCTTGATGTTGATATTTATTTTATTATAAATTCAGTTATCTTTTCTATTTCTCTTAGATATATGGATTACTAATCTTCTATATGCCTTTTTCTCTTACTTTTATTAATACTAATAATTGTTAATAGTTACTACTTATTTAATAATTTTTAGTAAGGTACTTAGCTATTTTTCTCTAGAAATCTTATCTTTAATTCTATCTTTTAATTCTTTATAGTATATTATAACTAATAGTTAGTTTACCTAATTAAGTTATAATTAGATTTATTTAAACTCTACTGTATAGTTAGCTACTAATGTTTATTACTTAAGTCATTAAAGCTTCTAAATTACTTTAGTTTCTTTATTAATTTCTCTAAAGATAATAATTATTTCCTATTTAAAGCATTTATAATTCTTAAAGACTTTTTATATATTACTATTATAATTAGCTAATCCTGCTATTCCTAGGTTAAAGTCTTTATTAGCTAAATAATTTTTTATTAATAGTTTAAACTATTATATAGCTTTATTTATTATGTTTATACCAGCCGCTAAGATCTAATCTTAGTTAGTTAAAAATAATTTCTAATTAAAATAATAGTAGAGGTCTATAGCTGCTATAAAGATCTTAAGTTTATCTCTATTATTATTAAATTTCTTAGGAGGCTATATTTTTACTATTTCCTTTTCTTAATTTATTCTAACAGGTTTATTAAGGTATTACGTAACTTTATAATAGCTATTTCTTATTCTTAGATAATTTATTATGTATTTTTAGTTTCTCTAAATATATTTCTAGTTATGAATAAAAATTCTACTATAATTTCTTCTTTACTACTACTTTCTTCTAACAAGTAAAGTTTCTATTTATCTTTATAATAGGTTGTTATAAATGTTTAGTAATTAGTTATTAAAATCTATCTAACTACTTCTTTTACTTTTTTAAGATAGTAATTATAATATTATAAGTTACTAACTTACTAACGTAAATTATACTAGTAATAAGCTATCTAACTAATTATTATAATAGTTAATTAGTTCTCTTACTTCTAAATTAGATAGCTTATTAGACTTAGTAGAAGTTAGTTAACTTAATAGAAATAGAAAAAAGCAATATAGTAAGTTAAAGTTTAATAAAATAGTATTAAACTATTTCACTTAAGGTGTAAATCTTAATTTTAGAGTAATTATAAAAAATTAAAAATAACTATAAGTTATCTAACGTCTCATACTTATAGTAAATCCCTTATGTATATATTATATACTAATTAGAAGTATATTAGATACTACTAGAGAAAATAAGTTTAGCTCTAGTTTATACCTAGCCTTATTTCTATTATTAGCACTTATTTTTTTTGTGTTTTGCTGTAGCTAGTTACTTAATTTACTTACCTATTTTAAATACTATTCCCTATAGAACTTAAACTTACTATAGAGTAATCTTATTTGTAAGTTCTGTCTTTACTAATTTACCTTAATTTATTAGTATTATTTATATTTTTTTTTATACTATATTTTTTATAATAACGCCTCCTTACTTATACTTCCTTCTTTATTATAGTCCGTAACAAATAGTTAATTTTTATTAAGTTACTAAAGTTATATATATTTAAAGTTAAAATAAAAACAATTATTTTAGTTAGTAATTTTAAATATTAGTTTATTATATAAATTTTAGTAATATATTAAAATTACTATTTACTTTTATTTTTTAGTTTATACTATTTATTAATATATTAGGTTATATATTTTAACTTTTATGTATATATATATAAAATATTATATTATATTTATAGTATTTAAAAGTTAAAATTTTTTTATTTACATAAAAAAAATTGAACGTTTGACTTACTACTATAACTTAGGTAAATGGGGTAAATTAAAATTGGTAAGTATCTAGTTACTGCGCAGCTGCATCCTTTGAAGTTCTCTACCACCTATTATTCATCCTTCATTCCATCTCGTCTTCTTGTTCTTGACCCCATCCTCCATCACAACCTATGCCCAAGCTTCAACACTTAAAGGCTGAGAAAAGTTTTCAACTTTTGATCCGGAAAACATCCTCGTTAGAGCAACAGGGTCTTATTTACTTGAACCCTTTTGACTCGGCTCTAACCGCTCCCGCCCTCACTAATCGCTCCAAAATGGAGTTCTAAAACTTTCCAATTCGTCCAATCGTTTCATATATACTACATATATGTGGAGCAGTAGCCAAACTAATGCAGAGATGACGGATTTGCCCAGTTTCCGCCTATCATGAATCGATTTCATGACGATGTAATAAAGCCGATATTACCTCCCATCCAGTTGCTGCCGCTCCAAGAAGTTGGTAACAATACTGATTCATCAGTTCCGCGCTGGTTTTATCCTTGCTCGTGCGAGTTGAAAACCGACAAACCATCACTTCACCACTGCGCTTCGTGCCAAACTGCAGGACGTTTCCTGATGTTCGGAAATGCCGCGGAGCAATTGATCCCGATCTGGCAGATTTATGCATGGTTGATCATCATTCATTCAACTCAAGCTTTCCCAAGACTACGCCACAGCTTATTGCGACTCAAGGCAACGAAGGTCTTGAAGGAGAACTAATCACTATGTCTATTCCCAAGTCTCTCGAAATGCGGTAAAGCGTGGGCCTAAGAGGTCATGACCTCCGCAGTGGGAATCATTCATCACTTCTGTACCTTCACGAATCGTGCTTGTCTAACCCCCGAGAATGACCTCAGTAGTGCCTCCTTCAGACTGCTCGGCTGGGGTGCGTCTGGAGTCCTGTGGAGTAACCGGATTTAAGGACCCGGAATACCAGCTGTGGGGGACTAGGGATATACAGCACTTATTTTGTGTCGTCATCGCAGGCAGCATTCCGCTGTCTATCCTTTCAATCTATATGCATTTCCTCCGTTCCTGCGCAAATTATTTTGATCTAGATTGCTTTCCAACAGAGATATCTCGAGGCATGGTCACTCATCATGTCGGATACCGACCAGGTCGAGAGATTGCACACCAATGATATGGAGTTGGGGGCGACGGAAGCTGTTCAACGTCACATTTCCCGGTATGTTGTAGAGGCCAAGCTAGTTATGCAACGGAAGCGTGATTTCGAGCATCGACGGCCAAGGTGACTCAGGGAGATGATGACTGAAGCTACGGGCGTGTTCTTCTATGGTCAGCATCGAATTCATTTCGTGATTCGAAATTCGGAGGCAGAAACTGATCTGGCACCGACAGGGTACGCTAGTATTACATCCGCAGCTTCATTTTTCCTTAATGAAATGGGGCCTGCATTTGACTCTTTGTCCAAGATTGGATGATGACTATCTTTCGACTCAAACCCGTGTATTTATTGACAATTCCCACGCGTACGCCACTGGCATTGCCTTCGCCATCACCACCTGCGCCCCAACTTCCAGCGTCCATTTTAATTTTACAATAACCATCTGCTTCGCCTATTATCAGGGTTTTCTCACGGAAACAGGTCCCATACTACATCTTTTCTCAGATATTTCGGAGCGGTCATAGCCGGCCTCATCTTGATGACCTAGTACCATGAACAAATATCCAGGTTTACCGCCCAGTCGATCGCTGCTGGCGAGGGAACTGTGTATAATAGTGGATCGGCGAGTAACCTCTGTGCATTCCGGCGGAGAATCAGAGTAACCTTGGATATCTATTTTTGATCGAATGGTTCGTCGATAGCTTCATCGTAAGTTAACTCTTTTCCCAATAGACTCTATCTATGCCTCTTTGTACTATCCTTTACTTGTTTATGCGACTCCCTGATGCATTTCAGGAATTGTGATCTGGGCAGCTCTTGACCCTGCTAATCCCTTCGTATCCCCGTTCTCAGCACCCTTCGTCATCGGTCTAGCATACACCAAGTACGTCTCACTTCCCCACTGTCTCATGCCATTACTAACAATTGTCCAGTACGATCCGAGGCTTCACTGGCATATCAACCAATCTCGCGTGTGATATCAGGACCTGTCTCGTCGCCGTGGGCTGGTTCGGCGGCGAAGCGTTTTCCTACAAGAACTATTCCTGGACAGCCATCCTCGTCAACATCCCAGCGACTTTATTTGCGACGGTATATTATAAGATGCTTAGTAGAGATGGCTAGAAGAAGATTGGAAAATGAAATGCAGTGCATGCGGAAAAAAGAGAAGGGTCTAGCGAAACATCTAAGTAAGATGGGTGGACGATGGAGAATGGAGCGGCAAGTTTGATGAGAAAGAAAGATACAAATGTATGAACGAGGCTGAGGGGTTTTTGGATGCTCTACATAGACGTGGGAGACAAGGTTCTGAAAGGTGCCTTTTCAAAGTTTATAGTGCCCGCTTGTGAAAGGCAAGTCCCAGAAACTAGAAAGATAAACACCTATAGGACGCGATCTTAGAATCGCCTCCAAACTTGATTCACTTTTGGATTCACTCATCTTCATGGGTCCTCCTAGATAGCCTTTTCGGCCCGTGGTGAGCGGATAGCTACCACCTACGTAGGATCCAGTTTACGCCATGATCAGAGTATTTATTTAGACTTGCGCCCTCAATACTCCCCTCGTTCCGCAATTTCATTTCTTCTTTCATCAGGTCCACCTTTTGTGTCCGAGCTTTCAAAGTTCGGCACTTCATACACTATGGCATATCACGTGACATCTTCAACTTCCACGCCTCAATCGTCTTGCAACCTATCATCCTTTATCTACTTCCCCACATTCCGCAAACACAACAGTTCAACAGAGTGAGTGGGTCTCCCATATGTCTGTCTCGGTCGGTCATTCATCGAGCCCGGGATCGGGCCGAATACTGACTGCAGGCTTAGCTGCATGATTGCGGCACAGTGACGTAACGACAGCTGGCCGAAGCGCCTCCATCGGGTCGCGAAGTTGCGGTCAGCAGCGTGTCGGGCGACTCTCACCATGGCCCATTGTGCAATCAACATTTTCCATTTCTGGTATTCAAGAGGGAGCCTAGGGCACCTTATGCAAGTGTGGTTACTTGAATGCCATAATCGCCTTTCACTCTTTCCCCAACTACACCCCTTCTCGAGCCCGACGTGCCCAACATCGTTCTCGAAGTCGCCTCAGCCGAATAGCTCATAACTCGTTCTGCCACGATGAACTACGCTAATATGATCGAAGAGAAGAACCTCAAGGTACGTTCGTCCCCTCGTAAGAGGCCGATATCGACTAATCTTGGCCCTAGAAAACATTTATAATAGCTACACTGTGCTCCACGCTCGTCGGCACCTTCACCTCGTCCATGGGCCTATGGGATCGCGTCAACGAGAAGCGAAACCAGCAGAAGCGCGATTACAAACAGGACTCAGAGATCAAGAAGCTCCGAGAACAGGTCGAACAAGCCGAGAAGCGCAGCAAGGAACGTGATGACGAGCTCCAGCGGCGGAAGTTGAGGGACGATGTAGGCGATTCGTTTGAGAGGTCTGGCGCTCTCATACGGAGGGAATTTGATGACGGATATGAGCGACTTGGTCGTCGGTTTGCTGTGGGAGATAGTGAGTTTTATTGACATCTCGATTTGGGGTATATTTATTAACATCTCATAGCGGTCACAGAGAATCGGCTTCAGGCGCAGATCATCTCACTTCAGCAAACAGTCATTCAAGTGCTGCAAGATGCGCTCTACAACGACCGACAGCTCACTCGCGCCGATATAAACAGGCTCATCACAGCCTCACAATCCGCACGCGAAGGCTCACTAGATGCCCTCCGTCAACAGTACCAGCGAATGGCCATCGACGCTCCCCCTCAACGCGCACTGCCTCCGCCAAAGCGTGCCTCCACGATCATTGAAGCCGAGCCCCTTTTCTGCCGATACAGCCTCGACCTACAATACATACCCAATAAGCCACTGGCAACGGACTTTGCGCCTGGAGGCGGCTGTCGGTGCCCTGCCTGCGGCGTCCGGCTTGCAGCGGAGTCTGACGACTTCTGGCAAATCGGAAAGCGTACACCAATCATAATCGCAGAAGGCGGGTATGAGAAGGAAGTGTTCGAGGAACGAGAGTTTCACCTCGGGCAAAGATTCGTCATCAAATGCCATACTGTAGATGGCGAATACGCCTGCGTACTCTGCAACAAGAACCGCGATGTAGACGCAATTTGTCGAACCGTGGAGTCGTTGGTCAATCATGTGGGTAGGTTCCACGATATCACGGAGTTAGAACAGGAGGTTGATTTGCGGGAGAGGCCAATGCCGCTGGCTTTACCGCCGGCACCAGCCCCCCCACAACCATCTTCTCTAAGAGATAGAGAGATTAAAGAAGTTGAGATACGGGAGAACTCAAGAAGGCTTCCGATGCCAGAGTATCGATGATGTGTGTTCATTTTTGTTATTAGCGGAGGCGTTAGGAAGACTCGTATCACGATTCATGACCTTGGAAGACTCTCTTCTTTACTGTAATTAATTTGAGTGACTGTCACTCAACTTTTAAGATTTATATTTTGCCCCTATGCTTTGTATTTCCATTTTCGATTAGAGATGGCAATGGCAAAAAGAATCAAAAAAACATACAACAGCGGGTATTCGCTAGTGGTCACCCACCTAACTACTAATCCGCCGGTTGCAGGCTTAAGTACCGGGGAGCGAACGGGACCCGCTGATTTCCTGCACCTGTGGTCGTATGTGGAAGACTCAGTTAAGTATTTGATTTATATAGGTGGTCAGCTTGGCCTAAGCCTCGACATGGCCTAATACAGTTAACCTATATGGGAGGCTTGGCAGTGATCACTTCAGCAGCCAGCCTCCCATCTCGATTGACACAGGATTGTCCTCTTGAAAATCCACAACTGCTGTGGGAGTTCGGCATATGATCGGTACTCATTTGCTGAAAAGGAAAGCTTAATTTAATTGAACTAGGCGAGTCCCCAACTTCTGTGAACCAGCCTCTCCACAACTTCGTCAAATGTAATACCGTTCAACATTCTCACTGGCCGCAGCAGCAAGCCCCCAAGCACCCGCCCGTTTTCACAGTTGCTGGCAAACACCACATCAAACCCTCCATAAAAGTGACCGAAGAATTTGAGCTCGGGATCCGGGTTGAACGATCGCTTCACGACCCCAATCATGCATGCGTTGGTAGCCTGCATCAGAAAGAAAGAGACGGACCACAGCGCAGCGTACCCTAGCCCTTGGAAGGGTCCACCCTAGTCGGATAACCCGGATCGCGGCGGGCATTATAGCGTCTTTTTGACGTATCGGAGGCGAAAGTACTCTTTTAGGAAGCGAAGAGAAAGGCGAGGAGGAAGTGGGTGGTGAGTTCTTCTGCAAGCGTCATGGAGAGAGGATCGGCAGAGAGGTGGTTTTTGACGAGCGTGGCTGCGTCACCGAGAGAGAGGAGCACCGCTGCTAATGTGATGCAGCAAAGGCGCAGGCACGAGGATCTTTGTCGACAAAATACAGAGAAAGAAAGGCCGAATACGATGGGAAGGAGGCTAGCCAATGCCATATTTAGGGATTAGCGATTTCGATGAGTCTGTAGATGGCGACGAAGGAATAAGAGACAAGCCAGTAGACAGCGTAATATTTGATGCTCATCTACTCCATTTTGGGTGGGTTGGGTTGGATGAGTTCGCTGCGAAGAGACTCGCGAGTGTGTTGAAATTCAAGCTAAGGAAATCATGTAAGCGGATCTATGAGCAAGTCTTAACATAAATTATTTCTTACCAAGGAATCTGAACTGATCTAGTAGCAGAGTTGGCTTGCAACCATGGGGTTATACTTATAGCCAGGAGTCATCGTAGTTCAATTAGATGATCACCACGTGAATTAAGCTTTATTTCCAAGATTCTCCGACTTCTCGGTGTCCCTTCCACATCAAACCAGTCGGTAGTTACTACTCGATTGCGATATAGCCAGGACCTTGTGACGTGATCCAACCTTAAAACCTTAGTTCTACTTCACTCCAATTTCAATCTCAAAGTAGAGGTGAAGGTCTCCTTATTTTCCAGTGGAGTGAGATGGTATATGAATTTCTTGGTTCTTGGGCAAGTATGCATATTCTAACCCTTAAAGCCATACACCGATTTCTAGCCTCCTACCAAAGTCTACTATCTCATTTCAGATATATACTTGATGCCTCCGCCATTTCATGTATTATACCCACTATCTAGGATCCTAAAACCTCATCTTATCTATCAAGCCGATGCCTCGGCCATCTCCTGCCTCAAAGCCACACTCCCCTTTCTCCATGCTGCTTGCGGATCCTGCTTCTGCACCTCTTTGCTCCCCTCTCCTTCCCTTCCCCAGCCACCTCCTCCAGGCGTGCATATAATGATCCTCTCGCCTGGCTTCATTGTCGCCGTATTCTTCGCCCCAAGATTGATATACCTATATTCTACCTGCTCATTTCCTTTCCCCTCATCTTTCTTCTCAAGCGTCTCGACTGCTTCAAGCGTCGCACCTTCACCATCCTCTGTCGGGGCCTTGGAGTCCGAATTCGGATCTATCTTCCTCTTATCCACCTTCCGAACCCAAATATTCAAGCCACACTCCGCATCCCCACCCCCTTCAAGCCCATACGGATGATACACTCTCCTCTCACTCAAAATACTAACCTGCACAGGAATCCTGAACTCGATATCTCTTATCACTCCCTCACCACCCTTATGCATTCCTCGTCCTGCACTTCCTGTCCTAAGCCCGAATTCGCGGAGCAAGACTGGATACCGTCGTTCAAAAACTTCGGAGTCCGTGATTCGCGTGTTCGTCATGTGTGTATGTACACCAGACGTTCCATTCCAAGTTGGTCCAGCGCCAGAGCCACCGGCAATGGTCTCATAGTAGCCGAATCCTCTTGTTTCTTTACGTTCGGGTGATCCATTCGAGAAGCTTGTTCCACCGAAACCGAAGGTGAGGTTATTCGTATCGCCCTGGCTAGCTGCACACGCTCTAAAAGCCTTCAGAACAACGTCGGTGACACGCTGAGATGTTAGAACGTTGCCGCCGACCACAGCCGCGTTGTCGGAAGGGCTGAGGAAAGATTTCTTCGGGATTATGACGTGGATTGGTGCTAGACAGCCTTGGTTCAGCGGTATATCTTCTGAGATGAGACAGCGGAGACAGTATATTATGGCGGAGTAAGTCACGGCTTCGGGGGCGTTGATATTGCCGTAGACTTCGGGACCTGTGCCTGTGAAGTCGAATACCGCTTCTCCCTTGTCTGGATCAATCATCACTTTCAGTCGAATCGGACTCCCATCATCCATGAAGTCGACAGCGGAAAGGTCCTGCCCCTCAAACCGCTTATAGACTTGTTTCAAGAGATTTCGCACGCTTTTCTCGGCGTTCTGTTGGATGTTGGTCATGTAGAAGCGGACCACTTCTTCGCCGTAGTCTTCCATTAACGTGCTAATGAGGTTAATGCCTTTTTGATTTGCGGCAACTTGCGCTTTGAGGTCGTTGATGTTGTCGCTTAGACAGCGGGTCCCCGAGCAGCCGGGATATTGGCCTGGCTCGTCGAGGAGGAGCTCAGTGATACGCTTCTCGTTGAAGTGGCCTTCAGAGACGAGTTTCTCGGATTTGATTGCTGCGCCTTCTTGGAAGAGTTCGCGGGAATGTGGAGGCATGGAGCCGGGGAGAATGCCGCCGATATCTGCGTGGTGAGCTCGTGAAGCGACATAGAAGAGTATTTTGTTGCCGGAGAAGGCGGGTGTAATGACGGTGATGTCTGGGAGATGGGTGCCGCCGAACATGGGGTGGTTGGAGACAAGGACGTCGCCGCGTTTGAGCTTGCTTTTCCATATGCCAGCTTGTTTGCGGACACAAGTGGACATGCTTCCTAGATGAACGGGAAGATGAGGAGCTGGAATTGGTTAGTTGATATCTCACATGTGGTTCGTAGCATAGTTACCATTAGCAACTAGACCACCATCGGAGTCGAAGAGTGCGCAGGAGTAGTCAAGACGTTCCTTGACATTCGTGCTTACGCTCGTCTTCTGTAATGCGCGCCCCATTTGCTCCGCGATAGCCATGAAGCGATGAGCGAAGATGCTTAACAAAATTGGATCCGCTTCCTTGGTATCAACTTTCTTGTCCTGACCATCGCTCTCGCCGATGTTGATGACAACATGAGTGTCGATAAGCAATGCAGATGCTCCAGGTGTTACCACAATTGTCTGTGTGCCGTCTGCAATGATTGCTGGTCCTTTGATGCGATCACCCACCGCCAGATCTTCAAGCTTGTAGATCGATGTTTCTTGACGGCCGCCCTCAAAGTAGACTTGCCGTGTGGCATACTGCTTCTCGCCCTTCCCGAGATCCTTGGGTGTGATATCCTTCAGTTGTCGGTCCACGGTCTTTGCAAGGCCTTCAAAAGTCTTGCCGATACCTCTTGCTCGGACATCATCGACAATGATGTCCCTGTCTGGAAGAGTGAATCCAAATTCTTGCTCGTGCTGTTTGACAAATACTTTACCAAACGCCCAGTCATCACCGCCGTATTCCTTATCTGCTTCCTCCTTTGAGGGCTTCACGACCATCAGCGCAGACTCAGTTCCTCGATACCGAAGGTTAAGGTATTCTTCGAAGTGGATTTGATTTTCTGAGAATCCTTGATCTTTCAGTGTAGCGGTAGATTTCGACTTCAGCTCCTTCATCTTCTGCTGAAGATACCCTCGCACGTCTTTGTCGTCCGACCACACCTTTGATTCTGGCTCCTGTCGCTCGTCCACTACATCGGCTAAAGCCATACCGTAAGCAGAGAGCACAGACGAATATCGGTGGATGAGAATCTGTGAAATGCCAAGCGCCTCTGCGATTGCTACTGCATGCTGACCTCCAGCACCACCAAAGGTCGCAAGACGGTGTTTCGATGCATCATGTCCCCGAGCTTCTGTCAGGCTTCGAATTGGCCTCGTCATTGTCTCATTAGCGATCTTGATGAAGCCATGCGCCACTTCATCCAAAGACATTTCTTTGTCCTTGTTTCCGTCCGCCACTTCCTTATTGATCTGCTCAGCCAGCTCCTTGAACAGTTTCCCGCTCGCTTCTAGGTCAAGCCCTTCGTCTTCGTTCTTGCCGAAGATCTTTGGGAAGAAGTCGGGAAGTAGACGTCCTAGGAATAGGTTCGCATCAGTGATGGTTAGCGGTCCGCCTTTTCGGTAGCATGCAGGTCCTGGATGCGCTCCAGCTGACTCAGGTCCAACCACGAATAGTCCATTTTTCCAGAACAACCGCGATCCTCCGCCAGCTGCTACAGTGTTAATGTCAAGTTGCGGAGATTGAATAGTGACGCCGGCGGTCGTGGTCTCAAACACGTGGTCGTATCGCCCAGCACCGTATCTGCTCACGTCTGTACTCGTCCCTCCCATGTCAAATCCAATCACCGGGATCTTTGTTTGGGGGTCATATGAGGTCAGGGCATACCCGACAACGCCTCCTGCAGGGCCTGAAAGAATGGCCTTGAGACCGGAAAATATGTCAACATCGACCAGCCCACCATCTGATTGCATAAATTCGCATCTTGCACCCTTGGAACCTTCTTCGCGCTTCACACTTCTCGTGCCAAGGCCACCTTCGAATCCCTTTGAAAAGCCATCGATGTACTTTCGTATTGCGGGAGTGAGATATGCATCTGCACAAGCGGACGTTGCTCTTGGAACTAGCTTGATCATGGGCATGAGTTTGTGACTCAAGCTCACATGCTCAAATCCAATCTCCTTCGCAATCCTACCCACAAGTGCTTCATGACTGGGGTAGGTATACCCATGCATTAGGCAGACAGCGATACTCCTCAAACCACTATCATAGACCTCTTGCAATTGACTCCTTATCCTCTCTTCCTCAGGCCTCTGCAGTATGCGCACAGTTTCTCCGGATAATCCCCGAACTAGCTCCGCATCGGGACTAGCCTTCTCGATTGACTCCGCTTTGGTTTGATTCCTCTCGGGGTCTTCGGCATAGTCCTCCAGAGTTACTCGCTCGTCTATTTCAACCACCTTCTTGTATAAGACCTCTGGCTTCCGGATATCCAATGTGAAGATGTTTGGGCGTGATTGATTGCCAATTGCTAGACAATCTTTAAAACCCTTCGTGACTACCATGGCAATATCCTCGCCTTTCCTTTCCAGCAGCGCATTTGTTGCTACAGTCGTACCCATTCGTATGCTCTCGATCTTCGAGGTATCAAGGAGTTCGCCCCGGGGTATCTCTTTCCCCGCGAATTTGGAGAGAAGGCGCCGAATGCCTTCGAGAGGAGCGTCATCATAGTTCGAAGGGTCTACTGAGAGAAGTTTGATGAGGACATCATCTTCCATCTTTCCCGTCCCAGGGTTGCCGACGCAATCCGTGAAGGTGCCGCCTCTCTACTCGGTGTTACAATTGCTTTAAGTGGGGGAGTGGAAAGGGTGTACATCTATGGCAATACGGATTCCCCGTCCGCCAATATCTTCTGATCCCATGGCTGAAGTCTAGAAATTTGCACAGTGAGGAGAATTGAATCTGAAAAAGGTAAGGCGAAGAAGGCCTTGTGACTGAGGTGAACTTTATAGAAGCCTTCTCAGTTGAAGAGAAAGTATGGATGCCAAGAAAATACTGGTGAAGGAGACACTCTTTGTCTATCTCAGTGAAGAGATTTCATGAGTGGGGTGTTTGCGCGGGGTACCCGCGGCTAAGTCACGAACGTTTGTCTGTAATCCGATGACGCTCTGCGCATTCTGCCACCGCCTTTCCCTTTTGGGCTTAGTCTTAACGGTCCCGGGCGCAGTGCTTACTAATCTTTTCCCTCCATGCTCCTCTCAATCCCTCTTCCCTCTTCCACTTCGCTCTACACCAGCATCTCTTCAGTTGGCTGCTCTCAGCGACGTGGTCGGGCATTCATGAACACAACCATAATGCTTGACAGAGGGCGGCGGCCTGCATCATAAGAACGTCTGCCAAGCGACCCTCAAGCATCACCCCTCAAGCTTCACTCTACCTGACGAAGACTATCTTTCCGAACCCAAGGTCTCTCTCGGTCAAGGACTCTGAATTCTGATGTTGTACAGGTTATTACACCGAAGTCAGTCCTTCCCCGTAACAACCTTCGTCTCTAAGCCGGCATGGTCACGAGGTCGCATTCCCCTCACGGTACATCGGGGGTACATGAAGACATACCCTATCTTACCTGGGTCAATATTTTGATGCGCGTGGTTGACAGGCATTCGACCGGCTTCTCATTTTAGGTACCCAACTCCAAGTACCGGAAGGTATCTCCGACCAAGGGTTACCTCGCCGAGGATTTACGCATGAATCCATTCCCAACGCAACATCAATTGCATGCGATTATTTATCTACTCTCTATAAGCCTCGGACCTTTCACTTCTTCGCGCCTGGACTGAAGGATTGTTATACGAGTTCTTGCATCTGTTCATCTCGTTTGGCCCTCGATTTGCGCCTGAGCTGACAGCAGCGTGAACTTCACCTGGATAGGTCCCAAACAGTCCGTTGTCCTCCTCCGGCGTTGAGTCCAAAAGAAGCATCGTCTCCATTCAAAGTTTCGAAACTTATGGAGGATAGTGCGGAGAAGATGTGGTTGGAGCTGCAAATGCCGGCGTGTGATATTAACCCCGGCGATCGCACTCTCGTAAGGCGCATCTTTTCACATGTTCCTGGATTGCACGGTTACTCCCGAGGCACGCCTCACAGCTCATGTTCGATGGCGGACAGGCTGGGCAACGCGTCCGTTCGCTGTTCCTGGTGAATAAGCTTTCCCCGCAATTCTTAGCCTGGGGAAATGCAGGGGTAAGCGGAGGGATCCATGCGCTTTTGGGAGCTTTCATTTCGCCCCTGTCAACGTTTCTCTGGTGATAGCTTCATGAAGTTGCATGTCTTCTTTTCTGCTCTGGGAAGCAACCCCGAATTCGATATTAATCGTTCCCAGGTCCCCGCTCCCTGGCGCTCATCAAAACCTAGGCAAAGCAACATTTTCCATGTGAATACACATTCACCGCTGTGGATTGTGACGATCTTGTCCGTTCTCCTATCCAGAATAGATTCTTCGTTGATGTCAGTAGCTCACTTGGCGCATCGGCAAGCTGCTCGTCGAATCATATGTGTTAAAAGCATCTCTGGACCGAGGTGGATAAGTTGAAAGGAAAGATATAAAAGACATGGGCATATCTTCCCATGAAAGCACCAACAGCAAGATCTCCTGGTCCAGCAACTGTTTGAAACGAATCAAGTCTCAGTGACATCGCTTCTGAACCATTTTTGCCCATCATGAAGTTCTCCAGCGTCGTTGCAGCTTTTGCTTTCGCTTTCGTTTCTTCGGTTTCTGCTCAAACTGCCTGCGACTCGGTTGCGTCTGCAATCCCTACTTGCGGTGTATGCTTGTGTTTCCAATAACTTCATTCCCCTCGCCCCTCGCCCCTTCTTAAATCTAATGATGCTGATTTATCTAGCAATCATGTCTCCTCTCCGCTGGTTCTGCCATTGGATGCGGCACTGGTGACTATAGCTGTCAATGTGCCAGCTCATCCGCCCTCCAAGCCTCCGCTCAAAACTGCGTCATCAGCGCCTGCGGTGTTCAAACCGCATTGAGCGTCCAAGCCTCAGCCAGCGCTGTATGTGCCTGTGTTGCAACGGCCACTCCTGGCGGTGGTGCTTCTTCCGGCGGTGGCGCGGCCCCAACCACTGCTGCACCCGGCTCTTCAGCCCCAGCACCATCTACTTTGATTACGGCAACATCTGAACCGGTTGCTTCTGAGCCGGCTGGTACGTCAAGCTCCCAAGTCCCACAATCTAGTAGCGGTCCAGGGTCGGTGAAGACTGGCTCGACTAGTGGCAATAGCGGCGGTACATCCCCTCCCCAAGCAAGCACTCCGTCCACTTCTTGCACCAAGAAACCATCGTCTGCCCTTTCAACTCCAAAGACGTCTTGTACCAAGAAGCCTTCCTCTGCGCCAGAACAAGTCTCATCTTCTCCACCCAAACCATCATGTACCAAGAAGCCTTCATCCATTCCTTCTCCACCTAAGTCTCCATGTACGAAGAAGCCGTCCTCCGTTCCGGTGGTCGTACCTTCTTCAAAACCTTCATGTACCAAGAGGCCTTCCTCTGCCCCAGCTCAAGTTTCCACTCCCAAACCCTCATGCACAAAGAAGCCTTCAATTCCGGTTGAGGTTTCTACTCCCAAACCCTCATGTACAAAGAAACCTTCAATTCCGGTTGAGGTTTCTACTCCCAAACCTTCATGTACAAAGAAGCCTTCAGTTCCGGTTGAGGTTTCTACTCCCAAACCCTCCTGTACTAAGAAGCCTTCCTCGGCTCCTCAAGTTCCTCCTGCTCCTTCTTCTAAAATCCCATGCACAAAGAAGCCTTCTCAAGCACCACCAGCACCTCCCGCTTCTTCAAAACCACCTTGCACCAAGAAACCCTCTTCTCCCCCACAAGTCCCACCCCCTTCACCTCCAAAGACCCCTTGTACAAAAGGTCCCTCGTCTGCTCCTCTGACGGGTGGTACACCAGGTTCGACTCTCATTACTCTTCCCTCTCATCCCCCAGCTTCCTCAGGAGGTGCAGGAGGATGTCCCGCCGCTACTGTCACCGTCACTGTCACCGTCTCTGCGCCTGAGAGCACTGGAAAATCCTGCAAGGGACTTACTGGAACGGAATGTACGTGAATAATTTTGCTGATAGATATTTGTAGGAGACTATTGCTGATCTCGACAAAGACTTGGTCTGCTGCGCTAGTAAGATTTTTACGCTCGGTGATTGATCGATCGACATCTTCCGCCTCCCTTCCAACACGACCGATGGCGACTTTGCGGAGGCTTGCAATGCTCGGCGTGGTAAGAACTCTTACGGCAGACCATTCTCCCGACGTTTCGGCGTTCATGATTTGGGATTGCGAATTTGGAGTCGCTTGGATATATAAATGCATGAACGTAACACAATTTATTGTACATCTTTATCAATACAAACCCAACACTCCTTTACTGGGTCTCGGGAATCAGAGTAATTGTTTAATGCATAAAATGTTCGCATAATTGCCTGCTTGCACCTTCTTCCGTCGTCGCTTCCCTGCCGCGTATGCTAGTTTGATTCCTTAGGCCATCTATGGTTTCGGTTTTCATCATACTCTTCCCATTGCATCGTGCACTAAAGGCAGAACCCACTAGAATGTAATATATATATTTGAAGGTTTACTATCAAATTAGTTAATCAATTCAGAGAAACCATATTTTAAAAAGCATATTCCTTCTCATCTCTGCATATCACATCCACGCTACCCAGCATACAGCATCCCATTTTCCGCACAGCATTAAAAATCTTGTCGGACCCCACAACACCAAGCCTCTTTCATCTTCGCTCCACCCCCATCCTTCATCTCCTTCCCGAACTCTGGACCCAAGTCCCATCCAATATCAACGATCTCCCCTTTCTCTAGATCATCTGCCGGTACATTTCCCCAAAGTTCCGCCAATGTGTCAAATACATACTTCGTCTCCAAAACCTCCCCAACTCCATCATACAACACGCTATCCTCATATCCCCACTCATGAAAAGATCCTTTACCGTAGTCTCCCAATTCAAATTCCTGAATCTCTCTTGCGACAAGCGGCGGGCAGTTTTCGAAATTGTAAGAGAGATGGTGGTGAGGAGGTGGGAGGATGGAGCGTTTAGATCGTGTTGTTTGTCAGCGGTAAGTATGGAGAGTACAGTAATAGGTGGGGGTGTTGGAAAGGAGATAGTGGTGAAGTATGTGAAGATTTAGAAGAGGAGGAGGACGATGTTTTTCCGGGGGAAGAGTATGAGGTTGTGGAGGACTGAGAAGGTGATTTTGGAGGCTGATTGGAGAGGGGTATTGGATAGTGTTTTTGAGGTTGAGAGGGGTATAAGAGTGAGGAAGAAGTGGTGTGGGTTGTTGGGGATTGGGATGGTTGGGGAGTGAGGAGTTGGTGGTGAGAGTTTGTGTGATGGGGTGAACGGGATGGAAGAAAGGGTTGTATCGTTTCTATATGACGGAAGGCCTTTCAGATTTCTTTGTATGTCTTTAAAGATTTACCAGTAAACTTAAAGTGTATATTTAGAAGAGTAGACCTATCTGTATACAAAAGCTAAAACGAAATAGTCATTTCGATCTAGTAACTAGGATCCTCATAACATTGTCTTCGTTTGTATTCAGATGCATTCCTTTTTTGGTAATATTCTCCGTAAAGGAATGGCATTGGCGTCCCTCCTTGCCCCACAAAACATAAACTCACATCAATTCCAACACGAATTTAGCTTTTCGACACCACTCATGCCAACTCCTTGATGTCTTTGATCTGGATGGACAACCGAACCTTTCAATGTCTATGACACATGCTCCCGTCATATAGCCCTGAGTTTACATCATCAATCATATGTGCAACCTCAACAGAACTTGGCACCGTTACACAGCATATACCTTTCGTTACCCCTATTTCTCCATCAAGATTCAAAGCATCGATCAACCATGTCATCCATTACTGACACCAACCCTTTCCTCCCTACTATGCTGTTGATCGAAATCCTTTCTCACATCGACGATCTTCTATTACTCTGAAAAACTGCCGCCACGTCTCTCGTAACTTCCAAACTCGGGCGGAAGATATCGTGCGCATCCAACGCCTTGCTAAAATCGTGTTCATGATTTCCACTCTAAAAGTCTGCTATGAAGGTAACACAATAACGGAGACTTTTCCTATTAGTTCCAATTCAAGAGTTTGTCTGAAGATAGAAAGAACGCGGTATTCCAGTTGAGACGCCAGGCAGCTAAGCGGTGGAGTGGAGATGCACGGTCTAGGTGGAAGGTCTACTCAGCTATTGGTGCAATAACCGATATTTACACTTTGTGTATAGGTTTCAATATGGAAGAACAGAATGAATGGACTGTGGTAAGGAAATTTGTTGTGGTTATAGAGAATGTGAGCGAGGTAAAAATTGGACTAGGAGATGTGAGAAGGGAGCGCTATTCGGAAAAAGAGATAGAGTAGAGCGGAGGAAATTGTTAGATACTTGTTTTAAGAATGATAGGGAGGAAAGGGAGCTGAGGAATGTGTCGGAGAGTTCGAAATATTTTCGTGCGTTTGGAGGCTGAGGAGTTGGATGGGAAATGCACGTTTGAACATGTATAAAACATGTGTTCCGTCATAGAGCCTCACTGGGTTTTTACAAATAACATCTACAACCCCAATAAGACCTTCTACGTCCACACTTCTATTCTCATTCTCTTGTTCATTCTTACAACTAAAATCCGAAATATCTGTCAACCATGCCCTCGCCGCTAAAGCTACCATCCACCATTCGTAACGCCGCTTATCCACCCGCCGAGCTCTGGATCAAGATCCTTTCTGAAATCGATAATCCCGCTTCCGTCTCGCCATGCCGCTACGTCTCACGCCCCTTCCGCTAATGGACTGACCCAGTCTTCCGTCTCCAGTACCTCCTATACGTCAAAATCCATATCTACCTCGAGCTTCGCATGCGCGAAAGTTTGAGCAGCATACTGCACTTCCACTTAACGTTTACGTTTCGGAACTTGTCTTAAGATAATAAGAGAGTAGTTTTTGAAATGCTATCGAGTAGCGCAGTGTAGTGGCGATATCTGGGATGATTTCGGTACGCGTTGATCCAAGGACAATATTTGGGGGAACGCGTCCATTCAAAAAAGCACATGTTATATTAGTAATAAAGATAGCTAGTCTTAGATAAGAAAGAGAAGAGTGGGTGCGAATAGACTTGAGAGATGTGAAGGTGGGGGAGAATGGGGAGAAAGTCGTGCAGCTAAATTAAATTTTGTTGTTTGATGACTATTCAATGACCCGAGAGAGAATGCGAGAAGAGTATTGAGAGAGTATCAAAAGGTGGATGGTTGAAGAAAGTTGTTGTTGCTGATAGATCTGGGTGATTTGTGATGAGTCGAATATAAAGCCAGATCTGAGCTGCATCTAGCGAATGAGGGCGGTTTGGAACTTTGTAAACAGGCAAAGCGTAGTATTTTAGGTAGCTTAATAAAGAGTGGGTATGAGGTGTTATGTGCAAGCGGCCGATAATTGCAGACGAGAAGTAGAGAAATATCATAAGAAGAAAGGAAGGCGAATGAAGGATGCAAAGTTAAATTTAGGTGCCTAGCGTAGTCAACTATGTGGTGGTATACCCGGGAGTTACCCGAAGAGTGAAGCTTGAAACGGAAAAATAGAATAAAAAAGCAAAAGGGAAAAACCCCTGGAAGAGGGAAAACCCTGCTTGAACCCACCAGTGCCACCTAGACGAATCCAACATGTACTACGTTAGTAGTTAGCGGGATTCGGAAATCAAATTATATTTATAGAGGCCAAAGATTCGTGATAGCTCAATTGAAAGACAGGGGGAAAGGTCTGGTGAGCGAAACTCGGTCTAACTGTAGAAATTGAATTACATCGGTAACACACGGTCGTCAAATTCTTGCAGAATTCTGCAGCTCCAGTCTCTTTCTAACCCCTCAACCGTGGAAAAGCTCCTTTTTTCGTCTACGTAAACCTCTTCCCAATGCCTCTGGAGTACTTATCTTCTACACTCCATCCCATATTATCAGCGTCCAAGAATGTGAAACATGCTGGATATTGGACTCAAACGCCGGAGAACCCTTCCTAGGGAGAGCGGGACTTCCGGAGCACTGACCAGTAGAGACTATTATTGGGCGTATCGAAATCAGGACAATATCAGAGTCACGTGGAGCTGGACTTGAAATTTCTCAAGATCCTGCGTGCCAAGGCTCATTTTCCCAATAAAAAAGTGCCAAAGGAGCGTATCTGGATGCCTATTAGCCGATTGAGTCTATAGCTAATCGTCCTCCTAATCTCCTAATATTATCTGTCCCGATCTGGCCGTCCAAGCTTTAGTAGTCCCAATTCTGGACTATTACCCACGCTTGATTAGAATGGACTTATCCGCCTATGGAACCCTTTCGATCTGTATTTCTGGTGGAATGAAGCGATGTAAACATTGCTAGCATTTCCTTACTTTTGGATGGAGACTCAAATTGTCAGTAAAACAGCTAGACTAATAGTATCGAGCGAGAATTTATATATGTCCAAGAGTGCACCAAAAAAAATTTACCAAACAGCATTTACTCCATCGATATCCATTTTTCCCAGCATAACCCTGAACTATGCCAGCTCATTCGGCCTCTGTACCTGCTGCGCCGGTAACTCATTTGCATACACCGGCAACGGGGTTGTAGGCGCAGGCGACTGCACATGGGGCATCTGATATCCTCCTTGTGGTATAGGAGATTGCACAGGACTTATAATCGGAGACTGAGCCTGACCCTGCACCGGCGAATGTATCATCGGCTGCCCACTCGTTATAGCGGCCGTTTTCTCAGGCGGCGGGAAGTAGCCCGCCTGCTGCACTGGCGGGGAATTTGCCGTAGAGAACGGAGGTGGAGGTGAGTTTGGAATTAGGACCGGTTGGTCTCCGCCCGATGGAGCAGAGCCGCCGGGATTAGGAGCGTTTGCTTGGTAGGGGTATTGGATTGGATGATGGGGTTTGGTTTGGCGACGTTTGTAAAGGAAGAATCCTAAGACGGCGAGACCGAGGAACACGAATATACCGCCGACTACGCCACCGACTATTGGAGCTATGTTCGTTTTCTTGGTTGATGGGGCTGTTGATTTGTTAGATTTTGGATTGCTTGAAGTTGAAAGGATGAAAGGCGATCAACATACCTGGTGGCGGAGTCGCCGTTCCTGTAGATGTGGATGTTGGAGTAGTTGTAATAGCAGTGGTAGGTTCAATAGTTCGAGTGACCTCCCTCGTGAATGTCAAGTGCTCTGGAGTCGATAAATCATTAAATTCCGTGCGTAGGATAGTCAGGTCCGCTTTAGTGGAACCGCAGTCAATCATGGACACTGGATTGATATCATCTGTGGAGTAGAAGACGAATCCGGTTCGACAGAACATGCTACTGTTTCAGGAAATCAGTACAAGCCTAATCAGGCGACACAGGTATCACATATTAGGATGGGCAACATACCAAGAAAGCGATTCGCCATCTGCGTAGATAACGTAGTCCCCGCTGCATTTTCGTCCAAAAGAACAGATGCCTGATGGTGGACAGCACGCGCCGTATGTAGAGCTGTCGACTGAGTAAAACCAGCTTGATCTGCAAGTCCATGTCTCGACTAGAACGTAGGTGTTAGATGACATAGCTATATAAACGGGACGGATAAACAAACGCTCATCATTTAGACCTAAAGCATATCCCACGAAATTCGAAGGGAAATCTCGGCGCTCGAGGATGGGCGCAGATGTTATCAGAGCGTGAGCCGGAGCGGGAGACGCAGAAATCATTTGCATAAGAAAAGAAACTACTATTGTTCCGAAGATTTGAGAAGGAACAAGGCGTTCGATGGATGATTCCATCATGATGCAGCTACTTGAAATTCTCCAGAGGCTTGGCAGAAAGGCAGATGAAGGAGTCAAGAGACTATCGCCAGCGAAAGTCCACTTACAGTTTAAGTACACAGCAAATTCTAGCTTGAGGGTAGCTTCGTATTTGCGGCTCAGAATTCATTTGTGGCAGAGACAGAACTGGGTTTTGCTTTTTACTGGATTCAACTTTGCTGATGGCGGTTCCACAGCGTGGCAAACTGAACCAAACAAAACTTGACGATAAAGCCAATTTCCGAGTTGGGAACATCTGTGGCTGAGGCTGGAATCTTGTGTGGCTTCAGCTGAAAAAAAGGTCTATCGCCAAGACTTCCTTACGGAAAGTAAAGGCGAAAACACAGCCTGAGTGCAGGGCTGAACGATCTGGACACCAGAAGAATATCGGGTGAGAGAGGAGAAATGAAAGGAGCCTTGTTCACAACAGGTGGCAAATTCAATGGAAAGAAGAAATGCGTCCCGGGACTGCGGATATAGAGCCGTTTCGAGGTCACTGTACGCCTACCGACTTCTAGGCACGTGAACAGTCGTTCTCTTCCCTGTGTGGTGACCACCTGTAAGATAGAATGAAATTGAGTCCAATCCGAGAGGGGCTTGCGGGTTTGGCGCCAGGTATTAAGTGATGACTTTTGGGGCTTGAAATCTAGGTAGAGATGCTCCGCGAGACCATTATGTTGCGGGAAGAACTAGAGATTGTCTGCAATTGTACAGAAGCTAATCGCGTACGCACGGTCCTAACTCACGCACGTTTTTTGTCTATCTTAAAGATTTAAGCAAAAAGCTTTTAAGTGTTATACAATTAATAAAATTACACTATATTTTTAAAGTAATAAACTATTTAAATTAATTATATTACTAATATAAGAAAACTATTTTTATTTATAGGAGTTTTCCCGTCAGTGCGCACATCCCGCCACCGTGCACACACAAACATCAAAATTCACCAATCTTCAAATCGACATAGCTCCACCAAAATGGACCCAATTGAGGCCGCGCTTGCTGATTTAGAATCGCAAAATCCTCCAAATTATTCTGCCACTGTGAGAAAATACAATATCGGAAGATCTACTCTATTGCGCCGCTATAGAGGTCTTGCCGTTTTTCAAGAAGCGTATATTGAAAACATCAGTATTCTTACTAAAGAGCAGGAGAATAACCTTATCTCATACATAAAAAAGCTGACAGAGATAAGCCTTCCTTCTATAAATAAAATGGTAGAGAATTTCGTACACGACCTTACTGGACATTAGATTTATAAAAATTTCGTTATAGACTAGTAGTAGAAACTCTCTAATGTCCTAGAGTCTTTCTATCTCACGCTAATTAATTTAAACCGGATGAAAGCAGATAATAATTTCCTATATAGTTAATATTTTAGCCTAGTAGAGAAAAAAATAACGCAATATAATATCCAGCCGTATAATATATATAATATGGATGAGAAAGGCTTTCTTATTAGGGTACTTAATAAATAGAAAAGAATCTTCTATAAGGAAGATTATAACACAGGAAAGCTTAAAAGTACTGGCTAAAATAGAAATAGGGATTAAATTACCTTATTAGCCTTAATTTACGCTAATAGATTCTACTTTCTATTAGTATTACAAGTTACTAACTTACTAATGTAAATTATACTAGTAATAAGTTATTTAATTACTTATATAATACTTAGTAGTTTCCTTACTTCTGGATTAAATAGCTTATTAGACTTAGTAGAAGTTAATTAACTTAGTAGAGAGTAAGAAGAAAGTAATATAGTAAGTTAAGATTTAATAAAATAGTATTAAACTATATCACTTAAGGTATAAATCTTAATTTTAGAGTAACTATAAAAAATTAAAAGTAATTATAAACTATTTAATATCTTATACTTATAGTAGATCCTCCATGCGTATATTATGTACTAGTTAATAGTATATTAAATACTATTAAAGCTATTAGAGATATTAGAGTTTTTAATACTTTTAGTATTTTTAGCTACTAAGCTCTGCCTTAGTCATACGGGTTACTACTTCTAATAAATTAGTATAGTTCTATATTTCTGTTCTTACTTCTTAGCTTATGCTTTAGCCTGTGCTAATATATCTTATATCTACTTATAATTCTTTCTTTTAAGCTTAAATATACGTTTTTATTTTAAAGCTTTATTAGCTATTATAGCTAGTTCTCTTAGCTCTTTGGGTATAGTTACTTATTTATTACTATTTATAACATTATCCTCTTCTTCTAAGTCTTTGTTTTGGAAGATAGTTTCTTTTTTTTATAAGTAGTATAAAGGCAGCAGGTCTTCTACTTTATGCTTTAAACTATAAGACTCTTAACTTCCTTTTCTTCTTACTTAGTCTTTTTATAATAATATGTTCTGAGTTATCTCTAATATATGTTTACTACTTAGCTTTTTAAATTTATAATAAACTCTATTATATACTAACGCCCTGCTTGAATTGTTCCTGCTGAAGTAATAACTACTTTATAAACTTAAGTTCTAGTCATTATTCCGCCTGTAATAATTATAACGTGAAATGTAATCTAATTATTTTATAGCTAAAATAAGATTATCTTAATCACGATAAGAAAAAACTTTATTATTAGTTTAAAAAAGTTAAGAAAAAGGCCTTAAAGGCTTACTCCTAAGCCCTTTAGCTTTATCACAAACTAGTAAAATTAAATTCTAAAGAGAAAGAGATATTTAATTAAGAGATAACCTTAATTTATAAGGTTTAAGCTCTTAAAGAGGCTAAAGCTCGTTCTTAGAGTTAAAAACCTTATATACTATAATTTATAGTGTTAGCTTTTTTCTAACCTGCTTTATTTTCTCTTTTCTTTAGTTTAGATTAGAACGCTCTATAGTCGTCCTTTCTATAGAATACAGCCTTTATTAGTTTATCTAATAATATTAGTTAATTAGCTTTAAACTATTTTTTAGGTTTCTAATTAACTCCTACGTATTATTTTTAGGTCTGTAATTCTTTTATTTAATTAAATACTTCTATTAACATCTAAACTACTAGTAGTCTAAAATTTATTAGACTTTATACTTAGTAGTATCTTTTTTAAGTTTAAGTCTTATCTATAGTTTAGCATTTAATAGTACTAATTCTAACTTTAAAATATAAAAAACTAAGTAAATTCTTATGTTCTTAGATAGTTATAATTTATAATTTATAGATTCTATTTATCTTTTAATCTTAAATAGTCCTAACTTAACGTGATCTAGTTTTTTTAATAGTTGTTTTATTTCTAAATTTTTTTATAGTAAGAAAATTTTATCCTCCTTTCTAAAAATTAGTTTCTTAACTTTAGATTTGTTTTTCTGCTGTTTGCTGAGAATCTCTTTCTAAATAATTTTTTCTATTATTTCTTAATAAAGTTATTATAACTTATTAACTTTTATTTTTACTGATTTTAATATTTTATTTAGAATCTATGGTTCTCGATAAGCCGTAGGCTTATAATTATAATTCATAAAAAATAGTAATTTTCCTATAGTTAATGACTTTATAAAGTTATATATAAACTTAGCTATTAGTAATAAGTTAATCTAATTATCTTATTACTTATTAACGTATATTTATATTACGGACGGTAATAGTAAGATAGCTATATTTAAAAAGCTAAGAGAGTTAGTAATAACAGCTAATAAAGCTCTAAAATAGAAATATATATTTAAACTAGAAAAAAAGAATTATAAGTAGATATAGAACGCTCTAGTGTAGACTAAAGTACAAGCTAAGAAATAAGAACAGAAATATAGAACTATATTAGTGAATTAGGAGTAGTAACTTACGTAACTAAGATAGAGCTTAATAGATAAAAATAAAGTAAAATAATAAAACCTCTAACAGCTCTAGTAGTCTCTAGTAGTATATAATATACTATTAATAGATATATAATATACGTATAAAGGATCTACTATAAGTATGAAGCATTAAACAGTTTATAATTACCTTTAATTCTTTATAGTTACTCTAAAATTGAAATCTTATCTCTAAGTTGAGACTTAAACTTAAGTGAAATAGTTTAATACTATTTTATTAAATCTATTATATATCTCTTTTTTTATTTTATAATAAAGTAATAAACTCTTACCTATTAAACTTAAGGCTATCTATTCTAGATATGAAAGGGACTAAAATTCTATTAGAATATTAATTAGAGTAAAGTTACTAATATAAAACATACTATTAAGTAAAAGCAACTTATAATATTATAACTACCCTTTCAAAGTATAGAAAAGGACGTTGGATTAATTCTAATAATAAATTTCTAATTATAGTTTATAATAACCTACTATAAGGACGAACAGGAACTTTATTTGTTAGAAAAAAGTAGTAATAAAAAAGAAGTCATAGCAGGACCTTTATCTACTATAGGAAGTATATTAGGAGAAAGTAAAAGTGCGTAGTAAATTATCTAAGAATAAAAAATAACTATTATAAAGTTATATAATACTCTAGTTAACCTATAGTAACAAGTAATAGTAGATAAGACTAATAAAAAAAAAATAGCAAAAATACAGCCTCTTATAAAGTTTAATAGTAATAGAGATAAACTTAAAACCTTTATAGCTATAATAGACCTATACTATTAGTTTAATTAATCTTTATTTATAACTAACTAAGATTAGATCTTGGTAGCTAGTATGAACATAATAGAAAGAGCTATAAAATAGTTTAAACCACTTATAAAAAATTATCTAGCTAATAGAGACTTTAATCTAGGATTAGCAGAACTTACAGACTATAACAGTAATATTAAAAAAACCTTTAAAAACTATAAAAGCTTTAAGAAAGAAATGATTATAGTCTTTAAAGAAATTAATAAAGAAATAGAGGTAATTTAGAAGTTCTAATAGCTTAAATAATACACATTAGTAGCTAACTATACAGCAGAATTTAAGTAAATCTAATCTTAATTAAACTAAGCAGATTAACCTCTGATCATAATATACTATATAGGACTAAAAGATAGGATTAAGAATAAAATTTCTTAAGGAAAATAACCTAGTATACTTCTAAGAATCATTAAATAAGTAGTGACTATTGATAACTATTAGTATTAAAGAGAATAAGAAAAGAAAAACAACGCTAAGCCAGTAATCCACGTACTATAAAGAAATAAAAAGAATACCTAAATCTATAATATAATAGAAATCAACCAAGTGTCAGTTAAGAACGCATGGATTAATAAAAGAAAATAAGATAAATAAATTAAGGAATAAATAAATCAGTATACACGTAAGGCATGTCTTAGTTACGGAAAAAAAAGGCACTTTATTAAGAACTATAACTAATAAAGAGTGGATGTTAAATAGGCTTATGTTTAAACTAAAGCACTAGTTAAAATTACTATAGTCTAAGTAGAATCAGCTAAGGACTAGATAATAAAAAAGGCTATTATATAGTATATTTAGAAGAAATAATACTAGATTTATAAAAGCTACATACATCTTAAATAAGAATATAAAATACTATATTAGTAGGTTAAAAATTATTTAGTAGAGTAAACTAATAATATAATTACTATTATATAAGAAGCTGCTATTAGATAATACCAGGCTAGCTCTATAAAAAAAGCTAACTAATTTTATAAGATAATTTAACAGAAGAGAGGACCCTTCAGAGCATAAAATCAGAAATTCAGATAATAATAAGATTAAGAGATAATAAAAGGTAAAGAGTTAATATCTATAATAATTAGATAATAAGTAAGCTAAAGACACTACTAAATCTATAAATTAGAATACTATATAGGGGAATATTATGTTACTAAGTACTAAAAGATTATCCTAAGAGATAGAATATATAAGTACTAATAAGTATTATAGATAGCTAGTAATAAGCAGCATAAAGAACTTAGTAAACAGAAACTAGCTATATAGATAAATGAAATTTATAAATAAGAACTAATATTACTTATAAGTTATATAATCTACTACTACCCTATTAGATATCTAGAGCTAGACTAGGACTAGAATAAAAAACTAAAGAAAGAATTTACTTTATTTATTTTATAAATATAAGACAAAGAAGCTGCTAAAAAAACTATATAAAAGAAATACTAGATATATAGAGAAAAGTTATATACCAGATAAGAATATAAATAGGCAGCTTATACTATACAAGTTAAAAAACTAATAATAAAATAAGTATTAAAATAAATAGCATAAAAATAAGAACTTAATATATAGTAAGAACTGATTTACATGGATTCTAAAGAAGAGCTTTAGGATCCAAAGACTAAGAAACATAAATAATTAGACTAGAATAAGTGCTAACTAGAATGCTAATATTACTAAGCTAAATAACACTAAAATAGATAGTTAGCTACAGAATTACATACCAAACTAATAACTAAGGAATGTTTCTTAAAATAGAAGTGCTAAAATTATAGAGAAAAAGTAAAAAAAGAACATAAAATACTATTATAAAACTAATATTAATTCTAATAATATCTTATCTATAGACCTAAGGAAGAAACACTAAAGAAATAACTACCACTTAAAAGTTAACTACTAATAAAAAACTAGAAGGCTAGTGAGTAATAACTATGCTGCTAGAGAGCTAGTTTAAAATTAAAATAAAAAAGTTACTACTTAACTATACACGATTTAAATGAAAATATAAAAACAAGCTATATATAGACGTATGTATTAATAGCTTTTTAATACAAGTACTTATAAACAGCAGAGCTAGTAAAACACTTATATTAAATAAATAAATATAAAGATATTATATTTTAACTAGAGTTTTAGAAGAACTTATAAGAGTAGTACGCATAAATAATAGTCTAGTAACATTTAGAAGAGATCTAATTAATCTTAAAATAGAGAATATAACTATTAAAGCAGCAGGTTACACAAATAACCGCTGTATTAAAATTATAAATCTAGGTAGTAAGGATTTTATATTAGGATAGAACTAGCTAGCATAATAGAACCTACTAATTAACTAGAGAATAAAGTTTATAGAAACTAGGAAGAACTACTATAAATAAACGTAAGCTATAATATAGATAAAAAAGATAACTCTTTATAATACTACGTTTATTATACTAAATGAATACCAGGAGGAATTTAGAAAATAGTTCTTTAAGAAAGCTAAAAACTAACTACTAGAATACTAGGACTAAGACTATAAGATCACGCTTAAGAAGAGAACGGATCTAAAACTAAGACTATTATATTAACTATTCATTAATTAACAGAAGGAGCTATAATGATATCTAAATAAAAATTTTAAAAAAGAATATATATGGGAAAGTAAGAGCACTATAGCATTACTAACACTCTTTATATTTAAAAAGAATAGTAAACTAAGATTATGTATTAACTACAGACACTTTAATAAGACCATAGTAAAAAATTATTACTCTATACCTTTAATATTAAAACTTATAAACAAACTTAGAGGAGCTAAATGGTTTAGTTTCTTTAATATTAAGAATAAATACTATAGAATATAAATAGCTAAAGAACACAAATAGATAACTACACTAAAGATAAGATATAAGTTATTTAAATACCTAGTCATGCTATTTAGACTTATAAATACACTAGTAATATTCTAGATAATTATTAACTATATGCTAAGAGAATACCTAGATGTATTTATAATAGCATATCTTAATAACGTGCTTATATACACGAATAGAATAATAGAAGAATATATTAAGTATATTAAGAAGGTATTATAAAAGCTTAAGGAACACAGCCTATATATTTAAACAGAGAAATATATATTCCATAAAAAAGAAATCAAATTCTTAGAATACTTAATATCCCGGAATGGAATAGTAGTTAACCTAGATAAGGCTAGGGACGTTTTATTATAGCCTATACTAATAAATATAAAAGAAGTTTATTCTTTTCTCGGATTTACGGGCTTATGCTAATAATTTATTAAGAACTATTTAAAAATCACAATACCCTTAACGGAATTGTTTAAAAAGAATTAATAATTTAAGTAAAAAGCTAAGAAAGACGAAGCTTTTATAACTCTAAAGAAGATATTCTAAGAACTATTGATATTAAAGATATTTAATTTATGACTTTAAATAGAGATACATGTGGATGTATTAGATAAAGCTATAAAAGCTATTTTATTATAAATATAAGATAATAAATATAAGCACCTAGTAGACTTCTTATTTTATAAACTTATAACTACTAAGTTAAACTATAATATCTATAATAAGAAACTATTGGTAATAGTTTAAGCATTTAAAAAATAGAAACATTACTTAGAAGAAGCTAAATACTAAATTGTTGTATATTCAGACCACAAAAATCTAATAGTATTTATAACAATAAAGAAGTTAAATTAACGACAGGTTAGATAGTAGGAATTAGTTTCTATATTTAACTTTTAAATACTTTATAAAGTAGGAAAAAAAATATAGTAGTTAATACACTTAGCTAATAAGCAGACCATATAAAGGATATACCAGAAATCTATAATATAATACTTAAATAAAGATAGGATGGATCTTTAGGAAGCTTATAAATTAATATTAAACACGTAGTTATTATCGAAAATACCTAAGAAAAATAAATAAGGGAATTTAATAATAGACGACTACTATAGAATCTAGACTAAAGGATAATCTATATACTAGATGAATTATAAACTAAATTAATCAAAAACCAATATTCAGCAGAAATACACGGATATTAGGGAATTAAGAAGACTATAGAATAGATTAACAGGCACTTTTAGATTCCAGAAATTTAGAATAAGGTTAGGAAAATTCTTTTGGAATGTATTAATTATAAAAAGAATAAAGCATTAAGATATAAAGAGTACGGACTTATGTAACCTATACTTTCACTAAAACTACTATAGAAATTAGTTATAATAGACTTTATTACGGGAATACTGATAATTACTACCTAAAAAGGTTAATAGTATAATATGATACTGGTTATTATTAATAGACTAATAAAATACGCTTACTTTAAACTAACTTATATAGAAATTAAAGTAAATAAATTAGCTATATTACTAATCAAAAATTTGATTACTTAATATAGAATGCTATAAGAATTTATTATAGATAGAGACAAATTATTCACGTTAATATTCTAAAAAATGTTTATTAAGTAACTAGGGGTAGAATATTGTCTCTTGATAGCATTTCACCTACAAACAGACAGACAAATAGAATAGATAAACTAAATATTAGAATAGTACTTATAAATATATATTAATGAACTATAGGATAACTAGATTAACTTATTACTAATAGCTAAGTTTATATATAACTCTATAAAGTCATTAACTATAGGAAAATTACTATTCTATGCGAACTATAGTTATAAGCCTACGGCTTATTAAGAACCACAGAAACTAAACAAAATATTAGAATTAGTAAGAAGAAAGGTTAAGGACTTATAATTACTTTATAAAGATATTACACAGAAAATCACCTATAAAGGTAATCTTAGTAAATAAGTTAAAGATAGATCTAAGATTAAGAGACTAATCTTTAAAGAGAGAGATAAAGTTTTCTTAAAAAAGAAAAATTTAAAAATAAAACAACCATCATAAAAACTAGACCATATTAAATTGGGACTATTTAAGATTAAATGATAAATAGAACTTATAAATTATAAACTATAACTATCTAAAGATACTAGGATTTATCTGGTTTTTTATATTTTAAAATTAGAATCAGCACTATAGAATACCAAACTATAGATAAGACTTAAACTTAAAGAAGATACTACTAAGTATAAAGTCCAACAAATCATAGACTACTAATGGTTTAGTTGTTAGTGGAAGTATTTAGTTAAGTAAAAAGGCTATAGATCTAAAGATAATATATAAAAGCTAATTAGAAACCTAAAGAATAGTTTAGAGCTAATTAACTAGTACTATTAGATAAACTAATAAGGGCTATATTCTATAGAAAAAACGACTATAACGTGTTCTAATCTAAACTAAAGGAAAGAGAAAATAAAACAGGTTAAAAAGAAGCCGCTACTATAGATTATAATATATAAGCTTTTTAACCCTAAGAATAAGCTTCCGCCTCTTTAAGAGCTTAAACCTTATAAATAGAGGCAATCTCTTAATTAAATATTTCTTTCTTTTTAGAAACCACTTTTACAAGCTTATGATAAAGCTGTAATTCTTAAGCTTAAAGCTTAAAATACTAATCCTTAAGGAAATTAAGCTAACAACAAAGTTTTTCCTTCTTATAATTAATATAATCCTATTCTGGCTGTAAAATAATTAAGTCGTATTTCACATTATAATCGGCATAGACTGAATAGTAACTAGAACTTAAATTTATAAGATAATTATCGCCTTAATAGGAACAGTTCAAGTAGGGTGTTAGTATATAATAGAGTTTATTATAGATCTAAGAAGCTAAATAGTAAGCACGTATTAGAGATAACTCAAGACATGTTATTATTAAGAAGCTAGATAGAAAAGAAAAAGAGTTAAAGATTTTATAGTTTAGAATATAAAGTAGAAAACCTACTACCTTTATACTACTTATAAAAGAAAAAAACTATCTTTTAAGATAAAGACTTAAAAGAAAGGGATAGTGTTACGGACAGTAATAATAAAGCAGCTATACTTAAGAAGCTAAGAGAATTAATAATAATAGCTAATAAAGCTCTAAAATAAAAACATATATTTAAATTAGAAAGAAAGAATTATAAGTAGGTATAGAATACTCTAGCATAAGCTAAAGTATAAACCAAAAAGCAAGAATAGAAATATGGAATTATATTAGTAGATTAGAAGTAGTAATTTATATAACTAAGGCAGGGCTTAGTAAATAAAGGTAAAGTAAGATAATAAAATCTCTAATAGCTCTAGTAGCCTCTAGTAGTATATAACATACTACTAATAGATATATAATATATATATAAAGAATCTACTATAAGTATGAAGCGTTAGATAGTTTATGATTACCTTTAATTTTTTATAGTTACTCTAAAATCAAGATCTTATCTCTAAGTTGAGACTTGAACTTAAGTGAAATAGTTTAATATTATCTTATTAAATCTATTATACACCTCTCTTTCTATCTTGTGATAAAGTAATAAACTCTTATTTATTAAACCTAGGGCTATCTGTTCCAGATACGGAAGGAACTAAAGTTCTATTAGAATATTAGTTAGGGTAAAATCACTAATATAAAACGTACCATTAAATAAAGGCAACTCATAATAATTTATAGATATTATTCTAGTATCTAATTTGTCCATTCTATTTATCTATTTATTTATAGGTAAAATATTATTAAGAGGCGGTATTCAGCCTCTAGCTTTCCTATAAACATTTTCTAGAATATTAATATAAATAATTTATTTCTGTTTGTGATAAATTCTTATAGTAATTCATATTATACTATTAGTAATCTAATAAGTATAGTTACTAATTTATCTGCTTTAATCTCTATACATGTTAGTTTAAAGTATATATACTTTATAAGTTAGTCTACTATAACTAATATCATATCATACTATTAACCTCTAAAGGTAGTTGTTGTTGGTATTTCCGTAATAAAGTCTATTATAACTAATTTTTATAGTAGGTCTGGTAAAGGAATTGGTTATATAAGTCCATATTTTTTATATTTTATTACTTTATTCTTTTTGCATTTAATGCACTCTGAAAGAATGTTTCTGACTTTTTTTTATATTCCTAGAATCCAAAAATACCTGTTAATCCGTTCTATAGTTTTTTTAATTCCTTAATGTCTATGCATTTCGGCTGAATATTAGTTCTTAATAAGTTTAGTCTATAATACTTTTAGTACGAAAATAGTTTCTATTTTATGCTATTATAGTCGTTTATAGTTATATTCTCTAATTTATTTTTACTATGTATTTTTAATAATAACTATTGTTTTAATATCTATTTATAAGCTTCCTAGAGATCTATCTAGTTTTTATTTAAATATTATATTATAAATCTCCAGTATGTCTCTTATATAGTCTGTTTATTAACTAAATACGTTAACTACTATATTTTTTTTTTTTAACTTATAAAGTATTTAGAAGTTAAACGTAGAAACTAGTTCCTATTATTAAACTTATTATTAATTTAACTTCTTAGTTATTATGAATGCTGTTAGATTTTTATGATCTAAATACATAATAATCTAATATTTAGTTCCTTCTAAGTAGTGTCTTTATTTCTTAAATGCTTAAACTATTACTAATAGTTTCTTATTATAAATATTATAGTTTAACTTAGTAGTTATAAGTTTATAAGATAAAAAATCTATTAAATATTTATACTTATTATTTTATATCTATAATAGGATGGCTTCTGTAGCTCTATCTAATATATCCATATATATCTCTATTTAAAGTCATAAATTAAATATCTTTAATATTAGTAGTTATTAAAATATTTCTTTTAATATTATGAAAGCGTTTTCCTCGCGTTGCTTTTATTTAAATTATTAATCTTTTTTAAGTAATTCTATTAAAAGTAATATTATTTTTAAATAATTCTTAATAAATTATCAGCAGAAGCCCGTGAATCTGAGAAAAAAATAAACTTCTTTTATATTTATTAGTATAAGCTAAGATAGTATATTTTTAACTTTATCTAGGTTAACTGCTATTCTGTCTTGGGATACTAAGTATCTTAAGAATTTAACTTTAGTCTTATAGAATATATATTTCTCTATTTAAATATATAGCTTATGTTCCTTAAGTTTTTGTAATACTATCTTAATATACTTAATATGTTCTTTTAATATCCCGTTCATGTATATAAGCATATTATTAAGGTATATTATTATAAATACGTCTAGATATTCCCTTAGCATATAATTAATAATTAACTGGAATATTACTAGTGCATTAGTGAGTTCTATTAGCATGACTAAGTATTTAAATAATTTATATTTTATTTTAAATACTATTATCTATTCGTGTCCTTTGGCTATTTATATTTAATAATATCTATTCTTAATATTAAAGAGACTAAACTATTTATCTCCTTTAAGTTTATCTATAAGTTCTAATATTAGTAGTATAGAGTAATAATTCTTTACTATAGCTTTATTAAAATATCTATAATCTATACACAATCTTAGTTTTCTATTTTTTTTTAGTATAAAGAGTATTAGTAATGCTATCTTACTTTAACTAGTTTATATATATTTCTTTTATTAATTTTCTTGCAAGAACTTTCGTAATTCTTCCTGTTAGTATATAGGTACTTAATATAATAGTCTTAGTTTCAAATCTATTTCTTTCTTAAGTATGATTTTATAGTTCCGGTTCTAGTATTCTAATAGCTAGTCTTTAGCTTTTTTAAAGAACTATTCTTTAAATTTCTTTTAATATCTATCTGGCATAATAAATGTAGTGTTATAAAATATTACTTTCTTTATTTATATTATAGCTCTTGTTTATTACTATCTGTAGTAGTTATTTCTAATTTCTATAGTTTTTCTTTTCTAATTAATAGTCAGGTTCTATCGTGCTAGCTAGTCTTATTCTAAGATAAAATTCTTACTACCTAAATTTATAATTTTAATATGGTAGTTATCTGTATAACCTGCTACTCTAATAGTTATATTTCTTATTTTAAGATTAATTAGATCTTTTCTAAATGCTGCTGGACTATTATCTATATATTTTACTTATATAGGTTTATCTAAAACTCTAGTTAGTATTTAGTGTTTTTGTATTTACTTATTTAATATAAGTGTTTTACTAGCCCTACTGTTTATAAGCACTAGTATCTAGTTACTATTAATATATATATTTATATATAGCTTATTTTCATGTTTCCTCTGGTTCAGTTATGTGTATATAATTAATATATTATTTCTAATCTTTAGTTCTTAGCCCTTTAGTGGCTTAGTTATAGTCTATTAGTTTTTTAGTTTTTTATTTATAGCTAACTCCTAAGTAGCAGTTGCTTCTTTAGTGTTTTTTTTTTAGGTTTATGGATTAGATATTTCTAGAGTTAGCATACTTCCTTATTAAGTATTTTATATATATTTTTAGTTTATTCTCTATAATCCTAACATTTCCATCCTAAGAAATATTCTTGATATGTGAGTTTTTTGTGTGAATCTGTAACTAACTATTCTTTTTAATAGTATTTAGCCTAGTGTTATTAGCATCCTATCTAGTATTTATCCCATAATAGTTATTTATATTTATCTGAGTTTAGGTCCTGTAGTTTATTTTCTAAATCCATATAAACTAGTTCTTATTATAGGTTAAGTTCTTTTTTATTTACTAGTTATTATAATACTTTTCTTATCTTTAGTTCTTTAATATGTATGGCGTGTTTATTCTATTTATAGTCTTTTCCTATATAGTTAGAAACTACATATATCTAGTATTTCTTTCTTATTATTCTATTTACGGCGTTATTATCCTGTATTTATAATATTAGTAAAGGGTTTTTTTCTTCCTTTTTATTCTAATCCTATCCTATTTCTAGGTGTCCGACGGGGTGATAGTATGTTATATTAGTTATAACTAGTATAGGTATTTATTAATATATCTTATTTATCTATATAGCTAATTCTTGTTTACTTAGCCCTTTATATTATCTATTTTCTACTAACTATAGTGCTTATTAGTATTTATATATTCCGTTTTCTAAAATAACTTCTTAGTATTTAGTAATATAGTGTTCTTCTTAGTAGTATTTTAATTTATATATCTAACAATATCCCTAGCGTATATGCTGTATGATTATTATAGATATAAGTTTCTTACTTTTTATAATCTCTTAATTCTTTCTTTATCTAAACTTCTAGTCTTCCTTATAGAATAGTCTACCTTCTTATTCTATAATTTTATAAAATCTTTATATTTCTTTCTTGGTTCTTGTGTTATGTTATTGAACTATAGCTTCTCATATTATAGTAATTATATTACTAGATTATTCTATTAGATAATTCTTAACTTACTAATATAAAATTTTATATTCTTATTTGAGATGTGTATAGCTCCTATAGATTTAACACTATTCTTCTTAAAATCTTTTTATAATTATTTCTTCTATTACGATATCTCTTGCTTATTTTATTTAGATTATAGTAATCTTAATTTCCTTAAGCGCTTTAGTCTAGACGTAAGCTTTCTTAATATCTAATTATTATTATTTATAATTCTTAATAAAGTGTTCCTGTTTTTTATATCTTAAGTAAATTTTATATATATAGTATTCTATTCATTCCCTAGCTCACTATCCTTATCTATTTCTAATAAATATTTTTTTAATATTAATGTCTATTAGGTTATAGATTTAGTTATCTTTTTTATTTCTTTTAAGTATATAGATTACTAATCTCCCTTATACCCTTTTTTCCTGCTCTTATTAGTACTAATAATTGTTAATAGTTATTACTTGTTTAATAATTTTTAATAAGGTACTTAGCTATTTTCCTCTGGAGATTTCATCCTTAATTCTATTTTTTAGTCTTTTATAGTATATTATAACTAATAGTTAGTCTACCTAATTAAGTTGTAATTAAATCTATTTAAATTCTGTTATATAATTAGCTACTAATATTTATTACTTAAGCCATTAGAGCTTTTAGATTACTTTAGTTTCTTTATTAATTTTTCTAAAAATAACAATCATTTCCTGCTTAAAGCGCTTATAGTTTCTAAATACTTATTATATATTATTATTACAGTTAGCTAACTCTACTGCTTTTAAGTTAAAGTTTTTATTAACTAGATAGTTTCTTACTAGTAGCTTAAACTATTATATTACTCTACTTATTATATTTATACCAGCTGCCAGGATCTGATTCTAGTTAATTAAAAATAACTTTTAATTAAACTAATAATAGAGGTCTATTATTGTCATGAAAGTCTTAAGTTTATTTTAATTACTATTAAACTTCTTAGAAGGTTATATTTTTACTATTCCTCCTTTCTAGACTGCTATAGCTTATTGTTTAGCTTTAATTTATTATTATAAATTTACTAAAGCGTCACGTAACTTCATAATAGCTATTTTTTATTTTTAAATAACTTATTATACACTCTTCTATTCTCTAGATGTACTTTTAGTTGTAAATAAAGATTCTACTATAACTTCTTCTTTACTACTACTTTCTTTTAACGAGTAAAGTTCTTGTTCGTCCTTGTAATAAGTTATTATAGACTTTTAATAATTAGTTATTAGAATTCTATCCAACGGTCTTTTTTACTTTCTTGAGGTAAATAGTTATAATATTATAAGTTACTAACTTATTAATATAAATTATACTAGTAATAAGCTGTCTAATTATTTATATAATATTTAGTAGTTCTCTTACTTCCGGATTAGATAGCTTATTAGACTTAGTAGAAGTTAGTTAACTTAGTAGAGAATAAGAAAAAAGTAATATAGTAAATTAAAGTTTAATAAAATAGTATTAAACTATATCACTTAAGATATAAATCTTAATTTTAGAGTAACTATAAAGAATTAAAAGTAATTATAAACTATCTAATGTCTTATACTTATAGTAAATCCTCCGTGCGTATATTATGTACTAGTTAACAGTATATTAAATACTATTAGAGCTATTAGAGATATTAGAATTTCTAATACTTTTAGTATCTCTAGTTATTAAGCTTTACCTTAGTTATACGGGTTACTACTTCTAATTAATTAGTATAGTTTTATATTTCTGTTTTTACTTCTTAGTCTATGCCTTAGCCTGTGCTAATATATCCTATATTTACTTATAATTCTTTCTTTTTAGCTTAAATATATGTTTTTATTCTAAAGCTTTATTAGCTATTATAGCTAGTTTTCTTAGCTCTTTAAGTATAGTTACTTACTTATTATTATCCATAACAACTAGTAGTAATTTACTAGGGCGAATTAGGTAATATATAGAACTTATAGCTCTAAAATTATTAACTCTTATTTTAGAAAGCTGTAATAATAGGCTTGGTCTTTACGTATTATAGTATAAATACAGGTTAATAGAATAAGTTAGCTCTATTTTAGCTATACTAAGATAAAAAGAGAAGAGATATAAAGAGAGCTTATCTCTAAATAGAGTAGTATATAGCTTAAGTATAAGCTAGCTATACTTTAAGCTCTACGCTAGGTCATAACTAGCGTAGCTAGTTATAATATTATATAGTTTATAGTAAGTAAAGTAAGTAGCACCGTTATAAAAGCCTTCTTTACTATATTTCCTACTAGCTAGATAAATAATAATCTTAGATTTAAATAGCTAATAAAGATATTTAATTACTATATAAAGATAAAGGTATAGTATAGAAGAAACTAGTGTCTACTAATTATTAACAGCTATAGATTTTATATTAATATAACTTTTATTAACTAGGTTATTACTTATTAGATTATTATATTTATTTTCTTTTCTCACTCTATATATATAGTTTAGTCTCTTAATGTAAGAGTATTTCGCCCGTTATTAAATTATTACTTCTAGAAGATAATATAATACCTTTACTTAACGTAAGGACTTATTATAATTACTAAAAGAAACTTCTTTAGGTTCTTCTAAGTTGCCTTTAATAAGGCTTTTATAAAAGCTAATATTTTAAGTATATAGAAATATACTAGCTTATATTTTTTTACCCTAGAGATTATTCTTAATCTTTTTTTAAAAAAGTGTAAAAATTAAGTACCTATTTTATTACCTAAAGAAAAACTAATTAAGCCTCTATTAATAAAAAATATAAGAAAAATCTAAAAGCTTTTTAATATTATAATTTTAAGAACTAGCTAAGAAGAGAAGCAACTCTAATTAACTATATAAAAACTTATAAATATAAAAAATCTACTAAAATAGGAAGTTACTGGGCTTAAAATTATTCTTAAAACTAAGAAACATAAGCACGTACGCAAGAAGGGCTTATTTAAAAAACTTTAAGTAATAAATAAAAGTAATTACCTTTAGCTTAGCCTAAATAAAGTGTAGTTAGTATATAATTTTTAAGCAAAGAGAGAATAGAAAACTCTTTAAAAAAAACTATAAAAGGAAAAGGATAAACGTCTTAAGGCTTTTACTAAAAAGTAAAAAAAGCTTACTATTAAGCAAAGAAAGCACAAGCGTGAGGCTATAAGAATTTAAAGAAAAATTTAATATAATATTAAATATAAAGCTAAAAGGCTTACGCGTGAGGAAGCTTTATATAATAAAAAAACTAAAAAATAACTTAAAAAAAAGTTAAAATTAACGTAAGGAAAGGGGAAGAAGAAATCTATTATAATTATTATTACTATAAAGTCTTTTTTAGATCTGCATAAGGAAGATACCTTTTTAGAAATAAATATATTTTTATTTTATTTAGAGTACGCTAGGAAGCTTCCTGTATACTTTAAAAACTATATAATTAAAATATACTAATTCTCTAATATTAGTTACCTTATTACTCTAAGTTTTATAGTAAATTAATAATTGTGTGGTTGTAAATTACTTTATCTTTAAATTAATAATAGCTTTATTAAGCTATATATAGTAACGGGATGTACACACTAATAAAAAAACTCCTAATAATTTTATAAAATATTAACTTTATTATATTAAAAATTTATTTATTTATTTATTTAATATAATAAGTTTAATACCTTTTTTATATTATTTTATTTTTTATTTATTAAATTTTTTTAAAGTACTCGGGTTCTTTTAGTTCTGTTGAAATTTTTTATAAAAATACTTATATAAAGCACAGGATAATAAGCTTAATAATTATTCTAAACTTAATAATTATATATATTAACGTGATAACCTTTTGTACTAGTGTATATATTTTATATAGATTTTCTATATAAATTTTATATTAAAATACATAATAAAGTCTATAGAGTACTATAGAACTTATGAGTTTATTAATAAGGTAGTAAAATCTCTTAAAATAGTATTTAATTTAAATATTATTATATTTATTTATAACTATAACCTACTCTACTAACGCCTTAAATGCGTATATAAAGGGGGCTATAACTATAAAACGTGTTTTAAAATAAACTAGTTACTTACTAAGAAATAAAATTTTACTCTTAAATACTTTTATAATGCTGTTAATAATATTAGATTTAATATATATAAAATATTAGTAGAGCAGGAGTGCAACGTAATTCTAGTAGTTTTTTATAAAAAAAATAAAAATTCTTTATACTATAGCTAGTATTAGATAGAGTGCTAGCTAGTAGCTTATAAAAAATATTAATATATTAAAATAAAGCTTATAAAGCTCGCTAAGAAGCTTATATAGTAGCTAAAAGCTATTTTATAGTAGTTTAAAAAGCTTTATACTATTATTTAAAGGCTAAATATACTAATAAAAAATATATAAAATACAAATAAAACTAGCTATTAAATAGGAGTTATAAAGAACTAATACGTATATATAAAGCATAGTAAAATAATAAACTCTTATACTATTTAATATAAACATAATCCCTAATATTATTTCTTAAGTCTTTATATTCTATTTAAATAATTGTAAGCTAATAATGCTGGTAGAAGCTTATTTAACTAATAAAGAGATTATTAATTCTATAATTATTATTAAAGTAAATATAATTTTTAAAAAATAGGTAATAAATTTCTTTAATAACTACCTTATATATAAATCAGACTCTAGGTATAGTAATAATAAGATAAGTTTAAATTAAATTAAGTATTTTAATAAAATAATAAAATATAAGACTGGGGGCACCTAGTAACTTTTAATTCTAAATAAATATAGCTTTTATTATATCTATAAATTTATTTAGTATGCAGCGCGGAATAGAATATAGCTTTTTATTTTATTTTTTTATATAATATACTTTTTATAAGTACTTAACGTGGGCTGCTTTTAGTTATTAAAATAATACTATAATAAAATATTTAACTAAGCTATAAGAACTAGCTTAAAGAAAATTATAAAAAGTAATTTTTTAGTAACTATATATACTATTTAAATAGAGACTTTTGTTATAAATAGTAATAATAAAATAACTATACCTAAGGAGCTAAGGGAACTAGCAATAATAGCTAATAAAACTCTTAAATAAAAACATATATTTAAGCTTAAAAGGAAGAACTATAAGTAGATATAAGATACACTAGTATAGGCTAAAGCACAGGCTAAGAAGTAAGAACAGAAATATAGAACTATACTAAAAAATTAAAAGTAATAACTTACGTGATACTTAATAGCTAAAAGAGACAAAAGAGCCAGAAAACTTCAGGCACTTCTATCTCTTTAGATAGTATCTAATATACTAAACACTAGTATACAATATACGCACGGAGGATCTGCTATAAGTATAAGGCATTAAACAGTTTATAATTACTTTTAATTCTTTATAGTTACTCTAAAATCGAAATCTTCTCTCTAAGTTAAGACTTAAACTTAAGTAAATTAGTTTAATAACTATTTTATTAAATCTATTATATATCCTCTCCCTATTTTGTGATAAAGCATAAACTTTATTCTATTAAACCTAAAGCTATCTATTCTAGATACGGAAAGAACTAAAAGCTTATTAAGTAATTAATTAGGATAAAGTTACTAATACAAAACGTACTATTAAGTTAAAGTAATTCGTAATATTATAACTACCCTTTTAAAGTATAGAAGAGAACGTTAGAGTGATTCTAATAATAAATTTTTAATTACAGTCTATAATAACCTATTATAAGGATAAACAGGAACTTTATTTATTAGAAGAAAATAATAGTAAAGAAGAAGTTATAATAAGACCTTTATCTACTACCGGAAGTACATTAGGAGAAGGTAAGAGTACATAATAAATTATTTAAAAATAAAAAATAGCTATTATAAAGTTACGTAATACTTTAGTTAACCTATAATAACAAGTAATAGTAGGTAAGACTAATAGAGAGGGAATAGTAAAAATATAATCTCTTATAAAGTTTAATAATAGTAGAAATAAACTAAAAATCTTTATAGCCGTAATAGACCTTTACTATTAGTTTAATTAATCTTTATTTATAACTAACTAAGATTAGATTCTGGTAGCTGGTATAAATATAATAGGAAAAGCTATAAAATAGTTTAAACTACTTATAAAAAATTATCTAGCTAAAGGAGATTTTAACCTAGGATTAGCAGAACTCATAAACTATAATAATAATATTAAAAAAACCTTCAAAAATTATAAGAGCTTTAAGAAGGAAATGATTGTAGTCTTTAGAGAAATTAATAAAGAAATAGAGATAATTTAGAAGCTCTAGTAGCTTAAATAATATATATTAGCAGCTAATTACATAGCAGAATTTAAGTAAATCTAATCTTAACTAGACTAGATAGATTAACCTCTAGTTATAATATACTACACAAGACTAAAAGATAGGATTAAGAATAAAATTTCTTAAGAAAAATAACCTAGTATACTTCTAGGAATTATTAAACAAGCGGTGATAATTAATAACTATTAGTATTAAAAGAAATAAAAAAAAAAAACAACACTAGGCCAGTAATCCACATACTATAAAAAAATAAAAAGAATAACTAAATCTATAATATAATAGAAATTAACTAAGTATTAGTCAAGAATATATAAGTTAACAGGTAAAAATAAGATAAGTAAACTAAGAAATAAATAAATCAGTATACACGCAGAGCATGTCTTAATTACGGAAAAAAAGAATACTTTATTAAAGACTATAAATAATAAAGAGTAGATATTAAATAGACTTATATTTAAACTAAAACGCTAGTTAAGATTGCTATAGTCTAAGTAAAACTAGCTAAGAACTAGATAACTAAAAAGGCTATTATATAACAAATCTAGAAAGAATAATACTAGATCTATAGAAAACACATACACTTTAAATAAGAATATGAAATATTATATTAGCAGGTTAAGAATTATTTAGCAGGATAGGCTAATAATATAATTACTATTATATAAAAAGTTACTATTAAATAATACCAGACTAGCTCTATAGAAGAAGCTAACTAATTTTATAAGATAATTTAATAGAAGAGAGGACCCTTCAGAGCAGAAAATCAGAAATTCAGATAATAATAAAATTAAGAGATAATAAAAGGCTAAGAACTAATGTCTATAATAATTAGATAGTGAGTAAGCTAAGAACACTGCTAGATCTACAGATTAGAATACTATATAAAGAAATATTATATTACTAAGTATTAGAAAGTTATCTTAAGAGATAGGATATATAAGTACTAATAAGTATTATAGATAGCTAGTAATAAATAGTATAAAGAACTCAGTAGACAAAAACTAGCCACGTAAATAAATAAGATTTATAGATAAGAACTAATACTACTTATAAGTCATATAACCTATTACTACCCCGTTAGATATCTAGAATTAGGATAGGACTAGAATAGAAAACTAGAGAAAGAATCTATCTTATCTATTTTATAGGTACAAGACAAAGAAGCTGCTGAGAAAACTATATAAAAAAAGTGCTAGATATATAAAAAAAAAACGTATACTAGATAAGAATATAAATAGGCAGCTTATGCTGTATAAATTAAAGAACTAATAATAAGATAAGTACTAAAATAGATAGCATAGAAATAAGAACTTAATATATAGTAAGAACTGATCTATATGGATTCTAAAGAAGAACTTCAGGACCTAAAGACTAAGAAATATAAATAGTTAGACTAGGATAAGTACTAACTAGGATGCTAATATTACTAAGCTAAATACTACTAAGATAAATAGTTAGCCACAGAATTATATACCAAACTAATAACTAAGGAATGTTTCTTAAGATAGAAGTGCTAAGATTATAGAAAAGAAATAAAAAGCAAGTATAAAATACTACTATAGAACTAATACTAACTCTAGTAATATCTTATCTACAGACTAAAAAAGAAAACACTAAAGAAATAACTACTACTTAGGAGTTAATAACTAATAAAAAACTAAAAGACTAGTAAGTAATAACCATGCCGCTGGAGAGCTAATTTAAGGTTAAAATACAAAAGTTATTACTTAACTATACATAATTTAAATAAAGACATAAAAATAAGCTATATATAAATGTATGTATTAATAGCTTTTAGACACAAGCACTTATAAACAGCAAGGCTAGTAAAACACTTATATTAAATAAGTAAATATAAAGATATTATATCTTAACTAAAGTTCTAGAGAAACCTGTAAGAGTAGTATGCATAAACAATAATCCAATAATATTTAGAAAAGATTTAATTAATCTTAAAATAGAGAATATGACTATTAAGGTAGCAGGTTACATAGATAATCACTATATTAAAATTATAGATCTAAGTAGTGAGGATCTCATACTAGGATAGAACTAGCTAGTATAATAGAATCTAGTAATTAATTAGAAGACGAAGTTTATAGGAACTAGGAAAAACTACTATAGATAAACGAAAGTCATAATATAGATAAAGAAAGTGACTCTTCACGATACCACGTTTATTATGCTAAATAAATACTAAAAGGAATTCAGGAAATAGTTTACTAAGAAACAAGAAAACTAAATACTAGAATATAGGGATTAGGATTACAAAATCACACTTAAAGAAGGAGAAAAACCAAAACTAGTACTATTATACCAAATATCTATTAAATAATAAGAGGAGTTATGATAATATCTGAATAATAATATTAAGAAAGGATATTTATAAGAAAGTAAGAGCGAAGTTACATCACCAGCACTATTTATACTAAAGAAAAATAGAAAATTATAACTTTATATGGACTACTGATAATTGAATGAAGCAATAGTTAAGAATTACTACCTAATACTCTTAATATTAGAACTTATGTATAAACTTAGAGGAGCTAAGTGGTTTAGTCTCTTTAACACTAAGAATAAATATTATTAGATATAAATAGCTAAAGGGCACGAATGGCTAATAGCTTTTAAGATAAGCTATAAATTATACGAATATATGGTCATGCCTATAGGACTTATTAATACACCAGTAACATTCCAGGCCATTATCAATCATATTCTAAGGAAATATCTAGATATCTTTATACTAGTATATCTTAATAATATCTTAGTATATATAAAAGGGATACTAAATAAACATATTAAGTATACTAAGAAGGTATTACAGAAGCTTAAGGAACACAACTTATATATTCAAACAGAAAAATATATGTTTCATAAAAGAGAAATCAAATTTCTAGGATATATTATATCCAGAAATGGAATAGCAGTTAACCTAGATAAAGCTAAAGATATTCTATTATAGCCAACACTAATAAATGCGAAAGAAGTTCATTCTTTCCTTAGATTTATAGAATTTTATAAGTAGTTTATTAAGGGCTACTTAAAAATCACAGCACCCTTAACAGAACTACTTAAAAAAAATTAATAATTTAAGTAGATAGATGAAGAGGATATAGCCTTTATAGAACTAAAGAAAAGATTTAAGGAACCACTGATATTAAAGATGTTTAATCTAGGACTTCTAGTAGAGATATATATAGACGTATTAGATAGAGCTATAAAAGCTATTCTCTTATAAACACAAAATAATAAAAGAAAATACCTAGTAGACTTCTTATCTTATAAACTTACAACTGCTAAGTTAAATTATGACATTTATAATAAAGAATTATTAGTAATAGTTTAAGCATTTAAGAAATAAAGATATTACTTAGAAGGAGCTAAGTACCAGATTATTATATACTCAAATCATAAAAATCTAATAGCATTTATAATAATAAAGAAGTTGAATTAATAACAAGTCAGATGGTAGGAACTACTATTAACTTTTAATTTCTAAATACTTTATAAATTTAGAAAAGAAAATACTACGACTAACGCACTCAGTCAACAAGCAGACTATATAAGAGATATACTAATAATACATAATATAATACTTAAGCAAAGACAAGACGGATCCTTAGGAAGCTTATAAATAGATATTAAGTCAGTAGTCATTATCGAAAACACCTAGGAAAAACGAATAAGAAAATTTAATAATAAACGACTACTCTAGAATCTGGACTAAGGAATAATCTATATACTAGATGAACTATAGACAGAGCTAATTAAAGACTAATACTTAGCCAAAATACACGGACATTAAGGGATTGAGAAGACTGTAGAACGGATTAACAGACACTTCTAAATTCCAGGAATTTAGAGTAAGGTTAGGAATATTCTTTCAGAATGCATTAATTATAAAAAGAATAAAGTATTAAGATATAAGGAGTACGGACTCATGTAACTAATACCTTCACTAAATAAACCATAGAAATTAGTTATAATAGACTTTATTATAGGAATACTAACAATCACTACCGCGACAGGCTAATAGTATAATATAATATTAGTTATTATTAACAGACTAATAAAGTACGCTTACTTTAAACCAACCTATATGGAAATAAAAGCGGAGGAATTGGCACCATTGCTGATTAAAATACTAATTACATAACATGAAATGCCATAAGAATTCATCACAGACAGAGACAAATTGTTCATGTCAATATTCTGAAAGACGTTTATAGGGCAGCTAGGGGCTGAGTATTGCCTCTTAATAGCGTTTCACCTACAAACAGACGGACAAACAGAACAGACAAACCAAACATTAGAATAATACTTACGGATATATGTCAATAAGCCATAAGACAATTAGATTGACTTACTACTAATGGCCGAGTTTGTATACAACTCTGCAAAGTCATCAACCACGGGAAAATCACCATTCTATATGAACTATAGTTATGAGCCTACAGCTTATCGAGAGCCACAGAAACTGGACAAAGTATCAGAATCTGTAAGAAAGAAGGTTGAGAATCTACAACTACTTTATAAAGATATCGCACAGAGAATCACCTATAAAGGCAATCTTAGCAAACAAATCAAGGACAAATCTAAGGTTAAGGGACCAACCTTTAAGGAGGGGGATAAGGTTTTCTTAAAAAAGGAAAATTTAGAAATAAAGCGACCATCACAAAAACTAGATCACATCAAATTAGGACCATTTAAGGTTAAACGATAAACAGGACCTGTGAATTACGAACTACAATTACGTAAAGACACAAAAATTCACCTAGTTTTCCATGTCTCCAAACTAGAACCAGCACCACGGGATGCCAAACTACAGACAAAACTTAAACTCAAAGAAAACACTACCGAGTACGAAGTTTAACGGATTTTGGACTACCAGCGGTTTAGTCGTCAGTGGAAGTATTTAGTTAAATAGAAAGAATACGGACCTGAGGATGATACCTAGGAGCCAATCAGGAACTTAAAGAATAGTTTAGAGCTAATTGACCAGTACCATCAGGAGCAGCAAAGGCTTGCTTTAAAGCTGAATCTAAAGAATATAGAGAATACAGAAGGTTCCACTTAAAACCCGAGAAGGAAGGTGAAACAGGTTGGGAGGAAGCTACCACTACGGATTACGGTGTGTGAGCTTCTTGACCCTGAGAGCGAGCTTCTGCCTCTTCAAAAGCTTGAACCTCACGAATGGAGGCTATCTCTCGATCAAACATCTCTTTCTCCTTGGAATCAATTTTTGTAAGCTCACGGCGGAGATGACGCTCCTGAGCTTAGGCTTCTTAATCAGCAAACAGAAGACAGTGACAGGTCTCAATAGCTTTGTCCTGCGCTTTCTCAAGCTGACGACGGAGTTTTTCCTTATCACGATTAATACGATCCCATTCTAGCTGTAACATGACCAAATCACACTTCGCATTGCGGTCATTACAGGCCGAGCAACGACCAGAGCTCAGATTCACAAAGCAGTCGTCGCCTCAGCGAGAACAGTTTGAGCAAGGTATCAGCATGTGGTGGGGTTCGTTACGGATCCGAGAAGCTAAACGGCGAGCACGTATTAGAGACGACTCAGGACGTGTCATCGTGGGGAGGCTGGGCAGGAAGGAAAGGAAGTTGAGGGTCTTACAGTCTAGAACATAGAGCGGAAGACCTGCTACCTTTATACTGCTTATAGAAGGGAGAAACTATCTTCCGAGACGAAGACTTGGAAGAGGGGGATAGTATTACAAACGGCAACAGTAAAGCAACTGCACCTGAAGAGCTGAGGGAACTGGCGACAACGGCCAATGAAGCTCTTAAATGGAAACGTATGTTTGAGCTTGAAAGGAAGAACTGCAAGCGGGCACGGGATGCACTAGCACAGGCTAAAGCACGGGCCAAGAAGCGAGGGCAGAAATACGGAACCATGCTAAAGGATTGGGAGCAGTGACTCACGTGACACTTGACAGCCAGAAGAGACAGAAGAGCCAGAAGGCTTCGGGCACTTCTATCTTTTCGGACAGTATCCAACATACTGAACACTAGTATACAATGTACGCACGGAGGATCTGCTATAAGTATGAGGCATCGGACGGTTCACGATTACTTTTGATTCTTCATAGTTACTCTAAAATCGAGATCTTCTCTCTAAGTTGAGACTTGAACTTAAGTGAATTAGTTTAATAACTATCTTGTTAAATCTATTGTACACCCTCTCCCTACCTTGCGATAAAGCACAAACTCTATCCTATTAAACCTAGGGCTATCTGTTCCAGATACGGAAAGAGCTAAGAGCTCGTTAAGTAATCAGTTAGGTCAAAGTTGCTAACGCAAAACGTACCGTTAAGTTAAAGCAACTCGTAACAACTTTTAAGCTTAGTATAATTTAAAATAGTTAGAAATAAACTAGCATACACCTATTTAACTCTAAAGCAGTTATAAAGAAGCTTTAAAAATAAGAGATAGTAAATAGTATATTTAGAAATACTCTTATAAAATTACTAGAGTAATTAGTTATGTATTATTTTACTACACTAATTTTTCATTTCTCTAAGCTAAAGAATAGTAATAAATTAGAAAGTTACTTAGTAAATAATAGTAACCTTAAGCGCTTTAATATTATATAAAAAGAACTAAAATAAGCTAAATTCTATAAAATATATTTAATTTCTTTTTATTCTGTTATCCCTAAGCCTGGTAAACCTAGCTAGGTAATTCTTAAAAATATTATTAATCTTTTAAGTTAGATAATAAAGATCTATAGTATTATTAAAAAGTAACTACTATTATTTATTATAATTAGTATTAAATAAACTCTAATAGTTATTATAGTTATAGCTACTACTATTAATAGCTTTAAGTATTAGCTTAAGTTTATTTAAGTAATTAAAATAACTAGAGTAGAGTACTATAAGTATTTATAGTATATACTTAATATTAAAAAAAGCTCTTTATACGCTAAAGATAGCTATATAATAATTAAAAAATATAAAGAGAATAAAATTACTAAATAGAAGTAAAAGCTACATAAAAAGAAAGTTAGAGATATTAAAAGAATTTATAATAAATAAAAGAGACTACTCTTTATTATATATAATTATAGCAAAAAATGCTTAAAGAGATGGGCTTTTAAGATTAATAGTTTTTATAATATTTTTAGTTAGTAACTTAAGCCTAAGCTCTGTTAAAAAATATATAATAATACTATTAAAAAACTTAATATAAAAGGTGCTTTTACGCTAAGGCATAATATTACTAAAAAAAAAACTTCTAGCTTTAAAGTATTTTTACTAGCTTAAGATAAGTTTAACCTGTATACTATTTTTCTATACTATAAATAATTAGTAGTAGAGATATTTTAGCGCTTATAAGAAACTTCTTAAGCATAAAAATTATAGTAAATAAATATTAAGAAAGAGAATAAGTTTAGAGATAAGTTAATAGTTAAATCTTAGAATAATAAGAGTAGTAATAAAGGCAGTATTAAATTACTAAATAAACTAGTTCTTTAATATATATTCTATAATATTATCTATAAATGGCTCTACTAAAAATTATATGTATTTCCTATAAAAATATAGGATACTTTAGTTATGATTATTAAGTCTAGAATAATTATTAAGCTTATTGGCCCGTGCTTCGCATGAGTATTTTCGTAGAAAATTTCAACAGAACCAAAAGAACCCGAGTAATATTTTAGTTTTTAGTTTTTATATAAAGTTAATTATTTTTAATTAGTATATATAGTTTACTAAAATATATATATATATATATAAATTTTTAACTTTATTTATTTTAGTAATAAAAGTAGTTATTATAATAATATATTTTAATAAAAATTTTTAAAAATTTTAATAACGTATTTTATAACCGAGCTGGATAAATAATCGAGCTGGACACTTTGCTAAGACCTTAACAGTACTATTATTCACAGTACCATTATGCCACCCATCAACCTAGAATCGATTTCTTGAGAAGCCAGAATACAGCTTGCTATCCAGGCTCTTAATCTAGACCAAATTCATGGCCTTCGAAACGCTGCACGCATCTATAACGTACCTAAATCAAGCCTAAAGACACGACGCGACGGAACTACCTCACGACGCGATACCTTACCGAATAAGATGAAACTCACGGTCTCTAAAGAGAAGGCGATAAAGGAGTATATTCTTGAGCTAGATTCAAGAGGATTTGTCCCTCCGCTTAATGCTGTTTGAGAGATGGCTGATAAACTACTGGCTGAGCGAGGGGGAGACCTAGTCAGTAAACTTTGGCCACACAACTTTATCAAGCGTACGCCAGGGATTCAAACGAAGTACAATCAGAAGCTAGACTACCAGCGTTATAAACAGGAAGAACCAGCTATTATATAAGGCTGGTTTGATCTTGTATATAACGTAAAGGCTATATACGGTATACAGGATGAAGACACGTACAACTTTAATGAATCTGGCTTTCAGATAGGTATAATAACAACCCAAAAGGTTGTTACAGGCTCTGAGAGACGGCATCGACCAAAGGCCCTTCAGCCAGGCACTTGTGAGTGGGTTACAACGATCCTAGCCATCAGCGCGTTAGGGTATGTAATTCCACCCTTTATCATCTACAAGGGCAAGAATCACCTCTCTGCCTGGTACCAGGAAACTTGGTATACCACGTCAATAGCAATTTGGTGTCTCTGATAACGGCTGGACAACTAATGAGCTTGGTCTCGCATGGTTAAAGCACTTTAACGCGTGTACAAAGGAGCGTAATGTTAGCACGTACTGATTATTAATTATCGACAGCCATAAGAGCCACAACTCTCTCGAATTTACGGAATATTGCAAGGAGAATAAGATTATCACTCTATATATGCCGGCACACTCATCACACATCCTGCAGCCACTAGATGTGGGTTGTTTTTCACCTTTGAAGAGGGCCTATAGGCGCCAAGTCGAAAAGCTGATGCGTAACTGGTTTAACTATATCACTAAACTAGAGTTCTTACCAGCCTTCCGCGACGCGTTTAATGAGTCAATTACTAAGAGTAATATTCAAGGAAGCTTTCAAGGTGCTGGCCTAGTTCTATTCAACCTAGATAAGGTGATATTAAAGCTTGATGTTCGATTACGCACGCCTACACCACCCACTAACCAAGAGGTCACCTGGCAGTTGAAAACCCCTAAGAACTATTGAGAATTTAGGTCGCAAACAAAGCTAATTACAAATAAGTTAGGTAGCTCACCCTCTTCTTTGAAGGATGGGTACCAGCAGCTTGTTAAAGGCACCCTCGCGATGGCTTAAGAGATGGTGGCTTATACGTGATCGTGTTGCTGAGCTTGAAGCAGCTAATGAGGCCGTATCTCGACGAAAGCAGCGCAAAAGAAAACGTATCCAGAAAAGGAGGAGTACTTAGCTTTGGTGCTGGCCAGGATAAATCCACCAAGGACCCTACTACTACGAGTTCTAGTAGTAAGAAGGGTAGTGGGAAGGCAAGGGCAGATGGGGCTAAACTAACTCAAAGGCGCTGTGGCAACTGTGGTGGGACTAGGCATAACGCTCGAACATGCGAAATTGATGAAGATAGTACTGTAGAATCTAGTAGTAATGAGAATAGTACTATAACTAACAGTACTATTGAGTAATGGTACTGTGAACGATAGTACTTTAATAAAGTCTTGGCAAAGTGTCCAGCTCGGTTATTTGTCCAGCTCGATTATAAAATACGTTATATATTTTTTATGTTTATAAAAATTATTATAAAAAAATAAAATACTAAAGCTAATATAAATGTTAGAGAACTTCGCTACACTTAGCAGCAAGTAGTGTAAGAAAAGCTACGTGAAAAGAGTAGTAATAGAGAAGTAGCCTGAGAGAAATAGTGTAAGAAAAGCAGTATTAAAGTAGTAGCATTAGAAAAGTAGCGTTGGAAGTTACATGAGAAAGGTAGCATAAGAAAAGTAATGCTAGAGAAGAGCAGCGTTAAAGAGAAGAGCAGCGTTAAAGAGAAGAGCAGCGTTAAAGAGAAGAGCAGCGTTAAAGAGAAGAGCAGCGTTAAAGAGAAGAGCAGCGTTAAAGAGAAGAGCAGCGTTAAAGAGAGCTAAAGAGAAGAATAGTGTTAGAGAAGTAACGCTATAGAAGCTATGCCAGAAAAGCCGCACCAGAAAAGCCGCGCTAGAAAAGTAGCACCAGAAAAGCAGCGCCAGAAAAGCTGTTGCAGAGAGGCAGTACTATTAGAGAAGCCGCTGTAGAGGAGCATCGTTGGAGAAGCAGCGATAGAGAGAGAAGCAGCGTGAGAGAAGCAGCTGGAGAGAAGCAGCGTCAGAGAAGCAGTGGTGGAGAAGCAGTGTCAAAAAAAGCAGCTGGAGAGAAGCAGTGTGGGAGAAGCAGCGCAAGGGAGGCAGCTGTAGAGAAGCAGCGTTAGGGAGGCAGCTGTAGAGAAGCAGCGTCAGGGAGGCAGCTGTAGAGAGCAGCGTCAGGGAGGCAGCTGTAGAGAGGCAGCGTCAGGGAGGCAGCTGTAGAGAGGCAGCGTCAGGGAGGCAGCTGTGAGGAGCGTCAGGGAGGCAGCTGTAGAGAAGTAGCGTCGGGGAAGCAGCATCAGGGATAGCTAGGGCGTTGAAGTATTAGTCGCGTGAGAAGTTTTGGTGTTCCTCCGGCACGGAATAAATTTAACTGGAACCCGAACACGTGATGTTGCATTTTTTGACCAACGAGAACTCGAGAATTTTCGGTGCAACCTCGGCGGAGTTTTGAATTGAAAACCCCCCCCCCCCATTTGAATAGAAAGAAGCTTCGCTACGCTCAGCAATTAATTAATTACTTAATATTTAGGTTATAATAAATACATTTTTAAATTTAATTTACTTAAAAATAATAATATATTAAATTAAAAGTTTACAAATTTTAGAATTTAAAATTCGTTTTATTATAGTTAATTTTATTTCTATTAAAAAGAGAGTTGGCTTTTGTTAGTATATGTTAAGGTAGAGAAGCAAGTGGTCTTCTTTAGTAGACGTAAAAAGATGCTACGGAAAGCCTTTTTAATGCCGGGGGTAAAAGTATAATATACGTTCTAGAGAATATGATATAACGAGCGGATTTTCGTCGCGGGAGCACAACACGTTTGATCACGACATCAAACGTACTTGTAGTTCAAGCCCATCATCCAGCGCTCTATGTCGACCGAATAAGCGCAACAAAGACCAAGAACATTCCGGACACCATTAAATTAAGATTAGGGAAATGTTAGGAGATGTTGTGTGCTCTCAGCTCAGGCGGCTCCGCTTCTGATCACCTGACTAAAGTGCACACTTCACTCTGATCACAGAGCACCTCAGAAGCCCCTTGATGCAAGGTCGCCGCACAACGGGACGAGATTAGTCGCGCTATGCGCCACGCACCCCTTCAAGGCGTGGAGGACAGAGCTAGCCAACCTCATCAGCCACAACGCCAATGTCGGACGACTACGCCTTCGTCACCTGAGGGATCACCATACAGTTGGCACTTAATGATGTTTCATCTGGTAAGTATACAAAAGTTTCGATTTTTCATATGGATAGGCATTCTGCTGCCTCATATATCAAGTCTTCTCGCTCCACTGTTAGAAAGGTGTTGAGAAACCCCGTCTACCAACTGACCTTGCGTTCTTCGAAAGTGTCAATTGATCCTTCTGAATCCTTCCGACCAATTGCTAGTGTTGTTCTCCTTATCTGGAGACCGGCTGGATCTACAGATGAATCGAAGGTTGAGGTTGTGGTCCGGAGTGTTGCGACGGAGGACGGAACTTCCATAAACATACCTGACGACACAGGTGAACTAGCCAAACCTAAGCAAATTTCACAGCTCGAAATAAGCCTCTCCAGGAACATTGAAGACTATGCGATGATCGAATCGTTTGCTGGCAGATTGGCCATGAAGGTGAAAATATGTGGTCAAGGAATACGGACGCTCGTTATTTCAATAGCTAAATCTCAAGATCATAGACGAAAACTCTCAGAAGTGTCAAGATGATGAGGTAATATCAACAAAACTTTCAATTCGCGTTGTTGATGACACCGAGATGGGAATCTTTGGAGTCCTTTTCCCTTCTGGACCTACGTTCAGGTGTTGATATTCACATATCCCCGATCCTCACAAATCTCTCCGACCATGTGGCTCGAAATATCTCTCGGACATGCGATTCTTTAACATCCTCATTGCAGTAGCCCGACCAGGACGAGAGGACGACATAAATTACCGAAATGCGATACTTCTGCTTACCAATCTTGCGACGAAGATTCCCCATCATATCATAAACATCGATGTTGTACGGCCGGGCACTTGGGAGGGCTATAGAGAAAGCGCTAGATGACAAACTCTTCCGATATTACCAAGTAGTCCATTTTGATGTATATGGATACATCAAGAATTGGAAGTAAGACTTCTTCCTGCTCAGGCATATATGCTAATCCTAATCATGACCTCGATTCGGGAGTTTTCTTTCATTTATCCGTTCAAAAACAGCCCCGAGGTCTGTCGAAGCCAACGAAGTGGCAACTATTCTTGCCAAACACGGTGTAGATGTGGCGATATTGTATGCCTCCCAATCTGCTCGAAAGCTAGGAATAGTCGAGTCGAATGTTGCCGTTACCCTGCCATCCCACGGTCTTAAATTCATGACTAGCATGTCATATAAAGTTCACGAGACCGCAGTCCGCCATTTCCTTCATGGGTTTTACGACGCCATACTACTTGAAGGGGCAACAGTATCTGAGACCGTATCCCGCGTAAGGAGAGAAATGCAAGAGGAAGTAACCCGAAAGGGCCGCTTGGGTTGAAGTTGAAGTACAAGACTAGCAGAACCCTATCTTATATTTGCGCAATGCAAAGTCGGCGAGACTTCTTCATCCAGCTGGATACAAGATTCGTCTCCAGCAGACCGCAGCCGATTATGACTAGCCTGAGGGGTTCTACGGCCGAGATTGGGACATTCTAAGGATCGAGAACGCACTGTACAGAGCAAGATAGCTCGACTGCAAGGCATGAAAGGCACAGGGAAGTCCACGTTGATGAGACACTTAGCTGAGTGGTGGCTGAGATCCAATTTTGCGGAGACTGCCTTCCTCGTCGAGATGGGCCCTCCCAAGACCGTGACAGCTTATCCCGGGAGGTCTCTTCGATTTCTTCTTCTGGGCCGAAGAAATGCGGCATTGGCCGAAGGACCTCGACTGGAACAACTAGCAAAGCATGGCACTCTTCTATTCCTGCTTACCCGAGAAGAGGCTCGACAGGCTTCCATGCCAACTGGTTGAGCTTGGAGGTCTTGATCCCAGTTCCGCAACCCAGTACGCCCAAACAATCATCGACATACAACCATACATGCATGACGCAGCCTTCTGCGCCTCCTTCTGCGCCTATCGGGAGCGAATTCTAAAATACTACCAGCTTCAAGCCCTGGCATTCGAAGTAATCCTCCCGCATCTTCAAAACTCCGGCCTATCCTCTCTTGAATATTTCAAAAATTAAAAAAATCTTTGTTCTGAGATGACCATCACACTGAAAGCTTCAGGAGATATAGAGGGTCTCGTCCGAGACTTCCCTTTAATTTTGCAAGCTTGCAACCTCCATGATCATCCCCTTTCCCGCAATTGCCGCCATAACCTCGTATTGTCCTATACCTTACGTCACAGATGAGCTCGAGGGCAAAGGGAGATTTTTCCCGCCGTCCACAATCTGCAAGAATCATTTGCCAAAGTCGTCCAAACTCTGCAAGAAACCGCAATCGCGTCCTACACTCCACCCGAAGCCTCAAGCACCGCAGAACCACCGACCCACCTCTTCAAAGGCCACCTTGTCCTTCACCCCTTATTATTACCTTCCTCTGAGTCCTAGTCGCGGATAAGAATCTCCCTAAGAGTATCAACAACCTGGATATATTTTTCGCATCGCTGGTGCGGTCCCTAGCTAGGCGAAGCTGCCATTGGGATGCGGAAGACAATACACAGCTATAGACGACGGTATACGTGAAATAGAGCAGAATTAGTTTAAGATTTTGGCTGCGTTGAAATACTGCGTTGAGTGACCGTATGTGTGGCACGAACAAACTGAACGGTTGTTTGACTTTATATATCTAGGGACTACGCTGTATGTTACGCACAAATCGGATGAAAGGGACATTATTCGGCGGATCATGCCGCGGGCAATAGACAGAGTCGCCAAGGCATATTCAAGTCAAGACACATCTGCCACGTCGCCGAGGTGGGAGAATATCCGCCTGGTAGACGCAGCACAACCGCGAGATTCGGAGCCCGTGACAAGCGACTATCTGCATCCGAGTACACAGAATCCATTCGCATTCTGGCTCTTCGATCGCATGATGACCGTCTACACATTCCTCTGGCTCGACGCACGGCGCAAATTCGACCCGCTGGATTGGGAAAACAATGCCGCCATCAGCGACCTGTGTGCTGTTAAAGAAACGAATGAGTTCCCTGAACAGCGCACAGCGTAGGTCCTTGTTGTTCAGCGAGTGTATGCGAGACCCCTGCGAACAAAACAAGCTGCCGACTTAGAACGCGCGAAGAGTTCGATTTATAAGGCGCTAGATAGGATTCCTAATGCTACGGATCCGTATGCTATTACCTTGCATAAATTTATGTTTAAGGTAAGTATAGCTGGTGTGATCCCCGGCTAAATGAAACTAATGCATTGGGAAGTTACTAGAAGCCGGGCACGAACTGGCCCGGCGCCATCAAACAGCTCCAATTCGTTGAAGACTTCATCACCGCTAATCCAGACCGGCTCTAGAATTTCATCAATGGCAAGGCTGGCCTGAATTCTTATCTCATCGAGCTACATCGGAAATTCGAGGAGTGTTATGGGATATTGAGGATAAAAGGGGACGATGTAAAAGCGCGGGAGTATTGAGAGAGATGAGGGGATTGTGAAGGAGAGAAAGGAGGAGACGACGAGGGAGGATATGGAGAGAAGGCTGTTTGGGAATTTGCTCTTGGCGGTTCAGCTTCAGATTCAGAGGGCGATGGGCCACGGAGTGTGGTGGCCGGGTCGAGCTTCTGGGGAGGGTGGACGGGTCCACGAGGACGAATGATTGTGCTGGGGTAGAGGCGGGGTATCTTCTAGGATGGGTTTGTTGGAAGGGCTGACTATGACCCTTCTGGTTTGGGAAGAGTTTGCGTGTGGGCGGATTTCGATTCAGGGATAGAAAAGAGCGGTTTATGAATTTCGACATCATGTGACAAGCTTTGTCGCACTTGGTTCATAGCAGTGACTGTAAATAATGCGTATGGGACGAAGAGATATGATTTGGGATATCCAACCTTGCATTTTCTGGTGTAGGTATGATGGATAAGATCAATAACCCATCAACAAAGGAAATGCTGTCATTTTATGATTGAGATGCTCTGCATCCTGCGAAAATCGCCGTTGAAGCTGAATACAAATAGCAATAAGTTAAGATTGGATTCTTCATCCCCCTATTTGCGCGCAGTACGTGCATTCTATGACCATTCACAGCCAGTGGTAGCCTGCTACACATTTCATATGAGTGAGCGGAAACTCGAAACCTGAGAACATTGGATTGAGAGGAATTGTATTGAAGAGATGAGGAAGTGGTATCAGAAATATTACTAGCCGGCCGTCATGCAGCCGTCCCATATCCTACAAATAGAAAATACAACAACACGTTCCATATATACATAACAAAATCGATATCCAGATAAACACGGTAGTAGTTCAGATAAGAAGTGTTGCTGCTCCGATAGGAGCTGTAGAAGTATGTGCTCGTAGATGAGCGGTGTTGGGAACATTCGCCGCCGAATTAGTGAGATATGATGCCTGTGGTGCCGACGGGAATGTGCTGGACGAAGGCAAGTTTGTGCTCGCGGCCGTGCTATGTCTAGCGGCCGTGCGATGTCTAGTCTTTTGCTTGCCTTAGTGACCATGCGAACTGGCAGGACGTCTGGAGAGACTTTGTGGGTTCGGAGTGCATGATTGCACTGGACTAGCGCGGTGCGGTTGTGGTTGCTCTGCATGAAGCGATGTGTTTCGCTGAGAGAGTTATGCCAGGAGGTATAGTAAGAGTGAAAATTCTGGATCAACGATGTTCTCTCATCCAACTCCCTTGCTCTTTCGGGTTGCTGATTGTGTGACAGTACCGACCGCTTTGGTCGGACGGGATGGCTTCGTCTGCTTGCGTGGCGACTCTGTCTCTGTGGTGATGTATTTCTTCTTTGCCCTCGAGATATTTAGCTCGGGTCCAGATTTCTTCCACTTGGGTGCGTCGCTCTGCTTCAGTGAGCGTTTTACCTCCGATGGGCCGGTTTCTGCCTTTTTCGTCTTGGTCCTCTTCTTCGCCTTCGAGACTGGAAGGAGTTCCGGTTCTGGCTCCTCTTCAACTCTGTCGAAGTTCTTGACCATATGGACTAGAATCTTAGCTACATGATCATATCCCTCGTTCCGGATAGCTTTCTTGAGAGGTTGCGTATCGGGTGGACTACCAGACACTGCAAGAGCGGGAGTTAGCATCGATGGCCTATCAAGGCAGAGTGAGGGGTGTGACGCACTCAGAGAGGATGGTCTCCGTTTGGTTGTTGAGAGTTGCATGTGGCTGCCTTCCAAACGTTGGTCAACCTCCTCGACTTCCTCCTCCTCCTCCTCATCATCATCGGCCTCTTCCTCATCGGACTCCTCTTCTGAGCTATCATCTTCGACATCGTCTTCATCTGAATGGGCCGCGGCCAACTCATCATCTTCATTTTCAGCTTCCGACGAATCGTCCCGGGCCAAATGACCTTCAGAGTCATCTGAATGCTCGCACTGCTCCTCTGGTTCATCCATCTTATCATACTCCGCCCCAATTGCAATGTCATGCTCTATGCTCTCGTCGTCGATGAGCCAGAACCGAGTACTTTGCGACTTCGGCTTCTGTCGAGCGGGATCCAGCTCTTTCCAGGTAAGTCTGATGGATTGGTCACTCGTTCTATCCGGACGGAGGTTGTAGCGTTTGGCGATGTTCACGGACATGTAGCTTCGTTTGTTCTTGCAGCGGGCCGCTGTCACCGGTTCAAAACCAGAGTGGACGGTGTGGTAGAAAGCCATGTCGAATTGTTGTGCTTCATCCTATGAATTTGTTTCAGCGAATCGAGCAATTCAGAGTGGCTGTAGGGCACTTACCCCTTCGGCAGGTACGATAGGTAAGTCATCGTCCTGGGAAGGGTCATCATGGTTCTGTTGCATCTGTTCAGCGCGCCCTTCGCTTTGGCCGTCGCACTCGCTTGTCGAAGGTGTGGGTTGGCCAAATTTAATATTCGTATTGATTGTCGGGTGTGCACCGTTAACCGGACTAGGAGGTGGTCTCATAATCTCCATGTATAGGTCGCATAAATCCTCGCCATCGAGATAGGCGAAGTGGTCCTGCGCAAGACCAAATGCCTCAGCACGGCCTCGGAGAATGCGCCGAATATCCTTAGTGTCCCTCAACGTGCCGCCATTCGAGAGTGCATCGAGGATGCATGTCTTTGCAAGTGCCTGGAGCTTGTGCTTGTCCTTGGGGATGTCCTCTGGGCTGATATCCTGTGGGGCAGCCTTGCGCCTGCCCTTACGCTTGTCCTTCTGGGTTGATAATGACCGGTTGGACATGTCGCGAACTCCGTATTACATTGTGCAACCACCTCCCTAGGACTCTTCAAATGTCAATTAAACAGTTTGCGCAAAAGGTAGGTGACGTTGTCGCGATGCGCAAGCGGATAAGCTTGCCCACCTGCACCAAACTGGAGAGCTGAGTAACCTCCAACCAGCTCCGGCCGGTACCTCTGAGTCAGAGGTGGTACAGAAAGGCGCTAGCGATGCGGAGGGGATATTTCCGAGATGGAGTCGATGCGCAATGATGCGCGCCTGGTTTGATAGATGGATTGTAGTCGTCACGATGAAGACTCGTCGGTCGAGTTTTGAGCCTGCGGCATACCTCGCTGCCTGACCAGGTGCGGTGTGGGCGCAATCGAGAACGAGCTAACAGGTCCGGTGAGAGATGAGGGGTTGATGGGTGATGGCAGAAATTTGGGGTCTGCGTGGCTTGCTGCGCCTTGATGGGTGACCACTGGGCGTCTCGGAAGGGATCGACCCTGGGAGGCTTGGTTTCGAACGCGGTTTCGAATTGGTGAGCTGACTGCATTGACGAGTTGCCAGCATGGACGCCCCTGGCCATCAGGATGCGAGGATATAAAGTAAATGCCGATCTGTCCCGCGTGGCCATGTCTGTCCCGCGTGGCCTTGTCTGTCCATCTAGAGTTGTCAATGGAAGTCGTTAGAGAATGGCTTGTTGTTGACCCTGTTGTACGAAAGAAAGGTTCAATGAAGGCAGGAGAGGCAAAAGACACGATGTCATTAATAGCGATTCAGGGATCTGACGAAAAGGAAAGTTTGGTGGAGCGTAGTGGAGTGGAGGAATAGTACCTTTACGTCAGACAGCACGTGATCTTTTTGAGCCTCAGGTTGGAGATATCAATTCATGTAACTTAATCTCGCAAGAGAACGGCACCGATCACCAATAAACCGCTTTAGACTTTCTTTTCGTCGAATTGTCCTAAGGTTGAACATGAGCCAGCCGACATCGACTTGCGCGGTCCCGGAAACGCCTGATTCCCTAATTGCATTTGCTGTTGCCGGTCCGCCAACTCCTTCGCCTTTCTCTCCACCTCTACTCGCCGCTGTTCAATTGCGACACGTTCAGCTCGCTATACAAAACATTAGCATCTCCTCTCTCTCGGGTCTCGCACCAGTGTGTCTCCGTACCTACCGTGGTCTTGTTCTGCACCACGAGCAGCATCTCCTCACTCTCAAACAGCATATGAACATGTCCCCACTGCTTGATGAAGTCTGTTCCAACAACAGCGCCCTCGACCGGGAAGCCTGGTGGCGCGATCAAGAAGACATCGTGCGACGACTTCCTCGCCTGGCCAATCAATGTGAGATCGACTTCATGTGTCGGCGTGAACGTGTGGCCTGCGACACCCGTGAATTGCTGCGGCGACTTGATACCGCGTAGAGGAACAGCTAGTCTCTTGGCCTCCGCAAGAGAGATCCAGTTGACGCGGCTCCCAGTGTCCTCTTTCACTTTGATGTAGGTGTTGTGACCGGTTGGTCTGACTATCGTCCTGGCGATACATGCGACGCCGTGATCGATCTTGCAGCCTTCATGACAGGGACACTATTGAATTGTTTAACTCCTGATTATATGTTGAGGAGCGCTGGCGCCTTACATCCGTCTGCCGGGTCACGATTGTGGTCTCTTCGGTCTGCAAGATGTCTTGGTTATAAAAAGACTGCATCTTGCTTTGTTGGTTTTGCTGTTGTGCCTCGACAACGTTCTTTAAATGCTGTTCAAAGGAATGGCTGTCTGGAATGATTCCGTCGTCCGTGAACGAGGCTAGCTGTTTTCTCCTTCGGTTTCGCAACGCACGCTGGACCTGCTCCTCGGTGAACTGGTCCAATACACTGTCGCTCATTGTTTGGATTGCGGGCTGATGATGCTGTTGGGACGTCTCGAACGATGTCTTCTTGACTGTTCTATGTGTCGAGAACTGGTGAACACGATGATGGCCAGGAGAAGGACTGCTTTGCGTATTAGTTGTTGGCCATGCGATCAGGCTGAGCTCCAATTGTGCTGGCCGCTATGCTGACCTCCATGCTGGGGCCCTCTGGCTATCACTCGCCGGCGTCGCTTCGGTGTCATGCACCCACTCCCAATGCTCAAGCATCCTTGCCAAAATAGCGAATAACAAGCCCGCTGCTCGTGTCACCAATGAAGATAAAAGGGCGGATGTTGCCGTGACGTGGCAGTCGGCGAGGCTGCAGTAGAAGTACGAGAAGTATATCTATATTTTCAAGGACGGCAGAGTTGTTATCCATTTAAATATCGTGGGTGGTAAGGCCGAATAATGCCACACTCGGTCACCGAATGTGTGCTGAGCATTTCTGTTTCGCAAGGCACTTTCGTCAGTCAGTGCAACCTCTGCAGAGAGAGCCTGCCCACACTCACCGGTGCATCAGTGATACTTTTAAGGACATCAGGACCCGCCGTCGCCCCATGTGCTCCGAATAGAGCGGCATCCTAAGGAAATTCAAAATTGGTCTCCATGATGGAAGGCTATGCAAAAATCGCCGCCCTCATGGGCACGCATCCCGAATTCGCCATTGTCCGCAGCTTCCGGGCGCTCAACATCCAAAATATGCTGTACTTGCAAGCCGAAATAACGCATCTCGAGGCACAATTGCGCCGGCTTGTAGAGGACGACTTTGCAAGTGGGAACAGGCCGCATCATGCTCATGACTGGTGGACGTTGTCGCAGCGAGACGAGGTCGACGATGCAAGTCAATGGGAGGCGGTCTTGAAGATCAGAGAGAAGTTGGAGAAGTACAGTATGTCGAAATCTGCCTTGAAAGTGATGGAATGAAGCTGAATTAAAGTTTAGACGATGCCCTTTTAAAACACTCGGCCAGTGTTGGCAAGAATACAGCCGATATTACCCCGGGGTAATACTGTTATTGCCGATAAATTACTCGGTATTACCCGATAAATACGGCGCATCAGCTGATTTTATTTCGCACTCACTTAATCAAGCTACCACATAGCTAGCATAAATCAGCGTTTCATATAGAGATTAATTAATCTATTAAAATTCGTACGATAGGACTCCTGATTCCTTCCAATCTTTTAAGCATTCTGTGTATGCAATGATCTCTGGTTTAAGTTGTAATCGCTCCTAGCTTATCGTACGTCTCGCTTCCGAAAACACTCTCTCTAGTTTATTACTCATACCAGGAATTGAAAGAACCTTAAGTGTAAGTAAAGATAGATGTGGTTATTATTTCTATTATTACTTCTATATCTGCTATTCATACGGAGTAATATCAAGACCGTATGAGAGTGTTTTAGAATAGTAGTTTTTAAATTTATCCTAACTTTACAAACGTTTGTTTTCATAATGCTTTTAATAAAGTTATTAAAAATAATTAAGCTTCTTAGTTTTAGGCTTCTCCTTTATTAGAAAATTTTCATATAATTAAATAGTTACTGCTGGAAGGTTTATAATATGTTATCTCTAAAGAACTTTAATTCTCTTAAACGTTATTTCTCTATTCTCTTTCTAAATCTCTTAACTATTAACGGTATTTTTAAGCTATTCTGTATAAATTTAAGGTATAAGAATTCAAGCTGCTGTATATAAAAGAGATATTTTAATTTTATATAAATATTTCTTAAACTTTTTATACGCTTGAGTGATTTGACTTTAAAGATCTTTTAAATACTTCTTCTCTATTCTAGATAAGTTTAGTAAGAAGAAGTAAAGATAGTTATATAATATAAATTACTAAGCTCTTCTTAAAATATTCCTTAAGTATTTTAAGATTTTTAAGAATATATTTAAGTGTTGTTTACTTCCCTTACATGTAATCTATAGCACCTTTAAATACTTTAAGAAAATTAGAAATTATATAAAACTTAATCTAGTCTAAAGTAGAGAGAGTATTTCTTTTATTAAGTTTATTTTTCTCTATCTAAGACTACTTCTAGATGTATTTATTAATAGTATTTTAAATATTATTTTTAAGAGTAGTTAAAAGCATAGAATACTAGCTATTCCATCTTATATAATTATTTAGAGAGATTTTTTGTTTTATAATATTAATAAACTATTACGTGTGATTAGCTGAGCCTTAAATATAAACTATAATATTATAAAGCTTTCCTATAATACCTATTAAGTTTCATAGATTTATTTCTCTCTTCTTTCTTTTCTTTTTATTAATCTTAATATTTTTTTTTCTTTTTAATTATATGACTCAAAACGCTTTAGTTCCTTCTCATATTTTTTTAAAAAAAAAAAGGTCTAAATTATAAGATTAAGAATATGCCTTTAGCAGCGTAGTTATTAATATATATAAAGCTAATTAATCTTATATTCTTTATTAAGATATTTTTAAATTATATAAGAAAGAGTATTATTTATATTTATATTATTACTAACTATAGCTCTTATCTCACGCTTAATATTATATTCTTAAAGAAGAAAAAAAAGAGCTTTCTATTACTATAGTCTACTATAGCTATAAATAGTATAAAGACTAATTAAAAAATTCTAAAAATAATCCTCTTTGTTAATAAAGCTAGTATAAATAGTAAGATAGAAAAAAGAATTTAAAAAAGTCTAGATATTAACTACAAGATAAAGCTTTATTCTTAATAATTAAAGTACTTTTTATATAATATCCTAACATTCTGAATAGTAATCCTTGATTTGATTGATAATTATATTATGAGAAAAGAAAATATAAAATAGTAATTATTAATTTAGCGTCTTATAAAATTAATAAAATTTATCTTATTTAATAATTAAGAATAGAAGATGTTGTATAATTATCAGATTAAGAAGCACTTAATTTATAAGTTATTAATTAATTAATTACTTAAAAACGTCTTAATTAAGCTCTTTTAAGCTCTCTGTTTTATTTTTTTTAATAAGAGCTTAATACAGCCTATTAAGATTATCTCCTATAATATCTAATTTCGTATAAGAAGTAATAGGTCTTTTAATACTATATTCTTTCTTTAAATAATTCCAAAGTCTATTAGTTAAGGAATAAGATTTATAATCTTATTTATAGTAGTAGAGAAGATTATTTTTCGCGTTCTATTTTAACTTATTACTAATAAGTTTATAAGTATAATCATAAATTAGAGATATATAACAGAATTAAAGAGTTAAATTTAAGAGTTTAGACTTAAAATTCAACGAAATCTCTATTTCTAAGCTTATTTTAATGTGATTGAAAAGTAAGAGTAGAAAAAAGCTAAAAAGTAGTATATTTATATAAATACTAAGATTACCTAATAAATTCCTAAGTAATATTACTATTAGTGATAAAGTAATTTTACTAATAATTATCTAATAAAAATTACTATTATTAATGCTGCACTTGGCTATTTTAAGTATATATAGTCTAATAAAATAAGATCTAATTTTTTTAAGGAGCTAGTTTAAGTATCTAGAGATAGACTTATTTCCACTCTATAGCTTTAACTAAACTTTATAGAATATATAATATAAAAGAAATCTAGTAGTATTATAGTCACTTAAATCTCCAGATCTTCTTTTATAATAGCTATTTAATATTTTAATGCTAGTATTCTATTATTTAATAAAAATAAAGTTCAGGTATCTTATCTCTAAAAAGCTTAGAACTAGTTTCTATAAATATAATAATTTAATATTCTAATTAATTGCTTATATTATATGCATAATTATTACTTCTATACTTCTATTATACTTAATTATTATCTTATATGTTATTAGAAGTAATAGTTTTTAGCTAGAAATTATTATAATACTATTTATATACTTTTTATTTACACTAGCCCTTATAATGTACGCACGGAAGATTGAAATATTTATAGTAGCTTTTATATATATTTTATATCTATTTTTTTTTACTTATTAGAGATGTTATTACTAATACTAATTTCTAATTTTACTATTATTAATATTATATACCTTATAAATAAAGCTTTAGTTCTAAATATAAATTAATATATAGTTTTCTACTTAATTATACCTTATGACCGTAATAATTTATAATATATAATAAAGTTAATAAGTAATTATAATAATAGTAATAAGATATATTTAGAACTTAAGGTACTTAAGAGATATATCTTAATAATAATAGCCTAAATAAATTTATCTATTTATATTTTAAGACTAAGTATATAATTTTCTCTTTTTAGTAAATTACCTATTACTTGTTTATATTTATAGCTATTTTATATCCTTTATAGGATTTATTTAACAGAAAAATAGGTAAACGTTTTTAGGAATAAAATAAGTTAAAAAACCTTATAAATAGTAACCTAAAAATTAAGTATTAAAAGTGAATAATATAGTATATAGAGAAAATACATACGTAGCTGTTATAAAAGATAGTAGAAAAAACATAACCTAAAAGATAGTTTATAATATAAAAAAGAACTTATAAAAAATAAAGATAAGAATAGAAGCTGATATATGTAATAACGGGCTTAGTCTTCATATATTATTATATGAATACAGGTTAATAGAATAAGTTAGCTCTATTTTAGCTATACTAAGATAAGAAGAGAAGAGGTATAAAGAGAGCTCGCCTCTAAATAGAGTAGTGTATAGCTTAAGCGTGAGCTAGCTATACTCTAAGCTCTATACTAGATTATAGCTAGTATAGCTAGTTATAATATTATATAGTCTACAGCAAGCAGAGCAAGCAGCACCGTTATAATATAAATAAATAATATAAATCTAAAGCTTCTTAAACTACTCTAATTAGTTTAAAAAGATTTAAATAAGGTATTAGAAAATAGTAGTATATATACTTCTTTATTTAGTAAAAAGCCTTTACCTAATCTAGCTATTTTAGTATATTTAGTAAGTTAGAAAAGTAGCTAAGTAAAAAGAAACTATCTCTTTAAATAAAAAATAGAAACTTTTAAATCTAGCTCCTTTTTTTTTTTACTAATAATAGAATTTTATAAGTTATAAAAAAAAAAAAAAAAATTTTTTTTGTAAATTATTATAGATTATAATAAAAATACAGAAACAGCCAAAGAAGCGTTACTATAAAAAATATAATATAAAAAAAAATATAAGAAATACTAAAGAGTAGAGATAAACTAGTAAAAACAGAACTTATAAATAAAATTACTCTAAAATAAGTTTAAGTTCTATAGAGAATAATATTTAGATTAGGTAAATAGATCAGATAACTAGCTACAGCAAAATATAAAAAAGATAAATATAAATAATAAAAATAAGAACTTATCTTTTCTTATCTTTTTTAATAGTATTTAATATACTTCTAATTAGTATATAATATATGTATAAAGGATTTACTATAAGTATAAGACATTAAACAGCTTATAGTTACTTTTAATTCTTTATAGTTACTCTAAAATTAAAATTTATACCTTAAGTGAAATAGTTTAATATTATTCTATTAAACTTTAACTTATTATATTACTTTCTTTTATTTTAACTGAGTTTAAACTAATTTCTATTAAGTCTAATAAGCTATCTAATCTAAACATAAAAGAACTAATTAGAATATTATATAATTAATTAAACGACTAGTTACTAGTTTAACTTTATATAGTAAGTTAGTAACCTATAATATTATAATTACTATCTTAAAAAAGTAAAAAAAAGCTATTAAATAGATTCTAATATTATATTATTTAAATAAGGTTTATAATGATTTATTATAAAAATAAATAAAAACTTTACTCGTTAGAAGAAAGTAGTAGTAAAGAAGAAGTTATAGTAAAAATTTTATTTATAACTAAAAGCATATTAAGAGAATAGAAGAGTATATAGTAAATTATCTAAAAATAAAAAATAGCTATTATAAAGTTACGTGATATTCTAGTTAACTTATAGTAATAAATAGTAGTAGAAAAAGCTATAAAAAAAGAAATAATAAAAATACAGCCTCCTATAAAGTTTAATAGTAATAGAAATAAACTTAAGACCTTTATAGTAGCTATAGATCTCTATTATTAATTTAATTAAGCATTATTTATAACTAATTAAAATTAAATCTTAGTGGCTAGTATAAATATAATAGAAAAAGCTATAAAATAGTTTAAATTACTTACTAGGAATTATCTAGTAAACAGAGACCCTAACTTAAGAGTAATAGAACTTAAAAACTATAATAATAATATATAACAAGCCTTTAAGAATTACGAAAGCTTTAAAAAGAAAATAATTATAGTCTTTAGAGAAATTAATAAAGAAATAGAGGTAATTTAGAAATTTTAATAGCTTAAATAGTAAACATTAACAGCTAACTATATAATAAAGTTTAAATAAATCTAATTACGACTTAATTAGACAGACTAACTATTAGTTATGATATACTATAAAGAACTAAAAAATAGAATTAAAAATAAAATCTTTAGGGGTAAATAACTAAGTACACTACTTAAAATTATTAAATAAGTAGTAACTATTAATAACTATTAGTACTAATAAGAGTAAGAGAAGAAAGTATGTGAATAACTAATATTTCATATATCTAAAAGAAATAAAAAGGATATCTAAACGTATAATAAAATAGATATTAACTATAATAAGGTATTTATTAATAAATAATAAGGAAAGTAAGCTAAGGAATAAATAGAATACTATATATAAAAAGCTTATTTAGAATATAAAAGATAAAGACATTTCGTTAAGAACTGTAAATAATAATAAATAAATATTAAAAAAGCTTATATCTAAATTAAGGTATTAAAAGAAGTTAAGATAGCTATAGTTTAAGTAGAATAAACTTAAGACCAAATCACTAAGAAAACTATTATATAAAAAATAAAGAAAGAATAATATTAGATATGTGGAAGCTATATATACCTTAAAATAAAATATAAAATATTATATTAGTAAGTAAAGGATTATTTAGCAGAACCAACCAGCAATATAACCTCTATAATATAAGAAGTAATAATATAGTAATATAATACCGAAAGCTATAAAGAGGTATAAAGATTTTATGAAATTATAAAACAGAAAAAAAAACTTTTTAAGAAAGAAAATTAAAAATTTAGATAATAAAAAAATTATAAGATAGAAGATAGAAAGGAATTTATATTTATAATAATTATACAGCGTGTACGCTAGGAATACTGTTAGATATATAAATTAAAATACTACTTAAGAAAATATTATATTACTAAACACTAAAAGGTTACTTTAAGAGATGAAATATATAAATACTAATAATTATTACAGTTAGTAGAAAATAAGCAGTATAGAAAATTAACTAAATAAAAACTAGCTATATAGATAAATAAAATCTATTAATAGGTATTTATATTAGTAATAACTTATATAATATATTATTACCCTATTAGATATCTAGAGCTAGGATAGGACTAAAATAAGAAAAAAAAAAGAAATCTTTTTACTAATTTTATAGATACAAGATAACAATACTGCAGATAGAATAATAAAAAAAATACTAAATATATATAGTATTAGATTATATAGAAATAAATTATAAATAAAGTAAGCACGTTATACGTATTAAAGAACTAAAAATAAAGAAAATATTATAATAACTTATAAATAAGAAAGAACTTAACTTATAATAAGAACTAGTTTATATGGACTTAGAGGACGAGTTATAGAATCTAAATTCAAATAAATATAAACAGCTATTATAGAATAAATACTAGCTAGAATGTTAATTATATTAAACTAAATACTATTAAAAAAAATAGTTAGCTATAAAATCGCATAAAAAACTCACATATCAAAAATATTTCTTAGGATAGAAATGTGAGGATTATAGAGAATAAGCTAAGAATATACATAAAATACTTAATAAGAAAGCATGTTAATTCTAAAGATGTTTAATCTATAAACTTAAGAAAAAAACACTAAAGAAATAACTACTACTTAAGAGTTAACTATATATAAAAAACTAAAAAACTAGTAAACTATAACTAAGCTACTAGAGAATTAAGGAAAGGTTAAAAGAAATATATTAATTATATATATAACTAAACTAAAGGAAACACAAAAGTAAGCTATATATAGATATATATATTAATAGTAACTAGTGTTATAGTAACTATTTATAATATAAAAGTCTTCTAAAAAAGCCTTTTTATAAACTCTTTTTTTATATTATATATTTATATTTTAGTTTTATACTAGAGCATAAGCCTTCGCCTTAAATATTTTAGCTTATAACTTATTATATTCTTTTTTTTTACGTAATGTCTTAACTTATTATCTGGTACTATATTTAGTAATTAATTAATACTTCTTATTAAGTACTTAACTCTCTACTTATAGTACTACCGTGATATTACATTACGTTTTTATTAATTTTTTATAATAAATAACCTGGATTTTACTAAAATCCTTAGAGACTTTATCTCTTAACTTGTGACTCTAAAGGTAAGTAATAAATTACTTATAAATACTTTAATAAGATAAGAAATCTAATATAAAAAGAGTATAAAAGCTCTTTATACTAAGCTTAATAAGATAAAGTAAGTATTTACTAGCTTAACTTTTATTATTATTATCTCCTCTATTAAAGAAAGTCTAGCTCTTGTTATTAGTTTATCTAAAAGTAGCTTAAGTTTTATAATCTTAATTCTATCTATAATTATAACTAGTACTTATCTCTAAGTTCCTTAAGCTATAGTTAGAAATATAAAATTAACTATTATACTAGAACTTATTATATTATTAATAATAATAAAATATAACTGCCTGCTTGACTCCCTAATGTTTACTAGAAAACAAAAAAATCTATATATCTTTATTAGAAAACTTAATTATAAGCTTAAAGATAATACTAACTAATACCCTACTAAATACTCTTAACTTTTATATATATATTTAAGGCTAGAGAAGGACCTGATAACACTTATAGATTTTTTTATAAATAAGAATATATATTTTATAATAGTACTACTTGCTTTGCTTGCTGTAAACTATATAATATTATAACTAGCTATACTAGCTATAACTTAGCGTAGAGCTTAAAGTATAGCTAGTTTATACTTAAGCTATATACTATTTTATTTAAAAACAAGCTTTCTTTATACTGTTATGAATAATAATAATAAGGTAACTATACTTAAAAAGCTAAGAGAACTAGTAATAATAGCTAATAAAGCTCTTAAATAAAAACGTATATTTAAGCTTAAAAGAAAGAATTATAAGTAAATATAGAATATATTAGCACAGGCTAAAGCGCGAGCTAAGAAGTAAGAATAAAAATATAAAACTATACTAACAAATTAAGAGCAGTAACTCACGTGACGAAATAGAGCTTAGTAGTTAAAAATACTAGAAATATTAAAGACTCTAATATCTCTAATAACTCTAGTAGTATCTAATATACTGCTAATAAATATATAATGTATATATAAAGGATCTACTATAAGTATAAGGCATCAGACAGTTTATAATTACTTTTAATTCTTTATAATTACTCTAAAATTAAGATTCACATCTTAAGTAAAATAGTTTAATACTATTCTGTTGAATCTTAACTTACTATATTACTCTTTTCTTATCTTTTTACTAAGTTAACTAACTTCTACTAAGTCTAATAAGCTATTTAATCTGGAAGTAAGAGAACTACTAAGTATTACTTAAGTAATTAAACAGCTTATTACTAGTATAATTTATATTAGTAAGTTAGTAACTTATAATATTATAACTACTATCTTAAAGAAATAAGAAGAACTATTAGATAGAATTCTAATAACTAATTATTAAGAGTTTATAATAATTTACTATAAGGACAAACAGGAACTTTACTTATTAAAAAAAAGTAATAGTAAAGAAGAAGTTATAGTAGAACCTTTATCTATAACTAGAAGTATATTTAGAGGAACTAAGAGTATATAATAAATTATCTAAAAATAAAAAGTAGCTATTATAGAGTTATATAATACTTTAGTAAACCTATAATAACAGGTCAAAGCTAAATAATAAGCTATAATAGTTTAGAAAAAAGGAATAGTAAAAATATAATCTTCTAAGAAGTTTAATAAAAACTAAGATAAACTTAAGACCTTTATAGCAGTAATAGACCTATACTATTAGTTTAATTAAAAATTATTTCTAACTAATTAAGATTAGATTTTGGTAGCTGGTATGAATATAATAGGTAAAGCTATATAATAATTTAAACTACTAGTAAAAAACTATCTTACTAATAGAGATTTTAACTTAAGGGCGGCAGGACTAGCTAATTATAATAATAATATATAATAAGCTTTCAGAAACTATAAATGTTTTAAATAAGAGATAATTATTATCTTTAAAGAAATTAATAAGAAAATAGAGGTAATTTAGAAGTTTTAATAACTTAAGTAATATACGTTAGTAGCTAATTATATAACAGAGTTTAAATAAATCTAATTATAACTTAATTAAATAAACTAACTATTAGTTATGATATACTATAAAGGATTAAAAAATAGAATTAAGAACGAAATCTCCAAAGGGAAACAGCTAAGTATTTTATTAAAAATTATTAAATAAGTAATAACTATTAATAACTAGTAGTACTAATAAAAGTAAGAAAAAAGGGTATATAAAAGATTAATAACTCACACACTAAAGAGAAACAGGCGAGATAATAGAAATTATAATAAAATAAATATTAATATTAAGTAAATATTTATTAGAAAAGGATAAGGGAAGTAAGTTAAAAAATAAATAAAATACTACACACGTAAAGTCTGTTTAGGATGTAAAAAATAAAAACACTTTATTAAAAATTATAAGTAATAATAATTAGATATTAAGAAGACTTATGTTTAGACTAAGGCACCTAAAGAGATTAAGATTACTATAGTCTAAATAAAATAAGTAAAAAACACCGTAATAAAAGAAATAATTATAAGAATAATTAAAAAAGAATAATATTAAATCTATAAGAGCCATACACATCTTAAATAAGAATATAAAATTTTATATTAGTAAGTTAAGAATTATCTAATAGAATAATCTAGTAATATAATTACTATAATATAAGAAGCAGTAGTTTAATAATATAACACGAAAACTAAAAAAGAAACACAAAGGTTTTATAAGATTATAGAATAAAAAGGTGGACTATTTTACAAGAAAGATTAAAAATTCAGATAAAAAAAGAATTAAAAGATAATAAAAGATAAAAAGCTAATATCTATAATAATTATACAGCACGTACGCTAGGGATACTATTAAATATATAAATTAAAATACTACTAAGAAAAACACTATATTACTAAACACTAAAAAGTTATCTTAAAAGATAGAATATATAAATACTAATAAGCACTATAGTTAATAGAAAATAAATAGTATAAAAGGCTAAGTAGACAGAAATTAGTTATATAAATAAATAAAATACATTAATAAATACTTATACTAGTTATAATTAATATAACATATTATCACCCCGTCAGACACCCGGAAGTAGGATAGGATTAAACTAAAAAGAAAAAAGAAAATTTTTTACTAATATTATAAGTACAGGATAATAACGCTGCAAGTAGAATAAAAAAAAATACTAAATATATATAGCTTCTAACTATATAGGAAAAAACTATAAATAAAATAAATACACCATACATGTTAAAGGACTAAAGATAAGAAAAATATTATAATAACTAGTAAATAAAAAAGAACTTAACTTATAATAAGAACTAGTTTATATAGATTTAGAAGATAAATTACAGGACCTAAACTTAGATAAATATAAATAACTATTATAGAATAAGTGCTAGATAGAATGCTAATAACACTAAGCTAAATATTACTAAAAAAAATAGTTAGCTACAGACTCACATAAACAACTCATATATTAAGAATATTTCTTAGGATAGAAATGCTAGGATTATAAAGAATAGACTTAAAATATATATAAAATACTTAATAAGAAAGTATGCTAACTCTAGAAATATCTAATCTATAGACCTAAAAAAAAAAACACTAAAGAAGTAACTACTACTTAAGAGTTAGCTATAAATAAAAACTAAAAAGCTAGTAGACTATAACTAAGCCACTAAAAGGCTAAAAACTAAAGGTTAGAAATAATATATTAATTATATACACACAACTAAACTAAAGGAGACATGAAAATAAGTTATATATAAATATATATATTAATAGCAATTAAATACTAGCGCTTATAGACAGTAGGACTAGTAAAATATTTATATTAAATAAATAAGTATAAAGATACTAGATACTAACTAAAGTTTTAAATAAACCTATATAAGTAAGACGCGTAGACGATAGTCTAATAATATTTAAAAAAATCTAATTAATCTTAAAATATAAAATATAACTATTAAGGCAGTAGGTTACACAGATAACTGTTATATTAAAATTATAAATCTAAGTAATAAAGATTTTATCTTAGGATAGAACTAGCTAGCATGATAGAACTTAATAATTAACTAGAAAATAAAGTTTATAAGAACTAAGAAGGACTACCACAGACAAATGAAAGCTATAATATAAATAAAGAAAATAATACTTTATAACACTACGTTTATTATGCCAGACGAATACTAAGAGGAATTTAAAGAATTATTTTTTAAAAAAGCTAAAGACTAATTACTAGAATACTAGAACAGGGACTATAAAATCACGCTTAAGGAAAAAAATAGATTTAAAACTAGAACCATTATATCAAGTACCTGTACACTAATAAGAAGAATTATAAAAATTCTTACAGAAAAATTAATAAAAGAGATATATATAAACTAGTTAAAGTAAAATAGCTTCACTAATGCTCTTTATATTAAAAAAAAATAAAAAATTAAGATTATATATTAATTACAAACACCTTAACGAAGCTATAGTAAAGAATTATTACTTTATATTATTAATATTAGAACTTATATATAAGCTAAGAGAAGCTAAGTGATTTAGCCTTTTTAATATTAAAAATAAATACTACTAAATATAAATAGCTAAAAACACGAATAGATAATAATATTTAAAATAAAATATAGATTATTTAAATACCTAATTATACTAATAGGACTTACTAACGTACTAGTAATATTCTAGATAATTATTAACTATATACTAAGAGAATATCTAGATGTATTTATGATAGTATAGCTTAATAATATACTTATATATATAAACAGAACGCTAAAAGAATACGTTAAGTATACTAAGAAAATACTATAAAAGCTTAAGAAATATAAGCTATATATTTAAACAGAAAAATACTTATTTTATAGGACTAAAGTTAAGTTCTTAAGGTACTTAGTATCTTAAAATAGAATAGTAGTTAATTTTAATAAGGTAAAAAATATACTATCCTAGTCTACACTAATAAACATAAAAGATATTAATTTTTTTCTTGGATTTATAGGTTTTTATAGATAATTTATTAGAAACTACTTAAAAATTATAGCACTCTTAACTAAATTACTAAAGAAAAATTAATAATTTAAGTAAGAATAACACAAGGAAAACGCTTTCACAATATTAAAGAAATATTCTAATAACTACTAATATTAAAGATATTTAATTTATAACTTTAAATAGAGATATATATAGATACATTAGATGAAGCTATAGAAGCTATTTTATTATAAATATAGAATAATAAACGTAAATATCTAGTAGACTTCTTATCTTATAAACTTATAACAGCTAAATTAAACTACGATATTCATAATAAGAAGCTATTAATAATAGTTTAAGTATTTAAAAAATAGAGATATTACTTAGAAGGAACTAAGTATTAAATTATTATATACTTAGACTACAAAAATCTGACGGTATTCACAACAATAAAGAAATTAAATTAATAATAAATTAGATAATAAGAACTAGTCTCTACATTCGACTTTTAAATATTATATAAATTAGGAAAAAAGAATATAGTGGTTAACACACTTAGTTAATAAGCAGACTATATAAGGAATATACTAGAAATCTATAATATAATATTAAAGCAGAGAATAGACGGATCTCTAGAAAGCTTATAAATAGATATTAAGACTATAGTTATTATCAAGAATGTATAGTAAAAACAGATTAGAGAATATAACCATAAATAACTATAATAGTATAAAACGGGAACTATTTTTGTACTAGATATATTATAAACTAAACTTATTAAAGATTAACACTCAGCTAAAATACACAGACATTAAGGAATTAAAAAAACTATAGAACGGATTAACAGGCATTTTTAGATTCTAGGAATATAGAAAAAGGTCAGAATTATTCTTTTAGAGTGCATTAAGTGCAAAAAGAATAAAACATTAAAATATAAGAAATATAGACTTATATAACCAATTCCTTTACTAGACCTACTATGGGAATTAGTTATAATAGACTTTATTACGGGAATACTGATAATAACCACCTTTTAAGGTTAATAGTATAACATGATACTAGTAATAGTAGACTAACTTATAAAATATATATACTTTAAACTAACGTATATAGAGGTTAAAGTAGATAAATTAGTAACTATACTTATTAAACTACTAATAGCATGACATGGATTACTATAAGAATTTATTATAAATAGAGACAAATTATTCGCATTAATATTCTAGAAAATATTTATAGGGAAACTAGGAGCTGAATATTACCTCTTAATAGTATTTCACCTATAAATAGATAGATGAATAGAACGGATAAATCAGACCCTAGAATAATATCTACAAATATATGTTAATAAATAATAAGATAATTAGATTGACTTACTACTAATAACTAAGTTTATATATAACTCTGCAAAGTCATTAATAATAGGAAAATTACTATTCTTTGTAAATTATAGTTATAAGTCTACGGCTTATTGAGAACCACGGACTCTAGACAAAATATTAGAATTAATAAGAATAAAAGTCAACAGATTATAATGACTTTACTAAGAAATAGTAGGAAAAATCACTTAGAAAGAAGTTCTCAGTAAACGGCAGAAAGATAAATCTAAGGTTAAGAGACTAATCTTTAAGGAAGGGGATAGAGTTTTCCTACTATAAAAAAATCTAGAAATAAAATAACTATCAAAAAAACTGGATCACATTAAATTAGGGCTATTTAAGGTTAAAAGATAAATGGGACCTGTGAATTACGAACTATAACTACCTAAGGACACAAGAATTCACCTAGTTTTTTACGTTTTAAGACTAGAACCAGCACTACTGAATGCTAAACTATAGACAAGACTTAAACTTGAGGAAGACACCACTAAGTATGAAGTCCAATAAATTTTGAACTACCAGCAGTTCGGGTGTTAGTGGAAGTACTTGGTTAGATGGAAAGGTTATGGACCTGAAGATGATACGTGGGAGCCAATCAGGAACCTGAGGAACAGTTTAGAGCTGATTGACTAGTACTATCAGACGAACTAATAAGGGCTGTATCCTACGGAAAGGATGACTGCAGCGCATTCCAATTCAAGCCAAAGAAAAGGGAAGGCGAAGCAGGTTAGGAAGAAGCCGGCACTGCGGGTTGCGGTGTGTGAGTTTCTTGACCCTGAGAACGAGCTTCTTCCTCTTCAAGAGCTTAGACCTCATGAATTGAGGCCATCTCTCGATCAAACATCTCCTTTTCTTTGGAATCTAATTTCGCCAGCTCATGGTGAAGCTGAAGAGCTCGGGAGCGAGCCTCTAGGGCCTTCTCCTCAGCTTTTTTGAACTGACGACGAAGTTTTTCCTTATCGCGGTCAAGACGATTCTACTTGGGTTGTAAGACAATTAGATCGTATTTCACATTGCGGTTGTTATAAGCTGAGCAACGACCGGAACTTAAGTTCATGAGGCAATTGTCACCTTGATGGGAACAGTTCGAGCAAGGTGTCGGCATATGACGGGGTTCGTTACGGATCCGAGAAGCTAAGCGGTGAGAACGTATTAGAAACGACTCAGGACGTGTCATTATGGGGAGGCTGGGTAGGAAGGAAAGGAAGTTGAGGGTCTTATAGTCTGGAACACAGAGCGGAAGACCTGCTGCCTTTATATTGCTTGTGGAAGGGAGAAACTATCTTCCGAGACGAAGACTTGGAAGAGGGGGATAATGTTATGAACGGTAATAGTAAGGCAACTGCACCTGAAGAGCTGAGGGAACTGGCGACGACAGCCAATGAAGCTCTTGAATGGAAACGTATGTTCGAGCTTGAAAGGAAGAATTGTAAGCGGGCACGGGACGCATTGGCACAGGCCAAGGCGCGAGCCAAGAAGCGAGGACAGAGATACAGAACCATGCCAACAGATTGGGAGCAGTAACTTACGTGATGAAACAGGGCTTGGCAGTTAGAGATGCTAGAGGTGTTAGAGGCTCTGACATCTCTAATAGCTCTGGCAGTATCCAATATACTGCCGACAAGTATACAATGTACGCATGAAGGATCTACTATAAGTATGAGGCATCAGACAGTTCACGATTACTTTTAATTCTTTATAGTTACTCTAAAATTAAGATTCACACCTTAAGTAAAATAGTTTAATACTATTCTATTAAATCTTAACTTACTGTATTACTTTCTTTTTATTTCTTTACTAAGTTAACTAACTTCTACTAAGTCTAATAAGCTATCTAATCTGGAAGTAAGGGAACTATTAAGTATTACTTAAGCAATTAAACAGCTTATTACTAGTATAATTTACGTTAGTAAGTTAGTAACTTATAATATATATCTTTTCTCTTTTTATCTTAGTATAGCTAAAATAGAGCTAACTTATTTTATTAACTTATATTTATACTATAATGCGTAAAGACCGAGCCTATTATTATATATTTAATAAAATAATTAATTACTTTTCTATAAGCTATATATTAAGACCTAAATAGAAAACTTACTATTTTAAATAATCTTAATTTATTTTACAAAGAATAAAAGAGTTTTATTATTTATTTTACTAAATTCTATAAACTAGCTATTAATACTAGACTAAATGAAATTAGCCTAATTACTTAATTAAGAAGATTATTAAACAATAATCTCTGCTAGGTAATAGTAGGTATTAAAATTTTAAATATATTAAATAACTATACTAACCTAATATTCTTATATTATAATAATTTTTAGTATTTTTTTTTTTTTACTATATCTTACTAGGCCGTAACCTGTATTATAAAGAGATTTTAATATTATAAAAATTAATATCTCTAATTATGTCTTTATTAAGTTAGCTAAACGAGAAGCCTAAAAGCGTAATAGCTAATATTTTAAGTATAATAAATATAGTTATATTTTCTAAAACTACTCTATCCTTTTACTAGAACTTTAATTTATGAGTTTATTTTAACCTTAATAAGTAACCCGCTTTTATTCTTTCTCTAAATCTAAATTTTTTTATAAATAAGAATATTTTTAAACTCTTTAAACTAGCCTACTAAAAGCTTTATCTTAGTGTTAAGTTACTTTTTAGGATGTTTTTAATACTAGATTTCTATTAACCTTTAGACCTCTCACCTAGTAACTGACTCTTAGAATTATTAAGTAAATATTTTATATATTATCTAATAAGATAGCTTATTCTACTCTATTACTACTTTAATTAATACTAAAGTAACTAATATAAATTATATTAGTAAATCTTTAGTTAGTATTTAGAAACTCTATCTCTTACTACTTCTAAACGTCTTATATCCTACTAGTTTTAATAATAAATATCTTAAAAAAGGTTATATCTTATATACTACTAATATAACTCTCTACTATATAAATTACGTTAAGAAAATCTATCTCTTTATAATAGCTATAGGAAACTATAAATTAATTTTTAGCTAATTTTAAATAAGAAAACATAAGGTTAACTTTAATTATAATTTATAAAAGCTATTTTTTAATACTCTCTGTTACCAGGCTTATTACCTATACTTATTTTAATTTCTTATTTATTTAAAAGAAAATACTATCTGCTTAAGAGAATTTTTTAGTGAACTCTTTACTAAAAGGCTTTTACCTTAACACTATTTATATATAGTATTTATAGACTTGCTTTCTAAAGTTATCACTAATTACTTAAACTTAACACGATAACTAGTTAATTAAAATGAACTATTAATTATAAGAATTTAATACTTATTTAAAGGACGTCCTGGTAAACTATTCTCTAAAGGACTTTTACCTAGAATCTAAATTTATACCTAAATCTAATACTAAATTAAATAGAGACCTTATGAGGAAGTCTTTCTTCTAAAATCTTAAAAACCCTTTAATAAAAGCTTTACTAAAAGGCCTTTATAAGAATCCTAAACTAAGTATAGACATCTGCCTAATTAGGGCAGCTCTCTTTATATAAATAGCTTAAAAATATAAATATAAAATCTTTACTATTTTAATAGCTAATATTAATAAAGCTTTAGCTTTAAAAATCTATACTAATTTAGCTACTAAGGTTTTAAAGAAGTATTATAATACTCTTTAAATATTTTTACATAAGAAAGCTAATAGATTATCTGAATATTATTTATATAATTATAAGATTATTCTTAAGAAAGAAAAGTAACCTGGATTTAGACCTCTTTATAAGATATTCTAAAACAAACTAAAAGTTCTTAGAAAGTATTTTAATAACTATTTTATTAAAGGATTTATTAGAGCAAGTTTATCTCCTATAGCCGCACTAGTTATTTTTATAAAGAAACTTAATAAAGATTTTTAATTTTATATAGACTATTAAGCTCTGAACGCTATTACTATTAAAAACTACTATTTAATTCTATTAATCTAAGAAATTTTATCCTGTCTTAGTAAGGTAAAGTATTTTATAAAGCTAAATATAAGTTCCACTAAGAATAAGTTACTTATCTTAAGTATATAATTTTAATAAGAGGAATTAGTATAAACTTAAATAAAATAAAAAATATTTTTAACTAGGAATTTTCTAAGAACGTAAAGGATATAAAAGCATTTCTAAAATTTACTAACTTCTATTAATAATTTATTAATAACTTTTCTTATATTACGTCCCTGCTTATAGCCTTAATAAAGAAAAATATTTAATTTAAATTTAATAATACTTACTAAAAGGCGTTTAAATACTTAAAATATATATTTATAACTATTTTAGTTCTCTAATATTTAAATCTTAAGTTACTAATTATTATAGAAGTTAACTTCTTAGACTACGTAACTACTAGAGTTCTTTTCTAGAAAGATAAATAAAATAAACTAAAACCTATAGTCTACTTTTCTAAGAGACTAAATTCTGCTAAATATAACTATAAGATATATAATAAGAAACTACTAGCTATTATACGTTACTTTAAAAAATAGAAATCTAAATTAGAAGGTGCTGTATTCCTAATTTAAGTACTAAATAACTATAAAAACTTTTAATACTTTACTATAATAAAGTAACTTAGCTACTAATAAGCTTACTAGGCTAAATATTTATTTCAATTTAACTTTACTATTACGTATTAACTAGGTAAGTAGAGTGAAAAATTAGATGCTTTTATTTACTATATATAAAATACTCTAGCTTAAGAAGAAGTTTAAAGAGCTTAATAACAAATACTTTTCCGCCCTAAACTATTTAATAATACTTTAGAATTAAACTTAACTAAGATAGATAGATTAATTTAACAGATTATTAATAATAAATACCTAAATAATAAGTTTATTTAGGAAATTCTGTTTCTAATATGGGATAAAACTTGACACTTTAAAAAGCTTTCTTTACGTAAATATAAAAACTAAGAAAGCTAATTATACTATCACAACCAGCTAGTAATACTAAATAATAATAAACTTAAAATTAAATTTCTTTAAATTATGCACGATTCTCCTGCTGGTGGCTACTTTAGTTATAGAAAATTTTTTAAAATCCTACAACACAAATACTACTAGCCTTAGATATTTAAAATAATATATTAATATATATCTTATTACTATACTTACTAAAGATTTAAGACTTTTTGTGAAAAGTACTATAGCCTCTTAAAACCTTTCTCTATCCTTAAAAGAAGATAAAAGAATATTTTTATAGACTTTATTACTAACCTCTTAGAATCTAAAGACTATATTAATATTATAGTTATAGTTAATTACCTTATAATATATAGATACCTAATTTCTTATAGTGAGATAATTATTATAGATGTTACCTACTTTTTTTATTAGCACATATAAATAGACTATAGCCTTCTAGAAATAATTATATTAGATTAAGGAATATAATTTATCTCTATTTTCTATAATAAACTTTATAAATAACTATGAATTAAATTCTAACTATTTTCTACATATTACGTAGAAACTAATGGCTAAATAGAAAGAGCTAATAGTATAATAAAATAAATCCTATATATATATATAAACTATTAGTAAGATAACTAGGTAAACTAGCTCTCTTTAGTATAATTTAAAGCTAATAATATTATATCTAAATTTATGAAAGTTTTACTGTTTTTGGCTAATACAGGCTAATATCCTTAAATAGGTTTTAAATCTTTTATAAGAATTTAAAGACGTTTTTATTAAGTATTATAAGCCTTAGAAGTTAACCATATAGTAGAGAAAATAACTAATATCTAATAACTAATTTAAGAAGAGATAATTTGGGTTTAAGCTTTTTAAAAAAAAAAATATAAACCAAAAACAATCACCTACACCTAACTATTAAATAGGAGATATAGTTTAGCTTAATATATAAAATATCTAAATAAAATAATTTTTTAAGAAGCTAGACTTAAAGGCTTTAGGGAAATACTATATCTTTTAAATAATTTCTTTATACATATACTAACTTAAACTCCTTGAATTTTTAAATATATATCTAGTTTTCTATATATTATTACTTTAGCCTGCTGTGCTTAAATTTAAATACCTTCTAAATTAACAAAACCTACTATCTAAACCTATTAAAGTTAATAAGAAAACTAAATATTATATTAAATAAATTAAAGAACTACGCCTAAATCGCAGGCGGAAACGCTATAAATATTTAGTTAAATAAACTAAATATAATAATTTAATATAAGAATCTATAAGTAATCTCTAAGATATAGCTATTATAAAAAAATTCTACTTTAAAAACTTAAACTAATTTAGATCTGATATTTAACATGAATACTTCTTATAAAAGCTTAGACTTAAAAGAAAGGTATTATTATAATAACTATTTATAATATAAAAGCCTTCTAAGAAAGCTTTTTTATAAGCTTTTTTATAAGCTTTTTTTTTATATTATATATTTATACTTTAGCCTCGTGCTAGCGCATAAGCTCTTATCTTAAATATTTTAGCTTATAATTTATTATATTCTTCCTTTCTTTATATAATGTCTTAACTTATTACTTAGTATTATACTTAGTAATTAATTAATATTTCTTATTAAGTACTTAATTCTCTGCTTGTAGTATTACTATAATACTAGACACTAATACTTATAAATAATAAGGCTAGTAAAACACTAATATTAAATAAGTAGATATAAAGATATTAGATACTAACTAGAGTTTTAAATAAACCTATATAAGTAAGATATATAAATAATAGTCTAATAATATTCAGAAAAGGTCTAATTAATTTTAAAATATAGAATATAACTATTTAAGCAGTAGATTATAAGAATAACTGCTATATTAAAATTAAGAATTTAGATAATAAAGATTTTATCTTAGAATAAGACTAACTAGCACGATAGAACTTAACTATTAATTAGAAAAGAAAAATCATAAGAATTAGAAACAACTACCATAGATAGTAATAATAGGTAATAATTTAGATAAAAATAACAATATTTCATAAAAACAAATTTATTATACTAAAAGAATATTAAGAAAAATTTAGAGAATAGTTCTTTAAAAAGGCTAAAGACTAACTACTGGAATACTAAGACTAGGATTATAAGATTACACTTAAGAAAAGAACAGATCTAAAGCCAAGACTATTATATTAAATATCTATTTATTAATAAAAGAAATTATAAAAGTTTTTATAGGAGAATTAATAAAAAAGGTATATATAAATAAGCTAAAGTAAAATAGCTTTACTAATACTTTTTATACCAAAAAAAAATAGAAAGCTAAGGTTATATATTAACTATAGATATTTTAATAAAGCTATAGTAAAAAATTACTACCTAATATTCTTAATATTAGAATTCATAAATAAACTCAGAGGAGCTAAATAGTTTAGTCTTTTTAATATAAAAATTAGATATTATTAGATATAAATAACTAAAGAATATAAATAGATAATAGTATTTAAAATAAGATATAAACTATTTAAATATTTAGTTATACTAATAGAACTCACTAACGCACTAGTAATATTTTAGATAATTATTAATTAAATACTAAAGGAATATCTAGACGTATTTATAATAGCATATTTTAATAACATGCTTATATATATAAATAGAATACTAAAAAAATACGTTAAATATACTAAAAAGGTATTATAAAAACTTAAGAAACACTAATTATATATTCAGACAGAGAAATATGTGTTCTATAGAATAGAAATTAAGTTTTTAAAATACTTAGTATCCCAAAACAGAATAGCAGTTAATTCTGATAAGATAAAAAATATACTATCTTAGCTAATACTAATAAATACTAAAGAAGTTTATTCTTTTCTTAGATTTATAGAATTCTGCTAATAATTTATTAAGAACTACTTAAAAATTACTACACCCTTAACGGAATTACTAAAGAAGGATTAATAATTTAAGTAAAAATAACACAAGAAAAGCACTTTTATAATACTAAAAGAAATATTTTAATAACTACTAATATTAAAGATATTTAATTTATGACTTTAAATGGAGATATATATAGACGTATTAAACAAAGCTATAAAAGCTATTCTATTATAAATATAAAATAATAAAAGAAAATACTTAATAGATTTCTTATTTTATAAACTTATAACTACTAAGTTAAACTACGACATCTATGACAAAAAACTATTAGTAATAGTTTAAATATTTAAAAAATAAAAACATTACTTAAAAGAAACTAAATATTAAATTATTATATATTTAGATCATAAGAATCTGACGGCATTTATAATAACTAAGAAGTTAAATTAATAATAAATTAAATAATAGAAATTAGTTTCTACTTTCAACTTTTAGATACTTTATAAATTAGGAAAAGAAAATATTATAACTAATATACTTAGTTAATAAGCAGACTACATAAAGGATATACCGGAAATATATAATATAATATTTAGAATAAGACTAGACAGGTTTCTGGGAAGCTTATAAATAAATATTAAAACAATAGTTATTATTAAAAACATATAGTAAAAATAAATTAGAGAATATAATAATAGATAACTATAATAGCATGAAACCGGAACTATTTTTATACTAAATATATTATAAAATAAACTTATTAAAAACCAGCATTTAGCTGAAATGTATAGATATTAGGGAATTAAAAAAACTATAAAATAGATCAACAGGCACTCTTAGATTCCTAGAATATTAAAAAAAATTAGAACTATTCTTTTAAAGTGTATAGAGTATAAAAAGAATAAGGTATTAAGATATAAAGAATATAGACTTATATAACTAATTCCTTTACTAGACTTACTATAAGAATTAGTTATAATAGACTTTATTATAGAAATACTAATAATAATAACCTTTTAAGATTAATAGTATGATATGATACTAGTTATAGTAGACTAACTTATAAAATACGCATACTTTAAACTAACGTATATAGAGATTAAAGTAAATAAATTAGTAACTATACTTATTAAGTTATTAATAGCATAATATAAGTTGCTATAAGAATTTATTATAGATAAAGACAAACTATTCACGTTAATATTCTAAAAAATATTTATAGAAAAGCTAGGGGCTAAATACCGCCTCTTAATAGCATTTTATTTATAAATAAATAAATAAATAGAATAGATAAACCAGATACCATAATAATATCTACAGATGTATATTAATAAATAATAAAATAATTAAATTAATTTACTACTAATAGCTGAGTTTATATACAACTCTGTAAAATCATTAACTATAGGAAAATTACTATTTTATATAAACTATAGTTATAAGCCTACGGCTTATTAAGAACTATAGAAATTAAATAAGATATTAGAATCTATAAGAATAAAAGTTAAGAAGCTGTAATAACTTTATTAGAAAATTATATAAAAAATCACCTATAAAGATAATCTTAGCAAATAAATTAAGAATAAATCTAAGGTTAAGGGACTAATTTTTAAAGGAGGGGATAAAATTTTCCTATTATAAAAAAATTTAAAAATAAAACAACTATTAAAAAATCTAGATTACATTAAATTGGGACTATTTAAGGTTAAATAATAAATAGAATCTATAAATTACAAACTACAGCTACCTAAGAATATAAGGATTTATTTAGTTTTTTATATTTTACTATTAGAACCAGCACTATAAAATGCTGAGTTATAAATAAAACTTAAACTTAAAAAAGATACTACTAAGTATGAAGTCTAATAGATTTTAAACTACTAATAATTTAGGTATTAGTAGAAGTATCTAGTTAAATAAAAAAATTACAAACCTAAAAATAATATATAGGAGCTAGTTAGGAACTTAAAAAATAGTTTAAAGCTAATTAACTAGTATTATTACATAGAGTGGTAAATACTTACTCTAAGGCTATATTTAATAAATATAGAGAATATAGAATATTCTATTTAAAACCTAAGAAAAAGAGCAAAGCGATACTAGACACTATAAATAGTAATATACTAAATTAATTCTAATAATTTTTTTTTATTATATAAACTTTATTAATTGAGGTAAGCTTACGCTGGAATATTTCCTTCTTTTAAGAATCTATTTAGACTAACTAGTAATAAAGATAAAGCTTATAAGATTTTATAGTAAGTAATTTCTCTTTAGTAGTATAGAGTTACTACTAAAGTCTTTTTTTATTTTAGTTAAGATAATTCTACTCAAGCTGCATTATAATAAGATTATACTTTATATTTTAATTAATATACTTAAAATATTATCTAGAAACTAGATTTATAAAATAATAATAGTTATTATCGTGATAATAGAAATATAGAGATAGTATATAACAGTTATTTCTTAAAACTCTTTAAGCTAAATAGTAAGCTTATTTTAAGAACAATTCTACTCAAGTCATCTTTAGGAAATTAAAAGAATAAAAAAGGTATAAAAGGTTCTTATGATTTTAGTTTTTATATAAAAAACTAGCTGCCTTTATACTATCTATAGAAAAAGAAACAGAATAACCTTCAGGCTAAAGGCTTAAAGGAAGGGGATAATATTATAGACTATAATAAAAATACAAAAGCAGCTAAAGAAGCGTTGCTATAAAAAACATAATATAAGAAAATATATAAAAAATACTAAAAAATAGAAACAAACTAGTGAAGACAGAACTTATAAATAAAATTACTTTAAAGTAAGTTTAAGTTCTATAGAGAATAATATTTAGATTAGGTAAGCAGATCAGATAACTAGCTATAGCAGGATATAAGAAAAATAAGTATAAATAATAAAAATAAGAACTTATCTCTTCTTATCTTCTTTAGTAGTATTTAATATACTTTTAATTAGTATATAATATATACATAAAGGATTTACTATAAGTATGGAACATTAAACGGCTTATAGTTACTTTTAATTCTTTATAATTACTCTAAAATTAAGATTTATATCTTAAGTAAAATAGTTTAATACTATTCTATTAAATCTTAACTTACTATATTACTTTCTTTTATTTTAACTAAGTTTAAACTAACTTCTACTAAGTCTAATAAGCTATCTGATCTAGACGTGAGGGAACTAATTAGAATATTACATAATTAATTAAATAACTAATTATTAGTTTAACTTTATGTAGTAAGTTAGTAACCTATAATATAAATATATATAACATAAAAAAATTTAAAATACTATTTAGAAACATTAATATAATTTATATAAAATTTTAAATTTTAAGTTAAAAAAAAATAAGTAAATAATTTAAGTATAATTAATTTTAAATATTACTAGTTAAATATATGTATTAATAAAAATATAACTATTTTTAAAAAACTTTAGCTACTACTTTTTGTAGTTTTTATACTTTATTTAAGTATTCTATTACTATTTTAAAAAAACTTTATTTACTTAATATATAAGTTATCTCTTATTTTATTTTATTACTTTAAAGTAGTTAAAAAACATATTAGTATTTTAATAAATTATAATATAGTTTATAAAGTTATTTAAAAACTAGTACTTACTTTAAAAAATAGTTTACTTAACTTTTTTTTACAATTTTTTTTTTGCCTTTTTTAGTACTTTTAAATTTAATTTAATTTATACTTATATTTTCTAATTTTACTTTATTTATAATTTAGTTTTATTTTTTAGTATAAACTATTTACTTACTTTATTAAAATAGTATAATAAAATTAAATTAATAGTATAATTATTTAAATAGTAGTTTTTTTTAAAAAAAAATTATATTACTACTATTATTTTAAATACTATACTATATTATTTATTTTATTTATTTTATTTATTTTATTTATTTTATTTATTTTATTTATTTTATTTATTTTATTTATTTTATTTATTTTATTTATTTTATTTATTTATTTTATTTATTTTATTTTTTTATTTATTTTATTTATTTTATTTATTTTATTTATTTTATTTATTTTATTTATTTATTTATTTTATTTATTTTATTTATTTTATTTATTTTATTTATTTTAATTTTAAATATAAGTTTAATTTTAAAATTAAAATTAATTTATACTTAAATTTGTTTCTAAATTTAAATACTAAGTTAACTACTAATAAAAATTTTAATTTTAACTTAAATTAAAAGTTAAATATAAATTTAATTATAAAATTTAAAAATACTAAAAATTTTTACTTACTTTAAAAAGAATTTAATAAAACTAAATTATACTTTTTAAATAATAAAACTATAAAAAAAAGTAAATTTAAAAAAAGTAAATTTAAAAAAAGTAAATTTATAAAGCTTTTATTTATACTTTTTATTATTACCTTTTTTTTAATAGTTATAAGCTAAGTACTACTTTACAATTAAAATATAAATAAAAAAGTTTTTAAAAAATAATTATAGTAATTATTTATAATATTTTATAAAAGTTTTTTTTTAAAAAAAATTTAATTTTTTTTATATCATGTATTTACTATATATTAACTATATATTAGTATATAAACTTTAATGTTTTTATAAGTGAGTGGGCTATATAAGCGAGTGGGCCACTTTTACTAAGAATTACCTTTTCTTTAATAACTTTACGAAAACTTAATTTTATTTAACAAAATTTTAAAATTAGCTTTTTAGATATTAAATGCAGCTAGTATTAAATTTGCATTATAATAATCTTACGTAATTATAAGTTATTAAGCTTAGAATTAGCATTTTAAAAATTTAGTTTTTAGCTATTAATATTTTAATAACTATTAAATAAGAAACTATAGAAGTTGAATTTAAGCTATTTTATGTATAATTTAAACTATATTATGCTTTTATAGTAATAGAATAAGTAGGTTTTTAAGAACTCTAGGTAAGAAGAAGTTTTAGCTCCTACTTTTTAATATCTTAAAAACTACTAATACTATAGTTTTAAAATTTTAATATATTATACATTTAGACTTTAGTACCTTATATTTAAGTTTTTATAATTTATTATTAAGTAATATTATAAATATAAATAGCTAAAAATTAATTTAAAGTAAAGTAAATTCTATGCTTAATAGCTTATAATTACGTAAGATTATTATAATACAACTTTAATACTAGCTGCATTTAATATCTAAAAAGCTAATTTTAAAATTTTGTTAAATAATATTAAGTTTTTGTAAAGTTCTTAAAGAAAAGGTAATTCTTAGTAAAAGTGGCCCACTCGCTTATATAGCCCACTCACTTATAAAAAACATTACTCTAAATATTTTTATTTAAAACAATTTTTTTTTTTTTTTTTTTTTTTAATTTTTTAATTTTTTAATTTTTTAATTTTTTAATTTTTTAATTTTTTAATTTTTTAATTTTTTAATTTTTTAATTTTTTAATTTTTTAATTTTTTAATTTTTTTAATTTTTTAATTTTTAATTTTTTTTATATAATATTTTAAACTATTACTTAGTATTATATATAGTAATTAATTAATACTTTTTTAAGTTCTTTACTTTTTATATATAGTGTTACGGACGGTAATAGTAAGGCAGCTATACTTAAAAAGCTAAGAGAGTTAATAATAATAGCTAATAAAGCTCTAAAATAGAAATATATATTTAAACTAGAAAAAAAGAATTATAAGTAGGCACGGGACGCTCTAGTGTAGGCTAAAGTATAAACTAAAAAGTAAGAATAGAAATATAGAACTATACTAGTAGATTAGAAGTAGTAACTTACGTGACTAAGGCAGGGCTTAGTAAATAGAAATAAAATAAAATAACAAAATTTCTAGTAGTTCTAATAGCTTCTAATAATATGTAATATACTACTAATAGGTATATAATATACGTATGAAGGATCTACTATAAGTATGAAGTATTAAATAGTTTATAATTACTTTTAATTCTTTATAGTTACTCTAAAATCAAGATCTTATCTCTAAGTTAAGACTTGAACTTGAGTGAAATAGTTTAATATTATTTTATTAAATCTATTATATACCTCTCTTTTTATCTTATAATAAAGTAATAAACTCTTATTTATTAAACTTAAGGCTATCTATTCTAGATACGGAAGAGACTAAAGTTCTATTAAAATATTAATTAGAACAGAATCACTAACATGAAACGTATTATTAAGTAAAGGTAACTTATAATATTATAACTACCCTTTCAAAGTATAGAAGAGGACGTTAGATTGATTCTAATAATAAATTTCTAATTATAGTTTATAATAACCTACTATAAGGACAAACAGGAACTTTATTTATTAGAAAAAAGTAATAGTAAAGAAGAAGTTATAGCAGGATTTTTATCTACTATAGAAAGTATATTAGGAGAAAGTAAAAGTGCGTAGTAAATTATCTAAGAATAAGAAATAACTATTATAAAGTTACGTAATACTTTAGTTAACTTATAGTAATAAATAGTAGTAAGTAAGACTAGTAGAGAAGAAATAATAAAAATATAGCCTTCTATAAAGTTTAACAGTAATAGAGATAAACTTAAAACCTTTATAACCACAATAAACCTATACTATTAGTTTAATTAATCTTTATTTATGACTAACTAAGATTAGATCCTGGTAGCTAGTATAAATATAATAGAAAGAGCTATAAAATAATTTAAACTACTTATAAAGAATTATCTAGCTAATAGAGATTTTAACCTAGAATTAGCAGAACTTATAGACTATAACGGTAATATTAAAAGAACCTTTAAAAACTATAAGAGCTTTAAGAAGAAAATAATTATAGTCTTTAAAAAAATTAATAAAGAAATAAAGATAATTTAGAAGCTCTAATGGCTTAAATAATACACATTAGCAGCTAACTACACGGCAGAATTTAAGTAAATCTAATTTTAATTAAACTAAGTAGACTAACCCCTAGTCATAATATACTATACAGGACTAAAAAATAGGATTAAGGATAAAATTTCCTAAAGAAAACAACCTAGCACACTTCTAGAAATCATTAAACAAGTAGTAACTATTAATAACTATTAGTACTAGAAAGAGTAAGAAAAGAAAATTAATGCTAGACTAGTAATCTATATACCATAAAGAAATAGAAAGAATACCTAAACCTATAATATAATAGAAATTAACTAAGTGTTAATTAAGAACATATAAATTAACAAAAGAAAGCAAGATAAATAAACTAAAAAATAAATAAATTAGTATATATGTAAGGTATGTCTTAGTTGCAGAAAAAAAAAGCACTTTATTAAAAACTATAACTAATAAAGAGTAGACGTTAAACAGGCTTATGTCTAAACTAAGGTATTAATTAAAATTACTATAGTCTAAATAAAATTAGCTAAAGACCAGATAATAAAGGAGACTATTATATAGTATATTTAGAAGAAATAATACTAGATCTATAAAAGCAATATACATCTTAGATAAGAATACAAAATACTATATTAATAGGTTAAAGATTATTTAGTAGAGTAAACTAATAATATAATTATTATTATATAAAAAGCTGCTATTAGATAATACTAGACCAGCTCTATAGAGAAAGCTAACTAATTCTATAAGATAATTTAATAGAAAGAAAGACCCTTTAGAGCATAAAATCAGAAATTCAGATAATAATAAGATTAAGAGATAATAGAAGGTAAAGAGCTAATGTCTATAATAATTAGATAATAAGTAAGCTAAGAATACTACTAAATTTACGGATTAGAATACTATATAGAGAAATATTATATTACCAAGCACTAGAAGGTTACTCTAGGAGATAGGATATATAAATATTAATAAGTATTATAAGTAGCTAGTAATAAGTAGTATAGAGAACTTAGTAAATAAAAACTAGCTATATAGATAAATAAAATTTATAGATAAAAACTAATACTACTTATAAGTTATATAACTTACTACTATCTTATTAGATATCTAGAGCTAGGCTAGAACTAAAATAAAAACTAGAGAAAGAACTTACTTTACTTATTTTATAAATATAAGACAAAGAAGCCGCTGAAAGAACTATATAAAAGAAATACTAGATATATAGAGAAAAGTTATATACTAAATAAGAATATAAATAGGCAGCTCATGCTATGCGAGTTAAAAAACTAATAATAAAATAAATATTAAAATAAATAGTATAAAAATAAGAACTTAATATATAGTAAGAACTGATCTATATAGATTCTAAAGAAGAGCTTCAGAATCTAAAGACTAAAAAACATAAATAGTTAGACTAGAATAAGTGCTAACTAGGATACTAATATTACTAGACTAAATAACGCTAAGATAAATAGTTAGTTACAGAATTACATGCCAAACTAATAACTAAGGAATGTTTCTTAAAATAGAAGTGCTAAAATTATAGAGAAGAAGCAAGAAAAGAATATAAAATACTATTATAAGACTAATATTAACTCTAATAATGCCCTATTTACAGACTTAAGGAAGAAACACTAAAGAAATAACTACCACTTAAGAGTTAACTACTAATAAAAAACTAGAAAACTAGTAAGTAATAACTATACTGCTGGAGAGCTAGGTTAAGATTAAAATAAAAAAGTTACCACTTAACTATATATAACTTAAATAAAAACACGAAAATAAGCTATATATAAATATATATATTAATAGCTTTTTAATATAAGCACTTATAAACAGCAGGGCTAGTAAAATACTTATATTAAATAAATAGATATAGAAATACTATATCTTAACTAAGGTTTTAAAAGAACCTGTAAGAGTAGTATATATAGATAATAGTCTAGTAACATTCAGAAAAGATTTAATTAATCTTAAAATAAAGAATATAACTATTAGAACAGCAGGTTACACAAATAACTACTATATTAAAATTATGAATCTAGGTAGTAAGGATTTTATATTAGAATAAAACTAGCTAGTATAATAGAACCTACTAATTAACTAGAGAATAAAGTTTATAGGAATTAGAAAAAACTACTACAGACAAACACAAGCTATAATATAGATAAAGAAAATAACTTTTTATAATACTACGTTTATTATACTGAACGAATACTAGAAGGAATTTAGAAAATAGTTCTTTAAAAAAGCTAAAGACTAACTACTAGAATACTAGAACTAGAATTATAAGATCACGCTTAAGGAGGGAATAGATCTAAAACTAGGATTATTATATTAACTATCCATTAATTAACAGGAGGAGCTACGATGATATCTAAATAAAAACTTAAAAAAAGAATATATATAGGAAAGTAAGAGTATTATAATATCACTAACACTTTTTATACTTAAGAAGAATAGTAAACTAAGGTTATATATTAACTACAGACACCTTAATAAAATTATAGTAAAAAATTATTACCTTATATCTTTAATATTAGAACTTATAGATAAACTTAGAGGAGCTAAATAGTTTAGTGTCTTTAATATTAAAAATAAATACTATAAAATATAAATAACTAAAGAACACAAATGGATGACTACACTAAAGATAAGATATAAATTATTTAAATATCTAGTTATGCTATTTAGACTCACAAACGCACTAGTAACATTCTAGACAATTATTAACTATATACTAAGGGAATACCTAAACGTATTTATAATAATATATCTTAATAACATGCTTGTATATATAAACAGAATAATAAAAGAATATGTTAAGTATATTAAGAAGGTATTATAAAAGCTCAAGGAACACAGCCTATATATTTAAACAGAGAAATATATATTCTATAGAAAAGAAATCAAATTCTTAGGATACTTAATATCCCAGAACGGAATAGTAGTTAATCTAGATAAGGCTAGGGACATTTTATTATAGCCTATACTAATAAATATAAAAGAAGTTTATTCTTTTCTTAGATTTATGGGCTTTTACTAATAATTTATTAAGAACTATTTAAGAATCACAGCACCCTTAACGGAATTACTTAAAAAGAATTAATAATTTAAGTAGGAAGTTAAGAAAGACGAAGCTTTTATAATTCTAAAGAAGATATTCCAGGAACCACTAATATTAAAGATGTTTAATTTATAACTTTAAATAGAGATATATATAAATACATTAGATAGAGCTATAAAAGCTATTCTGCTATAAATATAAGATAATAAATATAAGTACCTAGTAGACTTTTTATCTTATAAACTCACAACTACTGAGTTAAACTATAATATCTATAATAAAAAACTATTAGTAATAGTTTAAGCATTTAAAAAATAGAAACATTACTTAGAAGGAGCTAAACACTAAATTATTATGTATTTAAATCACAAAAATCTAACAGCATTTACAACAACGAAGAAGTTAAATTAATAATAAGTTAAATAATAGAAATTAGTTTCTATATTTAACTTTTAAATACTCTATAAAGTAGGAAAAGAAAGTATAGTAGTTAATATACTTAATTAATAAGCGGACTATATAAAGGACATACTGGAAATCTATAATATAATACTTAAATAAAAATAAGATAGATCTCTAGGAAGTTTATAAATTAATATTAAACACATAGTCATTATCGAAAATACCTAGGAAAAATAAATAAGGGAATTTAATAATAGATAACTACTATAGAATTTAGACTAAAAAATAATCTATATACTAAATGAATTATAAACTAAATTAATTAAAAACTAACATTCAGCGGAAATGTACGGACATTAGGGAATTAAAAAGACTATAGAACAGATCAACAGGCACTTTTAGATTCCAAGAATTTAAAATAAGGTTAGGAAAATTCTTTTAGAATATATTAATTATAAAAAGAATAAAGCATTAAGATATAAAGAGTACGGACTTATATAACCTATACCTTTACTAAAACTACTATAGGAATCAGTTATAATAGACTTTATTACAGGAATACTAATAATTACCACCTAAAAAGGTTAATGGTATAATATGATACTGGTTATTATTAATAGACTAATAAAGTACACTTATTTTAAACTAACCTACACAGAAATTAAAGCAGATAAATTGGCTATATTACTAATCAAAAATTTGATCACATGATATGGAATATTATGAGAATTTATTACAGATAGAGACAAATTATTCACGTTAATATTTTAGAAAATATTTATTAGGCAACTAGGGGTAGAACACCGCCTCTTAACAGTATTTCACCTATAAATAAATAGATAAACAGAATAGATAAACCAACATTAGAATAGTACTTATAAATATATGTTAATAAACTATAGGATAACTAGATTAACTTACTACTAATAACTAAGTTTATATATAACTCTATAAAGTCATTAACTATAGGAAAATTACTATTCTATATGAACTATAGTTATAAGCCTACGGCTTATTAAGAACCACAGAAACTAAACAAAATATCAGAATTAGTAAGAAGAAAAGTTAAGAACTTATAACTACTTTATAAAAACATTATATAGAAAATTACTTATAAAGGTAATCTTAGTAAATAAGTTAAAGATAGATCTAAAGTTAAGAGACTAATCTTTAAAAAGGGGGATAAGATTTTCTTAAAAAAGAAAAATTTAGAAATAAAACAACTATCATGAAAACTAGACCACATTAAATTGGGACTATTTAAGATTAAATGATAAATAGAATATGTAAATTACGAACTATAACTACCTAAAGATACTAGGATTTATCTGGTTTTTTATATTTTAAAATTAGAACCAGCACTATAGAATGCTAAACTATAGATAAGACTTAAACTTAAAGAAGATGCTATTAAGTATAAAGTCTAATAAATTATAGACTACTAATAGTTTAGTTATTAGTAGAAGTATCTAGTTAGGTGAAAAAGCTATAGACCTAAAGATAATATATAAAAGCTAATTAAGAACCTAAAGAATAGTTTAGAGCTAATTGACTAGTACTATTAGATAAACTAATAAGGGCTATATTTTATAAAAAGGATGACTATAACACGTTCTAATCTAAACTAAAAGAAAGAAAAAATAAAGTAGGTTAGAAAAAAGCTGCTACTATAGATTATAGTGTGTAAACTTTTTAACCCTAAGAACAAGCTTCTATCTCTTTAAAAGCTTAAACCTTATAAATAAAGGCTATCTCTTAATTAAATATCTTTTTCTCCTTAGAATCTACTTTTACAAGTTTATGATAAAGCTGTAATTCTTAAGCTTAGAGCTTAAGACACTAATTCTTAAGGAAGTTAAGCTAATAATAAAGTTTTTTCTTATTATAATTAATATAATCCTATTCTGGCTGTGAAATAATTAAGTTATATTTTATATTATAATTAGCACAAGCCGAACAGTAACTAGAACTTAGATTTATAAGATAATTATTACCTTAATAGGAACAGTTCAAGCAGGGTGTTAGCATGTGATAGAGTTTATTATAAATCTAAGAAGCTAGGTAGTAAGCACGTATTAGAGATAACTTAAGACGTATTATTATTAAAAAGCTAGGCAGGAAAGAAAGGAAGTTAAGAGTCTTATAGCTTAAAACATAAAGCAGAGAACTTACTACCTTTATACTGCTTATAGAAAAAAGAAACTATCTTCCAAAACAAAGACTTAGAAGAGGGGGATAGTGTTACGGATAGTAATAATAAAATAGCTATACTTAAAAAGCTAAGAGAGTTAACAATAATAGCTAATAAAACTCTAAAATAAAAATATATGTTTGAATTAAAAAGAAAGAATTATAAGTAGACACGGGATACTCTAGCACAGGCTAAAGTATAAGCTAAGAAGTAAGAATAGAAATATAGAACTATACTAGTAGATTAGAAGCAGTAACTCACGTGACTAAGGCAGGGCTTAGTAAATAGAAATAAAGTAAGATAATAAAATCTCTAATAGCTTTAGTAGTCTCTAATAGTATGTAATATACTACTAATAAATATATAATATATATATAAAGGATCTACTATAAGTATGAAGCATTAGACGATTCACGATTACCTTTAATTCTTTATAGTTACTCTAAAATCGAAATCTTATCTCTAAGTTAAGACTTGAACTTGAGTGAAATAGTTTAATATTATTTTATTAAATCTATTATACACTTCTTTTTCTACCTTGTGATAAAGTAATAAACTTTTATCTATTAAACCTAAGGCTATCTGTTCTAGATACGGAAGAGACTAAAATTCTATTAGAATATTAGTTAGAGTAGAGTTACTAACGTGAAACGTATTATTAAATAAAGGCAACTTATAACACATAATACTTTTATAATACTATATTATATTACTAACTTTTTAAAATAAATAATTTAGAATTTATTAAAATTTTTAAAAACTTTACTTCTTAACTTTTAATTTTAAAAATAAGTAATAAATTGCTTATAAATACTTTAATTAAATAAAAAGCTTACTACTAAAAAAGTAGAAAAGTTTTTTATAAAAAACTTTATAAATTAAAGCAAATATTTACTTACTTAGTTTTTATTATTACTATTTTTATTATTAATAAAAGTTTAGTTTTTACTATTAGTATATTTAAAAATAGCTTAAGTTTTATAAATCTAATACTTATAGTAATTTAAACTATACTATACTTACTAACTTTTTTAAAATAACTATATAATTTTAATTTTTTTTGTTAATACTTTAAATTATAAATATTTATTAAATAGTTATATAATAAGTTAACTAAAAATAAAAACTAGTATTTAACTAAAAAAGTCTACTTTTATTATATTATTAGTTACTTACAAAATAAAGTTTTTAACTTAGTAAAATTATTTTAACTTAATATTATATAAAGTTTAGTAAACTTACTTAAAAGTACTTATAAAAATTTAAACTAAAAAAACTACTATATAAAGAAAGTTAATTTATATAAACTAAAAAAACTAAATTTTATAGAATTTTTTATAGAATTTTATAAGTATACTTAAAAATTTAAATAAAACAACTTTACTTTAATTATATACTTAATAAAAGCTTTTTATTTTAATTTCTATAATATTTTAATTAAAGTTAACTTTTTTAATAACTTTATTAAATATATAAACATAAATAGCAAATACTATAATAATATACTTATATTAAATAAACAAAAAATAACTATAACTTATGTTATTTAATTATAAAGCTAGAAGCTATATTATAAAAAAACTTTAATATTATAAAAATTAATATTATAAATAATGTCTTTTGTTATTTAATTAAAAAAAACTTTACTTATAAAATTTTTATTTTAAGTATAATAATTATAGTTACTTTACTTAAAATTATAGATTTTTTTTATTTAAATTTTAATTAAATAGTTTACTTTAAAAAGTTTTTTAATAATTATTTTACTTATTTTTATTAAATTTTAATAAATTCTATAATTAGAAATATAACTAGTAATTTAAATTTAACTTATTAAAAGTTTTATTCTAAAAATAAATTACTTTTTAAAATACTTTTAATATTAGATTTCTATTAATTTATAAACTTTTACTTAATAGCTAATTTTAAAAGTATTAAGTAAATATTTTATATACTTTATAATAAAATAGTTTATTTAACTTTATTACTACTTTAATTAATATTAAAGTAACTAATATAAGTTATATTAGTAAATTTTTAGTTAGTACTTAAAACTCTATTTTTAATTATTTTTAATTATTTTTATATATTTTATATTTTACTAGCTTTAATAGTAAATAACTTAAAAAAGATTATATTTTATATACTACTAATATAATTTTTTACTATGTAAATTATGTTAAAAAGATCTATTTTTATATAATAGCTATAAAAAATTATAAACTAATTTATAGTTAACTTTAAATAAAAAAGTATAAAGTTAATTTTAACTATTATAATTAAAAACTACTTTTTAATACTTTTTATTACTATAAAAGCTAATTTTTTTAGACTATATAACTACTAATATACTTTCTTAAAAAAATAAATAAACTAAACTAAAACCTATTACCTACTTTTTAAAGAAGTTGAATTCTACTAAATATAACTATAAAATTTATAATAAGAAATTACTAGCTATTATATGCTGTTTTAAATAATAGAAACCTAAACTAAAAAGTACAGTTTTTTTAATTTAAGTACTAAGTAACTATAAAAACTTATAATATTTTACTATTATAAAGTAGCTAAGCTATTAATAAGCCTACTAAGCTAAATACCTATTTTAGTTTAACTTTATAATTATATACTAACTAGGTAAATAAGAGAAAAAAACTAGATACTTTTACCTACTATATATAAAATACTTTAACTTAAAAAAAAATTATAAAGCTTAATAACAAACACTTCTTTACTTAGAATTATTTAATAATATATTAGAATTTAACTTAACTAAAATAAATAAGCTTATTTAACAGATTATTAAAAATAAATATTTAAATAATAAGTTTATTTAGAAAATTCTATTACTAACATAAAATAGAACTCATTACTTTAAGAATTTTTTTTTAAGTAAATATAAAGATTAAAAGAGTTAACTATATTATTACAGCTAACTATTAATATCTAATAATAATAAACTTTAAATTAAATTTCTTTAAATTACATATAATTCTTCTACTAGCAGCTATTTTAGTTATAAAAAAACTTTTAAAATTTTATAACACAAATACTACTAGCCTTAAATGTTTAAAATAATATGGTAATATATATTTTATTATTATACTTATTAAAGATTTAAGACTTTTTATAAAAAGTACTATAACTTTTTAAAACCTTTCTCTATTTTTAAAAGAAAATAAAAAGATATTTTCATAGATTTTATTACTAATCTTTTAGACTCTAAAGGCTATACTAATATTATAATAGTAATAAACTACTTTATAAAATACTAATATCTAATTTTTTTTATGATAAGATAATTACTTTATATAACAGTATACTATTATATGTGCCATGCTGTATATATAATTAGCTAACTAGCTAGCTAGTAGCATTAGAAAAAAAATTCATGGCTAAGAATTTTATATTCGTGCTATTCTAGTATTTCTGGTATTTTTAAGTATTTAGTAGTATTTAGCTGCTAAATATAACTCCTCCTATAACTTTACTATAAAATATAACTAATTATAACTTTATTTAAGTATTTAATGGTATTTAGCTGCTAAACGTAACTTTTTTTATAACTCTTCTACTAGAAAGTACAGCTAATTATAACTTTAACTATAAGTATACAGCAAGATACTATAAAATGCTATTAAATACTATAATATACTATACTCTCCTTCTAAATTCTATACTATTTTACTTGTATAATAGTCTAGTTTTTGCCTATTTACTTTCTAAAATTTATTACTAATATCTATGGGCGCTGTAAGCCTGTAAAGTTACTATTTTTTATTTATATATACTAAGTTTCTTTATATGTGAAGAGCTAAACTTAGTCTTTTATTTAGCTTTAATAGAATTTTCTTCCCTCTATCTTCCTTCCTTTATATATTTATATTAAGCTAATATTTAGGTTTATTAAGCCCTTTACTAATCTATTTACTAACGTGTATTTAGATTTATACTAAGCTATTTTTAGAACTATATACTAAGCTATCTTTAAAGCTATATACTAAGCTGTTTTTAAAACCATATACTGAGCTATCTCTAAAGCTATATACTAAGCTATTTTTAGAGTTATATATTAAGCTGCCTCTAGAGCTCTATATAGAGCTCTAGATATAATATAAAAGCCAATTTCAATTTAGTGTAGAAGCTAATTTCAATTTAGTATAAAAACTAATTTCAATTTAATATAAAAGCTAATTCTAATTTAATATAAAAAAAAGAAAGTAAATAGAGCTTATATAGTATTTTATTATTTTATATAGTAAATTAGTAGTAGCTAGTAATTTAAAATTATAGTTTAAAATATACATACTACATATAAAAAGTGAACTAGATATGAGATATGTAATATACTTAGTATTAAATTTACAAAATACGCGTAATAAATAAATCATGTAAATATTATAAATAATAATAAAAGCTTTAGAGAATATAATCACGTATTTTATAGTATCTTATAAAATAGTGTTACGTTTAGTAGCTTAGTGCTGCTTTAAAGTTAAGACTATAAACTATAAAGTAAAATACATAAAATATATAAATAGCAGCTAATTACTACTAAGTACTATAAAAATGCTACTAATTTTTTTTCTAATATATTTAGCTATCTAGCTAGCTTGTATTAGTTATTAGCCTTTATATTATCTATTTTCTCTATATAAGATTCTCTTTTTAGCAATTCCTCTTATAACCACTTAAGTTCTATATATAGTAAACTAATCTAATTTTGTTATAGATTTAAATATTACTATTTATAGCCTCCCATAACACTTTAGCTATAGCTTATTTTTTTTTATTATATATAAATAGACTACAGTCTTTTAAAAACAATTATATTAAACTAAAAAACATAATTTATTTCTACTTTTATAATAAACTCTATAAATAATTATAAATTAAATTCTAATTATCTTCTACTTATTATCTAAAAACTAATAGCTAAATAGAAAAAGCTAATAGTATAATAAAATAAGTTTTATATATATATATAAACTACTAGTAAAATAACTAAGTAAACTAGCTACCTTTAATATAATTTAAAGCTAATAATACTATATTTAAATTTATAAAAGTTTGTCTATTTTTAGTTAATATAAGTTAATATCTTTAAATAGGTTTTAAACTCTTTATAAGAATTTAAAGATATTTATACTAAGTACTACAAGCTATAGAAACTAATTATATAATAGAGAAAATAACTAATATTTAATAACTAGTTTAAAAAAAATAATTAAAGCTTAGGCTTTTTAAAAAAAGTATATAAACTAAAAATAATTACTTACTCTTAATTATTAAATAGAAGATATAGTTTGGCTTAATGTATAAAATATTTAAATAAAATAACTATTTAAAAAGCTAGACTTAAAGGCTTTAGAAAAATACTATATTTTTTAGATAATTTCTTTATATATATACTAACTTAAACTCCCTAAATTTCTAAACATATATCTAGTTTTCTATGTATTATTCCTTTAGTCTATTATATTTAAATCTGAATATCTTTTAAGTTAATAAAACCTGCTATTTAAGCTTATTAAATTTAATAGAAAAACTAAATATTATATTAAATAGATTAAAGAACTATACTTAAATTATAAGTAGAAATACTATAAATATCTAATTAAATAAAGTAAATATAATAACCTAATATAGGAATTTGTAAGTAACTTTTAAAATATAGCTACTATAAAAAAATTCTACTTTAAAAACTTAAACTAATTTAAACTTAATATTTAACATAAATACTTTTTATAAAAACTTAAATTTAAAAGAAAAATACTATTATAGTAACTATTTATAATACCTTATAAGAGTTTTTTAAAAAAGCTTTTTTTATAACTTTTTTTATTACATATTTATATATTAACTGTGTACTAGTGTATAGATTTTATTTTAAATATTTTTATTTACAACCTATTTTATTTTTCTGCTCTTTTTTATGTAATATTTTAAACTTACTTTTTTTCTACTTAAACCATAGCTGTTATAACTTTATTACATGTTTTAATTTAAATATAAACTACTTTAATATTAAGTTTCCTTTATTTATAGTTTTTTATAGAGTATTTCTATTTTCTATACTTTAAATAAGCTTTATATATGTAGTATTCTACTTATTTTTATATATATATATTTTTTTAGTATATTAATTAGATTCTTTTTTTTTAAAAAAAATACCTTATTTACTATTTAGTTTATTAAATTATATATTTTAGTATTTTTAGTACTTTATATTATTTAAATAATAAGTTAAGTTTTCTACTTATTTTCTATTTATATTAGTATTAGTAATTATTAATAACTACTACTTTCTTAATAATTTTAAGTAACGTATTTAGTTATTTTTTTATAATATTTTTATAATTTTTTTTTTAGTTCTATATAGTATATTATAATTAATAGTTAATTTTCTTAACTTAGTTTTAACTAAAGTTGTTTAAATTCTACTGTATATTTAGCTACTAATTATTTTTATTTAAAAAGTTATAATTTCTAGATTATATTTACTTTTTTATTAATTTCTTTAAATATAATTATGTTATGAGTTGCTTTAACTTAATGGTACGTTTTATATTAGTAACTTTACTCTAACTAATTACTTAATAAGCCCTTAGCTCTTTCCGTATCTGGAATAGATAGCTTTAAGTTTAATAGAATAAAGTTTATACTTTATCGCAAGGTAGGGAGAAAATATACAATAAATTTAATAAAATAGTTATTAAACTAATTCACTTAAGTTTAAGTCTTAACTAAGAGAGAAGATCTTGATTTTAGAGTAACTATAAAGAATTATAAATATCCCCGAGCCGTTCTATGTCTTATATTTATAGGAAACCCTTCATGCGTATATTGTATACCTGCTGGCAGTATATTAGATACTGCTAGAGAAGATAATAAAGATGAGTCTAGTCTTAGCATTATCTCTCTTATTAGTATTTATCTGCTAAGTCTCCCTTGGTCACGTGTGCAACTGCTCCTAATCCTGTGGCATAGTTCTATATTTCTATCCTTACTTCTTAGCTCGTACCTTGGCCTGTGCTAGTATGTCCTGTACCCGCTTATAATTCTTCCTTTCCAGCTCGAACATACGTTTCTATTCTAGAGCTTTATTGGCTGTCGTGGCCAATTCCCTCAGCTCTTCAGGTATAGCTGCCTTACTGTTACCGTCCATAATACTATCCCCCTCTTCCAAGTCTTCATCCCGGAAGATAGTTTCTTCTTTCTATAAGCAGTATAAAGGCAGCAGGTCTTCTGCTTGGTGTTCTAAACTGTAAGACCCTTAACTCCCTTTCCTTCCTGCCCAGCTCTCTAGCGATAACACGTCCTAAGTCGTCTCTAATACATGCTCGCTGTTTAGCTTCTCAGATCTGTAACAAACCCCGTTACATGCCGTCACCCTGTTCTCGCTGCCGTGATAACGGTTGTCACTATTTAATCCATCTCTCCTCTGGGCGTTGCTCCGAGTGTATTGACTGTAACATGAAGTGTGACCTAGTTGTGATCTAGCGTAAGTGGAACCGGTTGGACCGCGATAAGGAGCGCCTTTACTGTTAACTAGAAAAAGCCCAAGATAATCTCTTTGATTACTGTTATCGTGAGGAAGAGTTGAGAGCTTGCGAGCGTTAGATCCGTCACGAACTAGCTTAAATAGATTCTTAGGAGAAGGAGATGTTCCAGCGTGAGCTTGCCTTAGTTAATAAAGTTCGTACGATAAAGGAGGAGCAAATCCGTTAGAGTTAATCTAGCATACCGTAACTCGCAGTGTCTGATGTCGCTTTCTTTTCTGGTTTTAAATAGAACGTTCTGCATTCTCCCTATGCCTTGGACCCAGTTCTAGAGTAAGCCTTTACTGCTTCTTCTGGTAATACTAGTTAATCAGCTCTAAACTACTCTTTAAGTTTCTAACTAGCTCCCAAGTATTATCCTTAGGTCTGTAATCTTTTTATCTAACTAAATACTTCTACTAACGCCCAAACCATTAGTAGTCTAAAATTTATTAAACTTCGTACTTAATAGTATCTTCCTTGAGTTTAAGTTTTATCTATAGTTTAGCATCCCGTAGTGCTGGTTCTAGTTTAGAGATATAGAAAACTAGGTAAATCCTTATATCTTTAGGTAATTATAGTTCGTAATTCACAGGTCCTATTTATCGTTTAACCTTGAATAGTCCCAATTTGACGTGATCTAGTTTTCATGATAGTTATTTTATTTCTAAATTTTCCTTTTTTAAGAAAACCTTATCCCCCTCCTTAAAGATTAGTTTCTTAACTTTAGATTTGTCTTTAATTTATTTGCTAAGATTGTCTTTATAAGTAATTTTCTATGTGATATTCTTATAAAGTAGTTATAAGTCCTTAACTTTCCTTCTTACAGGTTCTAATACCTTATCTAGTTTCTATAGTTCTTAATAAGCCGTAGGCTTATAACCATAGTTCGTATAGAATAGTGATTTTCCTGTTATTAATGACTTTATAGAGTTGTATACAAACTTAGCTATTAGTAGTAAGTTAATCTAGTTATCTTATAATTCATTAACATACATATATAGGTATTATTCTAACGTTTAGTTTATCCATTCTATTTGTCTATCCGTTTATAGGTGAAATGCTATTAAGAGGCGGTGTTCTATCTCTAGTTACCCTATAAACATCTTTTAGAATATTAACATAAATAATTTGTCTTTGTCTGTGATAAATTCCTATAGCATTTTATATCATACAATTAAAATTTTAATTAGTAATATAGCTAGTTTATTTACTTTAATTTCCGTATAGGTTAGTTTAAAGTAAGCGTACTTTATTAGTCTATTAATAATAACTAGTATCATGTCATACTATTAACCTCTCTAGATAGTAATTATCAGTATTCCCGTGATAAAGTCTATTATAACTAATTTCTATAGTAGATTTAGTAAAGGTATAGGTTACATAAGTCCATACTCTTTATATCTTAATACTTTATTCTTTTTATAATTAATATATTCTGAAAGAATTTTCCTGATATTACTTTAGATTCCCGGAATCCAGAAGTGTCTGTTAATTTATTCTATAGTTTTCTTAATTCCCTAATGTCTATGCATTTCTGCTGAATGTTAGTCTTTAATTAATTTAGTTTATAATTCGTCTAGTATATAGATTATTTTTTGGTCTAGATTTTATAGTAGTCGTCTATTATTAAATTCCCTTATTCGTTTTTCCTAGGTGTTTTCGATAATGACTATATATTTAATATTAATTTATAAGCTTCCCAGGGATCCATCCTGTCTTTACTTAAGTATTATATTATAAATTTCTAGTATATTCCTTATATGGTCTGCTTGTTAGCTGAGTGTATTAACTACTATATTTTCTTTTCCCACTTTATAAAGTATTCAAAAATCAAATATAGAAACTAATTTCTATTATTTAATTTGTTGTTAATTTAACTTCTTTATTATTATAAATGCTGTTAGATTCTTGTAATTTAAATACACAACAATTTAGTGCTTAGCTCCTTCTAAGTAATGTTTCTATTTTTTAAATACTTAAACTATTGCTAACAGTTTTTTATCATGAATGTTATAGTTTAACTTAGTAGTTATAAGTTTATAAAATAGAAAGTCTACTAGATGTTTATATCTATTATTTTGTACTTATAATAGAATAGCTTTTGTAGCTCTGTCTGATATATTTATATATATCTCCGTTTAAAGTCATAGGTTAAACATCTTTAATATTAGTAGTTTCTAGAATATCTTTTTTAGAGTTATAAAAGCTTCATTTTCCTTAGCTTCCCACTTAAATTATTAGTTCTTTTTAAGTAATTCCGTTAAGGGTGCTGTGATTTTTAAATAGTTCTTAATAAATTATCAGCAGAAGCCTATAAATCCAAGAAAAAAATAAACTTCTTTTATATTTATTAGTATAGGCTATGATAAAATGTTCTTAGCTTTATTTAGGTTAACTACTATTTCATTTCAGGATATTAAATACCCTAAGAATTTAACTTCTTTTCTATAGAATATATATTTCTCTGTTTGAATATATAGGTTGTGTTTCTTAAGCTTTTATAGTACTTTCTTAATATACTTAACATATTCTTCTAGCGTCCTGTTTATATATATAAGTATGTTATCAAAATATGCTATTACAAATACGTCTAGATATTTCTTTAGTATATAGTTAATAATTATCTAGAATATTACTAGTGCATTTATAAGTCTAAATAGCATAACTAGATATTTAAATAACTTATATCTTATCTTTAGTATGATCATCCATTCGTGTCCTTTAGCTATTTATATTCTATAATATCTATTCTTAATATTAAAAAGGCTAAACTATTTAGCCCCTCTGAGTTTATCTATAAGTTTTAGTATTAAGAGTATAGAGTAATAATTTTTTATTATAGCTTTATTAAGATATCTATAGTCAATACATAACCTTAATTTACTGTTTTTTTTTAGTATGAAAAGTGTTAGTAATGCCATAGTGCTTTTACTTTTCTATATATATTCTTTTTTTAAGTTTTTATTTAGATATTATCATAACTCCTTTTACTAATTAATAGATAGTTGGTATAATAGTCCTGGTTTTAAATCCGTTCTCTCTTTAAGTATAATCTTATAGTCTTAGTCTTAGTATTCTAGTAATTAGTCTTTAGCTTTTTTTAAGAACTATTTTTTAAATTCCCTCTGGTATTCGTTCAGCATAATAAACGTAGTATTATAAAAAGTCGTTTTCTTTATCTATATTATAGCTTACGTTTGTTTATAGTAGTTTTTCCTAGTTTCTATAGACTTTATTCTCTAGTTAATTAGTAAATTCTATTATACTAGCTAGTTCTATCCTAATATAAGATCCTTACTATCTAGATCTATAATCTTAATGCGGCAGTTATCTGTATAACTTATTATCTTAATAATTATATTCTCTATTTTAAGATTAATTAAATTTTTTTTGAATATTACTAAATTATCGTCTACGCGTACTACTCTTATAGGTTTTTTTAAAACTCTAGTTAAAATATAGTATCTTTATATTTACTTATTTAATATAAGTATTTTACTAGCCCTACTGTCTATAAGCGCTTGCGTTTAAAAGCTATTAATATATATATTTATATATAGCTTATTTTCATGTCTTTATCTAAGTTATGTATAGTTAAGTGATAACTTTTATATCTTAACTTTAGATTAGCTCTTTAGCAGCATAGTTATTACTTACTAACCTTCTAGTTTTTTATTAGTTATTAACTCCTAAGTAGCAGTTATTTCTTTAGTATTTTCTTTTTTAGTCTGTAGATAAAATATTACTAGAGTTAGTATTAGTCTTATAATAGTATTTTATACTTATTTCTTACTTCTTTTCTATAATCTTAGTACTTCTATTCTAAGAAATATTCCTTAGTTATTAGTTTAGCATGTAATTCCGTAGCTAACTATCTATTTTAGTGGTGTTTAGTTTAGTAATATCGGCATCCTAATTAGCACTTATTCTAGTCTAATTATTTATATTTCTTAGTCTTTAGGTCCTGAAGTTCTTCTTTGGAATCCATATAAATCAGTTCTTACTATATATTAAGTTCTTATTTCTATACTATTTGTTTTAGTACTTGTCTTATTATTAGTTTTTTAACTTATATAGTATAAGCTGCTTATTTATATTCTTATCTAATATATATTTTTTTTTATATATCTAGCACTTTTTTTATAGAGTCCTTTTAGCGGCTTCTTTGTTTTATACCTATAATAATACTACTTACTTTACTTACTATAAGCCATATAATATTACGACTAGCTATACTAGCTATAATCTAGTATAGAGCCTAGAGTATAGCTAGCTTATACTTAGGCTATATACTACTCTATTTAAGAATAAGCTCTCTTTATACCTCTTCTTTTTCTATCTTAGTGTAGCTAAAATAAAGCTAATTTATTTTATTAATTTATATTAATACTACAACGCGTGAAGACTAAGCCTATTATTATATTACACTAAAATTAATCTAACTTAGCTAGATAATGGTGATATAATATTAAGATTAAACTACATAATTAACCCAAGCATTTAATTTACTAATAATTATACCTAGAGAATTAATTACATGACTATGCTGAGTTATTAGTTTATTAACTATATAATCTCTACTAGAAAGCTCTATAGTAGTAGATAGTTAAAACCCTAAGTAATAGCTTATATAAGTCTTATACAGCAGGCCTTAAAAGTAACTTAGCAGGTAACTAAAAGACTTATAGTAGTAGATAATATACTTATTAAATTAGAAAAGAGCTATAAGAGTTTTAGTAAACCTTCTTTCTCTCTCCCCTCTCTATTATCTTCTCTATACTAGAGAAACTGACTTCTGTGAGTACTATTAGCTTATCTTCTTTATACTAAAGAAACTAACCCCTATAAATACTACTAGCTTATTTTCTTTTTACTAGAGAAACTAATCTCTATAAGCACTACTAGCTTATCTTTTTTATACTAGAGAATTAGTTAATTACTTCACCCTACTAAGAGCTAGAAGCTTTATATAAATATAAGAATAAATAGATTAGGACTATAAGAAAGCTCTTTACGCTAGAGATAAGAGTTAATTTTAAGATAATAGCTACTAGTAATAACTATACGCTTATTTTTAAGTTACTTAAGTGTACTACCACGCACTACTCTAATAATATAATTAGAGAAGACTATACTATTAAGAAGCTCCATATCTAGACATAATATAATAAGAAACTCTTTATAGCTACTATTAAAAGCACTATCTAGAGAACTAATACTTATAAGCCTTAGGAAATAGAGATTACGCTTTCTACTCTAATAACCTTTAATTAAGTAATAATCGCTAGTGAGCTAGAGCGTAGCTATTTTAAAGTACTTATATATTATAACTATACTAATACGCTAGAAAAAGCGCTTAATACGGCTAAAACTAAGCTTAATAAGGCTAGAGATAAGCTTATTAAGCTTTATTAGCTACTAAATAACACACTTAAGCGCGTAGCGGATTAAGAGAATAAGATTAAAATACTAAGGATATAGATAAAGAAATTTACACATAATATATACTTCTTTCTCTCTGTAAAGGCTAGCCTAGTGTTATTATTAATATTAATAAAGAAGATATACTTTATAGCTCTGCTATAGATTTTTTAGAATTAGGCTAGCTATATTACTATAGAACCTAATAATAGTTCTAATATAAAAGATCTTAGTAATTAAACTTTTTAAGTATTACTCTACCTACCTGCCACTCTACTAGCTACGTTTACTATAGGTAGCTATTAAGATAATAGCTACTTAGCACAATTTTTTAATCTACTAATACTTAAGAATAACAAGAACGTTATTTTTAATTAATAGAGAGATATCTTAAAGGATAAGATATATACTAACTAAGACTAGTTTACTAAAGCTAGTAAGTAAGTTACTTAAGAGAATATTATCTTTTATATATATATATATACAGAGAGTCCTGCCAACTAGTACCTCTTAATACTTATATATATAATAAAAGAGAGTAAGCAGCTAGTTAGCTACTAGTATATAGTAAATTACTTAAAAAAAATATATAGTAACTTATATAAGAGACTTAATACTTACTATAATTTCTAAAAGCTTTACCTTAAAAACCTTACTAACTTTATTATATTTTAAAATAACTTTTTTTACCTAGCTTAAGAACGCAGCCTGTCTGTAGACTAATAGGTAAAAGAATTTTATAAAAAGCTTTTAAATACTTTATATACGTAGATGGACATCTACTAATAGCAGTATTATAACTAGTATAATAAGTATATAGACTTAGTTTAAGACTTCGCTAGAGAGCTAGCTCTTAGCACTAAGAAAACTACTAAGTAAATTAATAAAAAAACTAGAAAAACTTAGCTACTGTTAATTTAGTAGTTTTATTTAAAAGCTAAGTACCTAACTTATATAGTAGCTACTACTATTTTACTAATACTTATCCTTAAGCTAGCTAGTTACTATAATTACGGGAAACCTAGTTACTTTATAAAAGACTACTAACTATTTACTTAAGCTATAGCTAAAGTAATTAAGCCTATAGATACTAATAAAGAGCTCTATACGCCTTAAGATACTAGTAATAATAAGGAGTTTCAGCTTATTATAAAGAAACTATTAGGAAAAGACTTATCCTAAAGGAAGTCTTCTTTCTAAAGTTATCTCCTAAAGCTATTAACTAGTTTAACTCTTACTAACTATTATTTAGTAAACTAGCTTTTACCTTACTCTATTATATCTCCGCTAGTGGACTAGCTATTAAGCTAAGCGGCTTTTTTAATACTAAAGCTAGTAGTTTTATTCTAGTACACTTAAAGTATATACACGCTATTAAAAAAGAGCTTAAGATAAAAACTTACTAAATAGAATCTATCCCCCTAGCTAGCTATAATAACAGACTAAATAGATAAGTAAATAAGTACTTTTAGGCTAATCTAGTACTAGATAACTACTACCTATTAATTTATTTTATTTTCTGTAATATTAGCCGCCACGACCTTATAATTAGCTATAAGCTGTTTGAAGATATAGGCATATTAATTAACTATAAGAAGTAAGCACTTAAATAGCTAGATAATAAACTAATTAACTATAAGCATAATATTATTATTCTAATATAAAGCCTATTAACTAAAATTAACCCCTTATACTAAGCTAATACTGACTGACGTGATAAGCTAATAAATATAGTAATTCTATAATATACTTATAAGCTACTCTAGCACTTATCCCAACGTATTACACACTAAAAGAATTTTAGAAAAATAGAAGAGTAGCTTTACCTATAATAGTAGCTAGAGCTAAATAAGTAAACTTTTTATTTTCAGCCTATCTCACACGAAAACCTCTTTAAGGCAGGCCTTAAGATTAATACTATAAAAGCTATTACCTTTATAATATATGCATAGTAAAAGAAAACTGTGCTAGAGTATACTAACGTTTATAAAATAGATAAGCTTATTTAGGACTATAGGGACCTTATAAGAAAGCTTTTCTCTTAAGGCTTTAAAGACTTTTTAGTAAAACCTTTACTAGAAGAGCTCTATCAATTAAATAAAAACCTTATAAAAGAAAAAGAACTTTAATAGCTTATTAAGTAGAAACTATTCTATTCTAGCTATACTGGCGTGACTTAGGTCTATTTCTTAAAAAAAGACTCAAACATACTGCTCCCGCATTGCGAAGATATTAACTATAATATTAAACTAATAGCTAAGAATATGCTAATATTAAGTCTACTATATAGTATATCTCTTAAATAGCTATAGCTTATTAAGACCTACCTAAATAACTACTTTAGACGAGAGGTTATTACTTATAGTGATGCTTTATATACTTCTTTAGTATTATTTACTAAAAAGTCTAGAAAAAGATAGCGCTTCTACGTTAACTACTATAAGCTTAATACTATTATAAAAAAAGATATCTATCTAATTTTATTAATTTAGGAAACCCTTGCCCGCCTAGTATGTATAAAAGTGTTTACTAAGCTTAATATATAACAGATCTTTTATTATATATGTCTAAATAAGGACATAGAGGACCTGACTACGTTCTGTACTTAGTATAGAAATTATAAGTATTATGTGCTATTATTTAGTCTCTATAATAGCCCTATTATATTCCAGTACTATATTAACAAAGTACTTTATAACCTACTAGATAACTTCTATACTACTTACCTTAATAATATTCTAATCTACTTTAAAGATTTGCTGTAGTATAAGGAGCATGTTACTTAGGTACTAAGACATCTCTAAAACATAAGCCTCTAGGTAGATATTAAAAAGAGTAAGTTTATTATTACTAGAATAAAGTTCCTAGGCCTTATTATTAGCATAAAAGGGATTTAAAAGAACCTTGAGAAGGTTACTGCTATATAGAAATAGCTAGTACTTATATCAGTTAAAAGCCTATAATTCTTCCTAGAATTCTATAATTTCTATAAAGCTTTTCTAAAAAACTATAGATGTATTATTTAACTGCTTACTAAGCTGCTTAAAAAGGGTATATAATACGCCTTTAGTAAATATAAGCTAGCAGCTTTCTAGTAAGCTAAAGATTTAATACTATTAGATAATATCTTAGTTTACTACTTACTTTACTACTAGATACGTATAGAGATAGACGTAAGTAATAAGGTTATTATAGGAGTACTATTATAACTCTAAGAGAATAGTCTTTAGTAACCTATAGTTTTCTACTCTAAGACTATAAGTAAGCCCTAAATAAACTATAATATATATAATAAAAAAATATTAGCTATAATCTATGGCCTCTAAGAATAGCGCTTATAGCTTATAGGCTTATAGACTATAGAGTTATTTAGTACTCTAACTAACTACTATATACTAGAGTATTTTTCTATAAAGCAAGAGCTTACTCCCTACTAGATATACTAGATAATAAATATAATAAATTATTACCTAACGCTTATTTATTACTCTAGTATAGCTAACATAGTAGCTAACACGCTCTTACGTAAGTAAGAGAAACTAAAGACCTAAAAAAATAAAAATAAAGTAGCCTGAACATGTGCTTTTCTTTTAGCAGAGTAAATTAATATTAGCTTTATTAAGACTATAAGTAATAACCTAGCTATACTATTAGTAAAAGACATGCTAGCTACTAATATAATTAAAGTAATTACTATTAATACTTTTATAGCCTTGCCTTCTCTAAACGACCTTTACTTACTAATTAATTGTATTATTGAGGTGAATTATAGCTATAAGAATCTACAGCCATTCTAAGAGCGCGCTCTCTTTAGTAACTATTTAGTATAAAAACTTAACTAAAGCCTTCTTATATACTATAGTAAGCTAATAGTCTCTACTATATACTTCTTAAAAACCTATCTTATTTAAGCTATCTATACTACCCAGGTAACTACTTACTTAGGTAAGAGAAAAATAGATAAGCTATTTTATAACTACTACTACTAAAGCTATATAGGTAAAGATATAGATAACTATATAGCTATATATAAAGCTTATAAATAGAGCTATATACTTTATAATAAGACTCTAGACTTACTTAAATTACTACTAATTCTTAAGTGAGTATAGTAAGACGTCTTTATAGACTTTAAGTCCTTCTCTCTAAATAAAAAAGAATATAACTATACTTTTATTATTATAGACTAGCTAAGTAAGTACTACTTCTTATTATTTTATTATAAAATAACTATAACTACTTAGACAGCTAATATGTACTATTACTATATCTAATAAGTATTTAGTTTATTTAGATTAATAGTCTCTAACCGCAGTCCTTAGTTTATCTCAGCATTTATAAATAAGCTATATTAACTAGTAGAAATTAAGTAAAAGCTCTTAATACTATATTATTCCTAAACTAATAGGAATACTAAGGTCCTAAATTAGTATATTAACTAGCGCCTACGCCTATTTATTAACTACTATTAAGATAACTAGTTAGATCTACTACTCTATATGGACTAGACTTAAGTAATTTTGCTATATAAGACTATAGGCTTATTACCCTATTAAATTGAGTTTAGCCACTAGCTAATCTATCACTGGAACTAGAAGAAACGTACGAAGATATTTACTATAGTCTATAAATAGATGTCTCGTAAGGAAGCGCAGAGCTACGCTAAAGCTTAATATAATATAGTAAAGCTAGCTATAGAGATAGCTTAACAAGGGATCGCTTAAGCACAAGAGTGATAGGCTTAATAGGCTAATAAGAAGCACCGTGAGCCAGACTTCTCTACAGGAGATAAGGTATACATTACACGTAAGGGCTTTACCACTAGCTGACCTAGCCAGAAGCTCAACCAGCAGATGTACGGACCCTATCCTATTATAGACATAAAGAGACACTCCTATCACCTTAAGCTGCTGTCGTATATGCGCATGCTTAACGTCTTCCACGTAGACCACCTACAGAAGGCTTCTACTCACCCACTACCTAGCCAAATTGAACCTGAGGAACCGCCTATCGAGATCAACAGGCATCCTGAGTGGCCAGTGCAGGAAATCCTTAATAGCCGCCTATTCCATGGCCGACTACAGTACAAAGCATCCTGGCTAGCTCATGACCCAGATCCTACCTGGTACAACGCCCAAGGCTTTATAGGCGCCCCACACAAGGTAAGAGACTACCACAAGGCCTATCCAGAGAAAGCAGGACCGCCGGCACGACTAGACGCCTGGTTGAAAGCGTATGAAGCAGAGGAGGACCTGGAAGTAACAGAGGAGGACGATAAGGCGGCTTTAAAGACAAGAGTGGTACAGAGACCGGCAAGGAGGAGACTGTAACCTAGAGACTTGGGGACGAGCCTCCCTTAGAGGGGGGGTAATGTGACAGTGCTGCTCGCTCTGCTCGCTGCAGGCCACATGATATCACAACTGGCTACGCCAGCCACGATCTAGCGCAGAGCCTGGAGCATGGCTAGCTCACACTCAGGCCATACACCGCCCTATTTAGGGGCGAGCCCCCTTTGTACCTCTTCTCTCTCCATCTTAGTGTAGCTGAAATAGAGCCAACTTATCCTGTCAATCTGTATTAATGCTATGACGCGTGAAGACCGAGCCCGTTATCACAGTACCTATAAAATAAATAAAGTAAGTTCTTCCTTTAGTCTTCTATTCTAGTCCTATTCTAACTCTAAATATCTAACAGGGTGGTAATAGGTTACATGACTTATAAATAATATTAGTTCTTATCTATAAATCTTATTTATCTATATAGCTAGTTTTTGTCTACTAAGTTCTTTATGCTGTTTATTACTGGCTATTTATAATACTTATTAGTACTTATATATCCTATTTTCTAGAGTAACTTCCTAGTGCTTAGTAATATAATATTTCTCTATATAGTATTCTAATCTATAAATCTAGTAGTATTCCTAGTTTACTTACTGTTTAATTATTATAGACATTAGCTTTTTGCTTTCTATTATCTCTTAATTCTGTTATTATCTGAATTTTTAATCCTCTGCTCTAAAGAGTCCTCCCTTTTATTAAATTATTTTATAGAATTAATTAGCTTCTTTTATAGAGCTAGTCTAGTATTATTTAATAGTAATTTCTTATATAATAGTAATTATATTATTAGCCTGTCCTGCTAAATAATTCTTAACCTACTAATATAGTATTTTATATTCTTATTTAAGGTGTGTATGTTTTCTATAGATCTAGTATTACTTTTTCTAAATTTATTATATAATAGCCTCTTTAGTTATCTAGTTTTTAACTAGTTTTATTTAAATTATAGTAATCTTAATTAGCGCCTTAGTCTAGATATAAGCTTATTTAATATTTACTCTTTATTATTTAGAGCTAGCCTAGTGTTATTTGATAGCAGTTTTTTATATAATAGTAATTATATTATTAGCCTGTCCTGCTAAATAATTCTTAACTTACTAATATAATATTTTATATTTTTATCTAAGATATGTGTGTTTTTTACAGATCTAATATTACTTTTTCTAGATTTATTATATAATAGCCTTTTTGGTTATTTAGTTTTTAGCTAGTTTTATTTAAATTATAGTAATCTTAACTAGCGCTTTAGTTTAGACATAAGTTTATTTAATATTTACTCTTTATTATTTACAGTTTTTAATAAAGTATTTTTTTTTTATAATTAAGATATACTCTACGTGCGTACTAATCTATTTGTTTTTTAATTTATTTATCTTATTTTTATTTCTTAGTCCATATATTCTTGACTAACACTTAGTTGATTTCTATTATATTATAAGTTTAGTTATCTTTTCTATTCTTTTATAGTATATAGATTACTGGCCTAGTGTTGTTTTTTTTTTCTTATTCTTTCTAGTACTAATAATTATTAATTATCACTACTTATTTAATAATTCCTAGAAGTATGCTAGGTCGTTTTCTTTAGAAAAATTTATTCTTAATCCTACCTTTTAGTCCTACGTAGTATATTATAACTAGAGGTTAATTTATTTAGTCTAGTTAAGATTAGATTTACTTAAATTCTGCTATATAGTTAGCTGCTAATATGTATTATTTAAGCCGTTAGAGCTTCTAAATTACCTCTATTTTTTTATTAATTTCTTTAAAGACTACAATTATTTCCTTTTTAAAGCTCTTATAGTTTTTAAAGGTTCTTTTAATAATATTATTATAGTTTATAAGTTCCGCTAATCCTAGGTTAGGGTCTCCTTTAGCTAGATAATTCTTTATAAGTAGTTTAAACTATTTCATAGCTTTTTTTATTATGTTCATACTAGCTACCAAGATCTAATCTTAGTTAGTTATAAATAAAAATTAATTAAACTAATAGTAAAGGTCTATTATGGCTATAAAGATTTTTAGTTTATCTCTATTATTATTAAACTTTATAAGAGGTTATATTTTAGCTATTTCTTCTCTACTAGTCTTACCTACTACTATTTATTATTATAGGTTAATTAAAGTGTCACGTAACTTTATAATAGCTATTTCTTATTTTTAAATAATTTATTATGTATTCTTACTTTTTTCTGATGTACTTCTAGTAGTAGATAAAAATTCTACCATAACTTCTTCTTTACTACTACTTTTTTCTAATAAATAAAGTTCCTGTTCATCCTTATAGTAGGTTATTATAAACTATAATTAGAAATTTATTATTAGAATTAATCCAACGTCCTCTCCTATACTTTAAAAGGGTAGTTATAATGTTATAAGTTACTTTAATTTAATAGTACGTTTTACGTTAGTAACTTTGCCTTAACTAATTACTTAATAAGCTCTTAATTCTTTTTATATCTAGAATAAATAGCTTTAGGTTTAATAGAATAGAGTTTATGCTTTATCATAAGATAGAAAGAGAGTATATAATAAATTTAATAAGATAGTTATTAAACTAATTCACTCAAGTTCAAGTCTCAACTAAGAGAGAAGATCTTGATTTTAGAGTAACTATAAAGAATTATAAATATCCTTAAGCTATTTTATGTCTTATATTTATAGGAAACCCTTCATACGTATATTATATACCTACTAGTAGTATATTAAATACTACTAAAAAAGATAATAAAGATAAGTCTAGTTTTAGTATTATCTTTTTTATTAGTACTTATCTACTAAGCCTTTCTTGGTCACGTGTACAACTACTTCTAATCCTATAGTATAATTCTATATTTCTGTTCTTACTTCTTAGCTTGTATCTTAGCCTGTGCTAGTATATCCCGTGCCTGCTTATAATTCTTCTTTTTTAACTTAAACATACGTTTCTATTCTAGAGCTTTATTAGCTATTATAGTTAATTCCCTTAGCTCTTTAAATATAGCTGCCTTACTATTACTGTCCGTAACAAATTATTATTATTTTTTTCAAAATTTATATAACTTTTAAAAAATTACTTAATATTTAAGCTAGAGTTTTTTAATTTATTTTTACTTAAGTTTAGTTTACTATTATTAAGATAGTTTTTTACTAAGAGTTTAAACTATTTTATAGCTTTTTTAGTTATATTTATACTTATAGCTAGAATTTAGTCTTAGTTTATAGTAAATAATAATTAGTTAAACTAATAGTATAAATTTATTACTATTATAAATATTTTTAGGTCCTTTTTGTTACTTTTAAACTTAGTTAGTAAATAGATTTTTATTATTATACTTTAAATTATTTTAGTTTATTATAGTATTATTATTATTTATTAAAGCTTTTATATAGCTTTAGCTTATTTTTTAATAATTTACTAAATTTTTAGACTCCTAATATACTACTAGTAGTAAATAATAGTTTTGTTATATTTTTATTATTATTACTAGTATTATTATTACTATTACTATTACTATTATTATTATTACTATTATTACTATTACTATTACTACTATTACTATTACTATTATTACTATTATTATTACTATTACTATTATTACTACTACTATTATTACTACTATTACTATTACTACTATTATTATTACTACTATTATTATTATTACTACTACTACTATTATTACTACTACTACTATTATTACTACTACTATTATTATTACTATTATTATTATTATTACTACTATTACTACTATTATTACTACTATTATTATTATTACTATTACTACTATTACTACTACTACTACTATTACTACTATTATTATTACTATTATTATTATTACTATTATTATTATTACTACTATTACTATTACTATTACTACTACTACTATTATTACTATTATTATTAGTACTACTACTATTACTATTATTACTATTATTACTATTATTACTACTATTATTACTACTATTATTACTATTATTATTATTACTACTACTATTACTACTACTATTATTATTATTATTACTACTATTACTATTACTACTATTACTATTATTATTACTATTACTATTATTACTACTATTACTACTATTATTATTACTATTACTACTATTATTACTATTATTACTACTACTATTATTACTACTATTACTATTATTATTACTATTACTACTATTATTATTACTACTACTATTATTATTATTATTACTATTACTACTACTATTACTACTATTATTATTATTATTATTATTACTACTACTATTACTACTACTATTACTACTACTACTACTACTACTACTACTACTACTACTACTACTACTACTACTACTATTACTATTATTATTATTATTACTATTACTACTATTACTATTACTACTATTACTATTACTACTATTACTATTACTACTATTACTATTATTACTATTACTATTATTATTATTACCATTATTATTACTATTACTATTACTATTACTACTATTACTATTACTACTATTACTATTATTACTACTACTACTATTACTACTACTACTACTACTACTACTACTACTACTACTACTACTACTACTACTACTACTACTACTACTACTTAACTTATTATTAAAATAAAATTTTTATTTTCTATAATACTAAATTGTTATAAACTTTTAATTAGTTATTTTTATTAAAATTAATTTAATATTAATTTTTTAATACTTAGTAAATAGTTATAATATTATAAAGTAAATACTTACGAATTTTAGTTTTAATATATATATCTATTCTAATTAAATAATAAATAGTTAACTAGCTTTCTTACTTACTTAAAATGTAATAAAACTTAATAAATTTAATAAATAAAGCTTTAGTATGTAAAAAATATATATAAAAAGTAATTAATAAAATAATATTAAGTTATATTACTTAATAGTTTCTTAACTTAAAAATAACTTCTTAATTTTAAAGTAACTATAAAAAATTAAAAGTAACTATAAGCTATTTAATACTTTATATTTATAGTAAATTCTTTATGTGTATAATAAATACTTATATATAGTATATTAAATACTACTAAAAAAAAAGTTTTTTATTTTTATTATTTAGCTTATTTATTAAAACTAATTACGTATAATTATACTACTTTCTATAATTTCTAAACTTAATATAAAGTACTTTTTTTTTAACTTAGTTTTTTACTAGTTTACTTTAGTTTTTTTTTAAATTTTTTATATATTTTCTTATACTCTTCTTTTTATAAAAGTACTTTTTTAGTTAAAGTTATTACTTTATTATAGTTTATAACAACTTTTTATATATTTTTTTTTTATATTTCTTTTTTTATAAAAGTACTTTTTTAATTAAAGTTACTATTTTATTATAGTTTATAATAGTAACTTTAAAAAAATAAATTACTTAAATATAAAAATAAAATTAATACTTTATTTAAATAACTTATAATGTTATTATTAGGTAATTTAATTTATATATAATATAAGTAATCATACAAATTCATAAGTATATTTAATTAAAAAAGTAAAGTATAATATAAAATAATTAAAACTAAAATATATATAAAATAGTATATAGTAAATTACTTTTTATAATTTAAAAAAATTTATTAGTTAATGTTATGAGTTGCCTTTACTTAATGGTATGTTTCACGTTAGTGACTCTACTCTAACTAATATTCTAATAGAACTTTAGTTCTTTCCGTATCTAGAATAAATAGTCTTAGGTTTAATAAATAAGAGTTTGTGCTTTATCGCAAGGTAGAAAGAGAGATATATAATAGATTTAATAAGATAATATTAAACTATTTCACTTAAGTTCAAGTCTCAACGTAGAGATAAGATCTTGATTTTAGAGTAACTATAAAGAATCCAAAATATCCCTGAGCTATACTATGCCTTATATTTATAGAAAATCCTTTATATATATATTATATACTAGTTAACTATATATTAAATACTACTAGAGAAGATAGAAGAGCTTAAGGCTTTATTATTTTTATCTTATTTATCTACTAAAACTCTATCTTAGTCACGTACGTGACTGCTTCTAATCTTTAGGTATAATTCTATATTTCTATTCTTATCTCTTAGCTTGTACCTTAGCTTGTGCTAAAGTATCCTATATATACTTACAATTCTTTCTTTCTAGCTTAAATATATGTTTCTATTTTAAAGCTTTATTAGCCGTTATTACTAGTTCCCTTAGCTCTTTAAATATAGTTATTTTTTTATTTCTATTTATAACATTATCTCTCTCTTCTAAGTCTTTATCTTAGAAGATAGTTTTTTTTTTTTTATAAATAGTATAAAGGCAACAGGTCCTCCGGCCTGTGCTCTAAACTATAAGATTCTTAACTTCTTTTTTAATCTATCTAATCTCTTAATAATAACACGTTCTAAGTTGTTTCTAATACGTGTTTACTATTTAGCTTTTTAGATTTATAATAAACTTTATTATATACTATTACCTTGCTTCTACTGTCGTAATAATAATTACTAGTATTTAGTAAATCTCTCCTCTAGGCGCTGTTCTGAGTGTATTTCCTGGAGTATAAAATACAACCTTATAGTCTTTTCTCTTAAATAGGATTATCTAGACCGTGATAAAGAGAAACTTTATTATTAATTAAAAAAGATTTAGAATAAAGCATTTAAGGCTTAACGCTTTAAGTGGGAGGCTTAAGCCTATAAATAATAGCTTTATTATTAGCTAGCCTAAATAAATTCTTAGAAGAAGAAAATATTCCAGCGCGAGCTTACCTCCATTAACGAAGTTCATACAATAAAAAAAGAAAAGTAAAATTATTAGAATTAATCTAGTATACTACTATTTATAGCGTCCGGTATTGCCTTATCTTTTTTCTCAGGTTTTAAGTAAAACGTTTTATATTCTTTTTATTTACTAGATTCCGTCTTAGAGTAAGCTTTTGCTATTTCTTCTAATAATACTAGTTAATTAGCTTTAAACTATTCTTTAGGTTTCTAACTAGCTTCTAAGTATTATCTTTTAGTGTATATTTTTTCTATCTAACTAAGTACTTCCACTAATAACTAAACTATTAGTAGTCTAAAATCTACTAGACTTCATACTTAGTATGATCTTTCTTAAGTTTAAGTTTTATCTAAAGTTTAGCGTTATATAGTGCTGGTTCTAATTTAGAGACATAAAAAACTAAGTAAATTCTTATGTCTTTAGGTAACTATAGTTTGTAATTTACAGATCCTATTTATCATTTAACCTTAAATAATCCTAATTTAACGTGATCTAGTTTTCATGATAGTTGTTTTATTTCTAAATTTTTCTTTTTTAAGAAAATTTTATCCCCCTTCTTAAAGATTGGTCCCTTAACCTTAGATTTATTCTTAATTTATTTACTAAGATTACCTTTATAGGTGATTTTTTATGTGATTTTTTTATAAAGTAGTTATAATTCCTCAGCCTTTCTTCTTACGGATTCTAATACTTTATTTAGTTTCTATAGTTTTTAATAAACTGTGGGCTTATAACTATAGTTCGTATAGAATAGTAATCTTCTTATTATTAATGACTTTATAGAGTTATATACGAACTTAGCTATTAGTAATAAGTTAATCTAATTATCTTATAGTTTATTAACATATATTCGTAAGTATTATTCTAATGTTTAGTTTATCTATTCTGTTTATTTATCTATTTATAGGTAAAATACTATTAAGAGGCAATACTCAGCCCCTAGCTGTCTTATAAATATTTTCTAGAATATTAACGTGAATAACTTATCTCTGTCTGTAATAAATTCTTATGGTATTTTATATTATGTAATTAGTATTTTAATTAGTAATAACACCAGTTTATCTGCTTTTATTTCCGTATAAGTTAGTTTAAAGTAAGTGTACTTTATTAGTCTATTAATAATAACTAGTATCATGTCATATCTTTAACCTATTAGGGTAGTAATTATCAGTATTCCCATAATAAAGTCTATTATAACTAATTCCTATAGTCTATTTAGTAAAGGTATTAGTTGCATAAGTTTATACTCCTTATATTTTAATGCTTTATTCTTTTTACATTTAATGTATTCTAAAAGAATATTCCTAACTTTACTTTAAATTTCTGGAATTTAGAAGTGTCTATTAATCCGTTCTATAGTCTTCTTAACTCCTTAATATCTATGTATTTTAGCTGAGTGTTAGTTCTTAATTAGCTCTGTTTATAATTTATCTAGTATATAGATTATTTCTTAATCCAGATTCTAAAGTAGTCGTTCATTATTAAATTCCCTTATTTATTTTTCTTAAGTGTTTTTGATAATGACTATTGATTTAACATCTATTTATAAGCTTCCTAGGGATCTGTTTTATCTTTACTTAAGTATTATATTATGTATTTCTAGTATATCCTTTATATAGTCTGCTTATTAATTAAGTACGTCAGCCACAGTATTTTCTTTTCCTAATTTATAAAGTATTTAGAAATCGAAAGTTAATAGTAATTCCTACTATCTAACTTATTATTAATTTAACTTCTTTATTGTTATAAATACTGTTAGATTCTTGTAATTTAAATATACAACAATCTAATACTTAGCTTCTTCTAAGTAATATTTCTATTTTTTAAATACTTAAACTATTGCTAATAACTTTTTATTATAAATATCATAATTTAACTTAGCAGTCGTAAGTTTATGAGATAAGAAGTCTACTAGATGTTTTTATTTATTATCTTATGTTTATAAAAGAATAGCTCTTATAGCTCTATCTAATGCGTCTACATATATCTCTACTTAAAGTCCTAAATTAAATATTTTTAATATTAGTAGTTCTTTGAATCTTTGCTTTAGCTTCGTAAAAGCTATATTCTCTTTATTTATCTACTTAAATTATTAATCTTTCTTAAGCAATTCTGTTAAGGGTGCTGTAATTCTTAAATAGCCCTTAATAAATTACCTACAGAATCCCGTGAATCTGAAGAAAGAATAAACTTCTTTTGTATTTATTAGTGTTAGCTATGATAGAATATCTTTAGCTTTATCCAGGTTAACTGCTATTCTATTCCTAGATATAATATATTCTAGAAACTTAACTTTCTTCCTATAGAACACATATTTTCCTGTTTAAATATATAAGTTATGTTCCTTAAGTTTTTGTAGTATCTTCCTAGTATATTTAATATGTTCTTCTAGTGTCCCATTTATATATACTAAGATATTATTAAAATATACTAGTATAAAGACATCTAGATATTTCCTTAGAACATGATTAATAATGGCTTGGAATGTTACTAGTGCGTTGGTGAGTCCTATGGGCATAACTATATATTTATATAATTTATAGCTTATCTTAAAAGCTATTAGCCATTCATACCCTTTAGCTATTTATATTTAATAGTATTTATCTTTGATATTAAACAGACTAAACTATTTAGCCCCTCTAAGTTTATACATAAGTTCCGGTATTAAGGGTATTAGATAGTGATTTTTGACTATTATTTTATTTAATTATTAATAGTCTACACAGAGTTATAGTTTCCTGTTTTTCTTTAGTATAAATAATACTAGTAATATAACTTCGCTTTTACTTTCTCGCAGATATCCCTTTTTAATATTATTATTTAGATATTATTATAACTTCTCTTATTGTTTAATGGATATTTAATATAATAGTGCTGGTTTTAGTTTCTTTTTTTTCTTAAGTATAATCTTACAGTCCTAATCCTTATGTTCTGGTATTTAGTTTTCTTATTTTTTTATAAACTATTTCCTAAATTCCTCCTAGTATTTGTTCGGCATAATAAATGTGGTGTCGTAAAGAGTTATTTTCTTTATCTATATTATAGCTTTTATTTATCTATAATAGTTTTTCCTAGTTCCTATAGACTTTATTCTCTAGTTAATTAGTAAATTCTATTATACTAGCTAGTCTTATCCTAATATAAGATCCTTACTACCTAGATTTATAATCTTAATATAATAGTTATCTGTGTATCCTGCTGCCTTAATAGTCACATTCTCTATTTCAAAATTAATTAGATTTTTTTTAAATATTATTAGACTATCGTCTATGCATACTACTCTTACAGGTTTTTTAAAAACTCTAGTTAAGATATAGTGTCTTTATATTTACTTATTTAATATAAGTGTTTTACTAGCCCCGCTATCTACAAGTGCTTGTGTCTAAAAGCTATTAATATATATATTTATATATAGCTTATTTTCATGTCATTATTTAAGTCGTGTATAGTTAAGTAATAACTTTTATGTTTTAACCTTAAGTTAACTCTCCAGCAGCATAGTTATTGCTTACTAGTCTTTTAGTTTTTTATTAGTTATTAACTCCTAAGTGGTAGTCATTTCTTTAGTGTTTCTTCTTCAAGTTTATAGATAGAGTATTATTAGAGTTAATATTATTCTTATAATAGCGTTTTATACTCTTTTCTTATTTCTTCTTCATAATTTTGGTACTTCTATTCTAAGAAACATTCCTTAGTTATTAATTTAGCATGTAATTCTGTAGCTAACTATTTATCTTAGTGGTGTTTAGTTTAGTAATATCAGCATTCTAGTTAGCACTTATTCTAGTCCAACTATTTATATTTCTTAGTCTTTGAGTCCTGAAGTTCTTCTTTGGAATCCGTGTAAATCAGTTCTTACTATGTATTAAGTTCTTATTTCTATACTATTTATTTTAGTACTTATCTTATTATTAGTTCTTTAACTTATATAGTATAAGCTGTCTATTTATACTCTTATCTAGTATACGTCTTTTCTTTATATATCTAGTACTTTTTTTATATAGATCTTTCAGCGGCTTCTTTGTCTTATACTCATAAAATAAATAAAGTAAGTTCTTTCTCTAGTCTTCTATCTTAGTCCCATCCTAACTCTAGATGTCCAACAGGGTGGTAATAGGTTATATAACTTATAAGTAGTATTAATTCTTATCTGTAAATCTTATTTATCTATATAGCTAGTTTTTATTTACTAAGTCTTTCGTGCTATTTATTACTAGCTGCCTGTAGTACTTATTAGTATTTATATATCCTATCTCCTAAAGTAACCTTCTAGTGCTTAGTGATATAGTATTTTCTTATATAGTATTCTAATCTATAAATCTAACAGTATCTCTAGCTTATTTATTATCTAATTATTATAAATATTAGCTCTTTACTTTCTATTATCTTTTAATTCTGTTATTATCTGAATTTCTGATTCCCTGCTCTAAAGGGTCCGCCCTCCTGTTAAATTATCTTATAGAATCTATTAGCTTTTTCTATAAAGCTAGCCTAGTATTATTTAATAGCAGCTTCTTATATAATAGTAATTATATTATTAGCCTATCCTGCTAAATGATCTTTAACCTGCTAATATAGTATTTTATATTCTTATTTAAAGTATATATATTTTCTATAAATTTAGTATTACTCCTTCTAGATTTATCGTGTAATAACTTCTTTAGTTATCTAGTCTTTAGCTAGTTTTACTTAGACTATAGTAATCTTAACTAGTGCTTTAGTCTAGACATAAGCTTTTTTAATATCTACTATTTATTATTTGTATTCCTTAATAAAGTGTTTTTGTTTTTTGTATCTAAGGCATACCTTATGCGCATATTGGTTTATTCATTCTCTAATATATTTATCTTATTTCTTTTTATTAATCTATACGTTTTTAACTAATACGTGATTAATTTCTATTGTATTATAAATTTAAGTATCCTTTTTATTTCTTTGTAGTGTATGGATTACTGGTTTAGTATTATTTTTCTTTTCTTATTCTTTCTAGTACTAATAATTATTAATAGTTACTACTTGTTTAATAATTCCTAGAAGCATACTAGGTTATTTTCCTTATAAAATTTTATTCTTAATTTTATTCTTTAGTCCTGTATAGTATATCATAACTAATAGTTAGTTTATTTAATTAAGTTGTAATTAAATTTATTTAAACTCCGCTATATAGTTAGCTGCTAATATTTATTACTTAAGTTATTAAAGCTTTTAAATAGTCTCTATTTTTTTATTAATTTCACCGAAGACTACAATTAATTCCTTTTCAAAACTCTTATAATTTTTGAAGGTTTTTTTGATATTATTATTACAGTTTGTGAGTCCTGCTGCTCCTAGATTAGAGTCTTCTTTTACTAGATAGTTCTTTATAAGCGGTTTAAACTATTTTATGGCTTTTCCTATTATATTTATACTAGCTACCAGAATCTGATTTTAGTTAGTTGTAAATAAGAATTAATTAAATTAACAGTATAGATCTATTACGGCTATAAACGTTTTAAGGTTATCCTAATTTCCGTTAAATTTAAAGGGTAGTTAGATTTTTATAGTCTTTTCTCTCTTATTCTTTACTACTTTAACTTATTACTGTATACTAATTATAGCATCACGTAACTTTATAATAGCTATTTTTTATTTCTAGATAATCTACTACGTGCTCTTAGTTCCTCCTGATATACTTCTAATAGTAAATAAAGATTCTACTATAACTTCTTCTTCACTGCTACTATTACTTAACAAGTAAAGTTCTTATTTATCCTTATAGTAAGTTATTATAGACTGTAATTAAAAATTTATTATTAAAATCAATCCAACATCCTCTTCTATGCTTTAAAAGGGTAGTTATAATGTTATGAGTTACTTTTACTTAATAGTATGTTTCACGTTAGTAACTTTACTCTAACTAATATTCTAATAGAACTTTAGCTCTTTTTATATCTAGAATAAATAGCCCTAGGTTTAATAGATAAGAGTTTATGCTTTATCACAAAGTAGAAAAAGAGATATATAATAAATTTAATAAGATAATATTAAACTATTTCACTTAAGTTCAAGTCTCAACGTAGAAATAAGATCTTAATTTTAGAGTAACTATAAAGAATCTAAAATATCCCTAAGCTATACTATGCCTTATATTTATAGGAAATCCTTTATGTGTATATTGTATACTAGTTAGCTATATATTAAATACTACTAGAGAAAATAAAAGAGCTTAAGGCTTTATTATTTCTATCTTATTTATTTACTAAGACTCTATCTTAGTCACGTACGTGACTGTTTCTAATCTTTAGGTATAGTTTTATATTTCTATTCTTACCTTTTAGCTCGTATCTTAGCCTGTGCCAAAGCATTCTATACACGCTTATAATTCTTTCTTTCTAACTCAAATATACGTTTCTATTCTAAAGCTTTATTAGCTGTTATTACTAGTTCTCTTAGCTCTTTAGATATAGTTATCTTTCTATTTCCGTCCGTAACAGTTAACTATTAATTATTTAATAAGTAAAAAGTATTGTTTTTTAATTATAATTATAACATAATAAAGTTAAAAAAAATTATATTTATAATTTACAAATTACTTATAAATATAAGTTTAAAAGTAAATTTTTTACTAGTACTTAAAATATATTAAAACTAAATAACATAGTTTATATAAAAATAAAATAATAAAAATAAAATAAGTTTTTAAAGTAAAAATTAAGCTTTAAAAAATATTTTATAAAAAATAATTATAGTTTAATAAAAGTAGTTAGTATAAAAAAGCCTATGAAAAATAAAAGTAAATAATAGTTAAAAAAAAACCTTTTATATTAAATATTAAAATAAATTACTAATTTAAGTATAGTATAAAATCTATAAGTTAAATTTAAATTACTTAAATAAAGTACTTTTATTTCTTTATATATACTTATTGTTTTATTGTTTATTATTTATATTTTATAATAAACTTAAAAGTTTATAAAAATTTATTATATATAATAATAATATTTACTATTTATATAATATTATAAAAATTAAGTTTTTATTTATTAACTAAATTTTATAATTTAATTTACTATATATAAATTTAAGTGTTATTTTTAAAAAAAAATTATATTTTTATTTAATATAGTCTATAAGTAAGTAGGTTATATAAGTAAGTAAATTATTTTACTAAAAAAAATATAACCTACTAACTTTTAAGTATAATGTAATAATAAAGTAACTTTTATTTAATTTATAATAAAGATAGGCTATTCTTAGCTATTTTAGTAATAAAGAAAAGCTAATTATAAAGTAAGTAATAAGTTATAATAGTATATAATTTTTTTTAATAATATTATAATGTAATTATAAGCCTAATTTAAAGAAACTTACTAAGCTAAAGAAATTAGTTATTATTTAATATATACTTAATTTAAATTTATAAGAATTTTCCTTTAGGCTTAGTATTATAAAAAATATAGCTAATTAACTACTTATTATATACTTTACTAGCTAAATTAGTATAAACTAACTAAAAAACTTTATATAGTAAACTCTAAAAATTAAAATAGTTTATAATTAGAAACATAATTACTAGAAAGCTTTATATAAAAATTTAAAAATTATTAAACTTTAATTTAATTATATATAGTATATAATTAAAAAGTATAATATTACTAAAAAAAAAAATTTATAACTTTAACAAGACTAACTTTTAGATAGGTGTTATTTTAGATAGTAAAATTATTATAAGTTTTAATAAACATAATTAATATAAAGTAATATAGCTAGATAATTATAAGTAGATTATAATAATTTAGAGTATTAATACTTAAGAATAGGTAATTCTATTATTTATTATTTTTATAGAAATGTACTACCTTTCTATATAGTACAAGAGTAATAATATATTACTAAATTAAGTTATTTTATTAAGTAATACTAGTTAGACAAATAATAAGCTTAATATTAAGTAGTTATAGTATTTTAATAAGTATATAAAAAGTTATATAGTAAGTGCATATTGTTTGCTAATAATTAATAGCTATAAAAGTTATAATTTACTTAAATTTTAATAGCTTTATAAAAAAAGGAATATTATTATACTTTATATACTATTTTATGTATTATATTTACTTTAGCTACTTAATATAAACTATTTTTTATTTTTAAAAAATGTATATAGGTACTAAGTTAAGAACCTTATTTATAACTATATTTATTATATTATGAAACTAGAGTTTCTACTAGTGTTTAAAGTAGCTTATTAAGTTATAATTATAAAAAGTAATATCTATATAGGCTTTTAAGGTGCTAGCTTAATACTATTTAACTTAAATACTATACTCTTAAAGCTTAATATACAGCTTTAAATACCATTTTCTCTAATAAAAGAAAATACTATTTAGGAGTTAAAAATACCTAAAACTACTACTAAATTAAGGGTTTAAAAGGTTCTAATTTATAACTAAATTTAGTAGCATTAAAATAGCCTGTTTATATACATTCTTAAGTTTATTTATTAGCTTGTAAAAAGTACTAAGGTAATAATATATAAGATTATATTACTATACTTAAAAGTTACTAAGCTTTAGAAAGTAAATGAGCTTATAATATAGTATAAAAACCGTAAAAAAAAAAAAGCAGATTTAGAAATAAAAGACACTAATAAAAGTAGAAGGCTTAAAAATAATTACTTAAGTAAATATTAATATATAAATTAAGAATAAAATATGCTAAAGTAAAGAATGTATTAAAGTTAATACACTATAGTAAAAACACTATAAATACTATTACAAAACTAGGTATAACTTAAGAACATATAAAAATACTAAGAAATAAACTAGCTATTTACTAGCCAAATATTATAGCAATAGCTTTTAGTGTTATAGTATTATTAGTTTATAAAAAATTAAAAACTTAATAAAGTAACTTACTTATGTAACCTACTTACTTATAGAATACATTATATAGTTTTTTTTATATAAATATTATTAATAATTTTAATAACTATAAAAATAAAGAAAGTAAAAAAATTAAAAAAAAAGTAGGTATTAAATATACTTAAATATTAGCTTCTAACTAATTATATTAAAGAAAAATTATTTAAAAATATATATAATTATCAACTATTAAAAAAAATTATAAAAATATATATAATAGTTAATTTTAAGATTTTGTTTTTAAAAGTTTATTACTAAAGTTTTTAATTATTATAATAAAATTAGTTTATATATAATAAAAGTAATTTCTTATAATATTTATTAAAATATTAATACTTTTTATATGGTTTTTAATATAAGTACTATATATATAGTAAAGTCTTAAAATTATACAAGTGTTTATTGTTTCTACTAGCTATAGAAGTAGGCAAGAATATTCTTTGTTCTATTGACTACTTTAATCACGTGATATCATACGGAATCATCCTTCCGTACGGTGCCTTAGATCCGCATCCGTGACAGCATACCGCAAAAACATTTGAAAGAGCTAATCGATTGTATCCATGTTTGTTTACTGTCATAGTAAAATTAACCTTTCCTCCCAGTTTTAAGGATTTTAATTCATCTAGTGCTAGCTAAAGGGAACTCATTTTGGTGGAAATAGAATTAAGTCGAAAGGTTGGTGTGTGTAGCGGTCTTGTCAAAATCGTCCGTCTTGTGGGACTGTGCATTACGCAATCAGCCTCTGTATCCCAGCATTTGGACGAGATGTCATGTCCTGTGAAGTAAGATGAGAATTGGCTTAGTCATTATTGAACTTTATATAATTGATATTTACAAGAGAGGGATGGGGTAAATTTGGAATGCAGAAATAAGTAAGCAAGGAAGGAAGGAGGTATGAAGAATCAAAGCGGCACAACTAGAAGAAAGGCGTTACAACTCGATGATACCTATGTCCTCCCATGCGGCCAGGGCATTCAAATGTTACCACTACCGCATACGGAAATGGAAAATGCCGTGTCAGATCCTGCGTGCTAGATCCGAAATGCTGATATTGATGCATGGGGGGTATGGCACAGCAACTTGGATCCTCCAGTCTACGGTAAGAAGAGTAGTGCTTGCGATCAACACTCTTGTCTGTAAGATGGGCATGACCAGGTATATGTCACTGTGGAGAGTAGGTCAATAGTTGTCATCAAGTCAAAACTTTAAGAAAATATATGGATTAAGGGGAAAGCCTTCCTAATATGGTTAGTCTCATGCTGACTTGTTCAAAGAGGCTAGATATGACATCACTCCATTCACCTTCATTATGAACTTGTCCATCACGGCCTCCCATCTCTCCCTCAGTTACCACACCAGAACCCCCTTCAAAGTCAAAATGTCTTCCGGATTAACAACGCAAATCCCCGTCCTCGACTCCAAACCCGCCTACCTAAAAGCAGTAATGTACGAAGGCGTCACCGTCCTCGAAGGCACCGCGAGTTGGTGCTCTCAATGCAAAGCCATTGCCCCGGAAGTCCAGAAAATGGTATCAGAATTTCCAGGCGTGCATTTCTACACCTATGATGTGGAAGAGACGCCGGATATAGCGCAGGAGCTAGGCGTGAGCCAGATGCCGACGTTTAGTATTTTCAAGGATGGAGATGTTCAGGAGGGGGTTACGGGGGCGAAGGCGAAGGAGCTGAGGAAGGCTATTCAGGAGAATTTGTAGGGTAGGATGAAGTGGTGGGGACTGACTGCTGGAATGGCGATTGGGTATTCTGAGTTTTCGCTTGAATAAGGATGTGTCCAATTAGTTCCTCTCCTCCCAATTAAATCTCAGGCTTTTCTATATCTAGGAGTTTTCTTGCTCTTTTTTATTTTTAGTTTCCTCTGGAATTGCTGTGCGATTGCATCGGCTCTCATAATCTCCTCAATTGTGTTGCATTCCTCAAATATCTGGTGCATTTGCGGTGAATTCTAAGAATCGTTTGCCTATAATGTAAGCTCGATGCGTCCCCCTCCTCGTTTCGGTCTAAGAATTTGGTCCTTGGCGATTTATATCTTTTGAGAACAGCATTATTTCACCACGTGTTTTTGGCATCAAAGTCGATATTACGCAAGACATAACCGCCTGTATCCTGAAGCCGACCTTCCCAACAGGTAAGTGCCTGACTGCCTAGGATGTGTCAGTGTATCAAGCATTAATAAAATACATTGTTCTTATTTGAACAGTATTGGGAGACACCAAGGAGAAAGAATACCTTCAATTGGATGGCTTCACCCTTTGAAGTACGGAGATCTTGTGAGCCTTATTGGCCAATGCCGCGTTCGGCCTTGACGATAAGCTTGGGCCAATGGTTAAGGTATAGTTCTACTTCCGAGCGTGGAACAAGCCCTCCCTTCCCACTGTTCGGGTTCTTCCCCTGAACTGTTCATTATCTACTAGCTCTGTGTCGTTGGTGCTTGTTTCGATATTTAAAGCTGATCTCACTAGAATCTCTGGCGACGTAGTCGGAGAGACGGTAACAAGAGACCCAACCATAGATTTGATATGTTCGCCCAGAAAGTTTCGAGCGGACTCTCAATCTCCATGAAATACTCACCACAGTCCTTGTTGTTAGGGTTTGGATTGGATTCCCTGCCCGGACCGGAACTTTTCGGGCCCCACTTGAGGTTTGCCAGCAGTAGTGTCCAAATTATGAGCTGCAGTACTGCGTAACGATTTCTCTCTCATCGAATGAGCTGGAAGGGGTAGCTGCATGTGTGGTTTATCTGGCCAATCTTGCCCAATGATGGTTTGAGCATCGTCAGAATCGTCTTCGACTGGGGAACATAGAATATTTGTGAATGTTTTCTTGTAGGGGCCGGAGTTCAATATGAGATGGTCAAATTCGAATTCCAGACTGTCGGGTTTGTCGTTATCATTGGGGACAAAGTCAAGTACGCTGCCTCGTGACCGCCCCTCTTCGAACACAGATTCCGGTGCTTTCGCCGAGCATGCTTTGTGAAGAGATTGCGTACCCTTGGCGGTCTGTTGCAGTAATGCGTAGTGCTCACGGATCATCTTTTTCATTCCGATGTTGGGTCCCTACGTGCAAAGTCAGAGAGGGAGACAATGCACAGAACTCCGCCTAGTGCGTTCATAATAAGATTTTATAGTTGTCATTCCGATATGAAATGGAGCCCGGGGACGGTCAATGCAGATGGGCAACCACGGGCATGGCTTTCTCTCGGAGCGCTGCATGATAATGTACATTATCATGGCCGAAGAGGTTATGTAGTGTGCTAGTTGAATCGCTGCCATATCAAGAGCCAACCGAGACTTGCGTTTGAAGATGGCTGATCAGCAAATTAATAGCAGGCTGTTGACCTCGAATTTGTCCCAGTAGTCTTTGATCTCATCTTCATTCCAAACGTCAAAAATGGAGTTTTCCACGTTTGCTACTGGTCTTTCATCATATGTCTCGTAATTTGTCCAACCTCCTCTTCAAGGCAGAAGACACTAATCATACAAGCGGTTAAACGTCGTATCGAAGACTGGCAATAGGTCCGGTCTCTTGTGGAAAAGAACCGAAGTTGAGTCTACATTCTTCAGCAATAGGGATTGTATCTGTGATGAGAAGTACTGATGATCGTTGTATCAGAGCAGAATGATGGCAGGGTAATATGTACTCGCTGGAAAGCGTTGCGTATGTCGTTGGGAGTCTTCGCCGACTTCAGGCACACGGTTGTTATTTGCAGCTAGATAGAATTAGCTGTGATAAGCGTTCAGAAACAGGCTTTAATTTGTACCATATGAATGGGATACCTCCAAACCCAGGGCACGTCAGGCGGACATGACATTCATCTAGTATTTATGTCCTTGACGTCGTTATTGACTTACCAAGCTCGCTGTAATACTGAGACGATCCATACCACCAAATTTATCGTCGAGAGCTGGCCGTCACACCTGGAAGGCAAAGGGGATATGGATAATAATATCACGCGATGAAAGAACCCGGAAATCCCCCTCTCCCTCTACGGGGCCGAAGGTGTTAGTGATCCTCAGCCGCCTAGACGTCCACCAACAGTTCTCGCAAGTAGAAGAGGTTGCAAGAAACGATTCTACTAAATCAAAACTACGCCTAAAACTTGGTATGCCAGTCTCGCCAAATCGTTTCAAGACGTGCTAGTATTCACTCAACTCGCCTGCCGGCTTTCATTCCTCGACTTTGCTTCGAAGTCTCCCCCCATCTTAACCACTACCCTCGAAGTCAGACCCCTCAAAAATGCTCACCAATCAGGCAAGTCACACCACACAAAACAACTCCTTCAAACCCCCAATTCACCATCTCCATCACTGAAATTCAGCCTGGCCACTGATCTCAAAAAGCTAGCTCAGCCACAGCCTTCTGAGACACCACATCACCTTTTTTATTTCCGCAGTCATGACAACAAGTATAAAATCATTAAAGCACTGAAAAATGGGTTATCGTTATCAAAGCTCATACGAGAGTACTTATAAGCGGATATGTTTGTTTATCTGGGATAAGAAGAGAAGCTTGGGGTCTGCGTGTTTGGGTATGAGTTTTGGGATACTTGGGATTTCTCGCGTGCCGAATGAGGGGAAGGCTGGAAGACATCTGAGGTATGGCGAAATCGCAATTTTATACATTCAATCTCAGGGCTGTAGGGTCAATGATGCTGAATAGTAACCTTGAAGACATGCGCTGGCGTAGTCATTTCAAATCTGACAAGGGAGCATTGTGCGAATTGGAGCTGGGCCTCATAATATCGTAATCTCTACGCGAGCAAATATGGATGTTGACGTAGAGAGCTGAATGTAAACTAAGAATAGAGTGCACCGAGGAATGACGAGCAAAGAGAAGACCCTCTTGCCGCTACCCAATAATAGCCAACAGCTTAGAGGATTACCTAGCAACAGTTTTCACCAGGCATCATCACTCGCTACGCAAACGTCACAATTGTGGTTAGCCAACGGTAAATCATTCTGAACATGAAGCACAGAAAGGGTGACACATCTCTAAGTACACCTCGTCCAATACCCATTCACGAACCGCGTACGCTCTTCATGACTACAGGGTCCGGCGTACAGGAAGGAAGAAGGTAGAGTGTTCGATAGTGTTTGATGTGCCACTCTTCTTGCGCCCTGCGTGATGAGATCTTGAAGCATGGAAAACTTGCCTTTCATTGCCCAATGCGTCAAGGAGTGCACTATAAATATCCACACGCAGCTGGACACCAGGGAAAATTGCAATTAACATCTGGATTCATATTCTAGAGTTGATGAGTCAGACTTACATTCCGAGAAGGTATATCAAACTCCAAAATCCTCCCGCCCTTCCTAGCGCCATACTCCGTTCTGATTAATGCTTCCCTATGGGTTCTTTTAAAGGCAGAATTGGCGAAGCTAGTTGTAAGCCGTCCGTGATTCGAATTTGTTGATGATCAGAATGCCGGCTCAAAAGGCCGATCCTTACTCGGTACTCTTCGCAAGCGCCCATAAGCTATCCAATTTCGAGCGGGCCAGAGTATCCTTGGCCTCGCCATCCGTCTCGCAGACCTTCGACCCCCATTTGCGGAACGCTCGCTGCCTGACCTCGCCCTCGAAGATGAGCTGGCACTTATTGAGTGACAGATCCTTCAGATTGCCTTGTTCATCAACTCCATTGAGCCACTGTGCCTCGACCTCCTGGTTCCCTTCGCGGACGCTGCCCGGCATTGCGTTCTCAGTCCATTTGATTCGGTGAAGCATGAGCTTCTTGTATTTGCTGATGGAATGCATACCTCCTTCCACGACGACTAGGTTGAGCTTAGGATGGAAAATAGCGATGCCGGTCAGCACGTGCTGCTTTGCGTTGTTATCGATCTGGTATCTGTGTTTTCCAAAGGCAAGGCTGTCAATCTTGAAGACACACATGTAGAGGCCTTTCTGCGCGTCCTTTTGTTGCTGCTCTGCAAGCTTAGCGTGTCGTTGCTCCTTTGTCAGTTTTCGTTCCTCGTTGGCCTTGTCGTGGGCATCGGCACGCTCGCGAATCTGTGTCTCGACGAGCATCTCGACGGCGGTAGGATCTGCAATGGCCTGTTCACCCATGACGCGCATCATGTTGCCGCGCTTGACCTTCGGTGGCGGAGGTGGTTCAAGACCGAGACGAATCTTAGCCTGGTGTTCCTTGAGGTCCGCAGCACGACGCATTCGGCGAAGCTTAGCCTGCTCCTTCTGCGTGAGATACATCGGTTTTATTTGGACCAAGCGCTGCTCTTGTGGCGGCTTCAGCAGAACTGGATGCTGGACGTAGGCAGTAATGATAGAATCCTTGGTGGTAATTTTAACCTTTGCCGGATTGGCGATACAATGGTAGGTCTTGTCCTCCAGCATCCCTTCGTCCCACCACTCTACATCCGGCGGTGGCTGTATGATGAAACCGCGCTCATTGTTTTCGTCCAGCCCAGCTTGACGAGCCTGCCTCGCAATATGCGCCTTGATCTCCTCTAGCTTTGCTTGTTGACGCAACTTTGCACCCTGCTCAAGGTACTTTCCCTTCTGATTGAACACGAGACTGCGAGATACCCTGTTTTTTGGGGCACCGGATTTGATATTGGGGTCGAAGTAGGGGTTCTGCTTGAGCTCTTCCATGTTCGGTCCCGAGAGGTCTAGCTGTTTCTTCTCTGGCACAGGAGATTCGGTGCGTCTGTTTGCCAAAGTTGTCGCAAACCTTGGGGCCATGGACCCTTTACCCTTCGATCTGCCCTCATCTCTTGAGTCCCCACCCATCAACGCCGGGTGCAGTCCGATGCTCAAACCCCCTTTGGGGCGTGGGCCATCCTGTTCGAATTCCGGCGGGGGAGGTGGGATCGGTGGGCCATGGGATGGTGGCGGCCGCACAGGAGGTGCATCGGTCGAGCCTGAGAGAGACTTCCCAGCTTTCAACGCTGCCATCCGCGCTCTGACGGCAGCCAGGCGAGCCTGGGGATCATCTGGCACAGGTGGTTGTTGAGGCGATGCCGGGGACGGTGAGCCTTTATTCGCAGGAGATGCGGGGCCTGCACTCGCAGCAGCTTTACCTGCAGTGAGTCGCGCGTTAATAGCGGCCGCTCTTGCTTTGGCTTGGGCGAGGAGGTCCGCAGCGCCGTTGGGAGCAGGCGTGTTCGACTTAGGGCGCTTGTTGCCATTCTCGAGACCATTCTCGCCGGAATGAGGGCGTTTCTCCACCATGTTGGCGATGCCGGCGAGGTTGTCGGTGGTTGTGTGAAGATGGTATTGTCGATGTCGATGGGATTCACATGGCCGCTGGCTGACACGAATTTGGAAGTCTTGGCACTTGGCATTTTTAGCATCGGCTGAACTCCGGCCAAACTTTTTTTGTGAGCTCCAAAAAGTCCCCGCCATTCAGCGACATTCACTCTTCACGGTACCCACTTCCGTATTTGCACAGCTTCTCTGATATTATTTGGATGACAGGCGCACAATTGCGACTTAATCCACCGCCATAATGAATACCTCACAGCCTGTGTCGTCGTCCATAACAGGCGTTCATTTTGGTTTCCTCTCTTCGAAAGATATCAGAACCCTCTCAGTGAAGCGCATAACGAATCCAAGCACATTCGATACACTGCTGCACCCGGTACGCGGTGGACTTCATGATGCTGCTCTCGGAGCCTTCTTGGATAACCCGTATGTAACAATTCCTATTCTAAAGCCTTTGCGCCTAACTTTTCTGCACCGGATTCTAATTCAATCATGTTCATAGATGCTCAACATGCAACTTGACGAGTCTCCACGGATGCCCTGGCCATTGCGGACATATAGAACTGCCTGTTCCCGTTTACCATCTCACATTTATGGACCAAGTACTTCGTCTTCTCAGAGGAAAATGTGCCTACTGCCATCACTTCAAGATGGCCAAAAACCGCCTTAACGAATACGTTTGCAAGCTTCGTCTCATACGATGCGGTCTTTTGAAGGAATCTGGGGAAATGCACGAGCATATCAAAACAGGTCAAGGCAAAAGCAAGAAGACAGACGACTCGGAGGATGACGAGTCAGATTCTGATGACGATGGCATCATTGGGCAGAGAAATGCATACGTGAAGAGGTGTATGAAGGCGGCAGGCATATCAGCCAGCAAAATGCAATCGCTTAAGCAAAAAACTGAGGCTATGAGCGACGCTCGGCGACTCGTCATTAAGGATTTCTATGCTGAGATGGGCAAGGGTAAGGGCTGTAAAAATTGCGGAGGGTGAGTTTAACAACAGATCGGATGTTGTCTTGACTGACAATTTTAGAATAAATCCACTTTACCGGAAGGACCGAAATCTCAAGATATTCCGAAGAACACTCACTACAAAAGAGAAAGCTAAAATGGCTATGGCCAACAAACGGATGGAAAATGCGCTTGCCATTCTAACGAAGAGAGAACAAAAGGCCAGCAAGAAACAACCACATGCAGATGAAGGTGTTGCCGACCTTGATCCTGTTTCTTCGGAGGACGACGAAGATGTGGACATGCTAGATGCACAAGAAGCCGATGGGACGCTTGTTGCTTCTGAGACGACTACTAAATCAGGGCGAAATTCCGGCGAGATAACGGAACCTGCTGAAGATTTACAGGAATATTTAACGACTGCAGAAGTTCGGGCCTCCCTAGTCCTACTATTTGAAACCGAGGCAGAAATACTACGATTAGTATATAGCCCGTACTCGCGATCGAAGAATGGCCATCCAATCGACGCGGATATGTTTTTCATCAACAACATCATCGTCCCTCCCAACAGGTACAGGATGGAGGCTAAAACTGGAGACACGATCGCCGAGTCTCCAAAGAATTCGCTTTACAAGAACGTTCTCGCAGCCTGCGATATGATGCGCCAAATTCGAAACGAAATGAAGGGAGAAGAGAATGAACTTGGATATCGATCACGCAACTTTGTCGACCTGCAAGCTGCATGGGTCACTCTTCAAGGAGCCGTGAATTCACTTATAGACCGCGACGCAAACCCAGTCCAAGGCCTAGCAGGCCGAGGCAACGCGGACGGTATCAAGCAAAATCTTGAGAAAAAGGAGGGTCTGTTCCGTAAAAACATGATGGGCAAGCGTGTCAATTTCGCAGCTCGAAGTGTCATCTCTCCTGATCCGAATATTGAAACGAATGAAATCGGGGTCCCTCCTGTCTTCGCGAAGAAACTGACCTATCCGGAGCCAGTTACGAATTATAATTTCTACGATTTGAAAGAGGCAGTCCTCAACGGACCTGACAAGTGGCCGGGTGCTGTTGCGATCGAGAATGAGCACGGCCAAGTCATTGCGCTGAGGAAAAAGAATTTCGAAGAGCGGCAAGCTCTTGCAAATCAGCTTCTTGCTCCGTCGAGCACAAAGGTGGATGGTTCAAGGAACAAGAAGGTGCATCGCCATCTCAACAATGGCGATATTGTCATTATGAATCGACAGCCGACTCTTCACAAACCTTCCATGATGACGCATCGTGCTCGAGTACTCCCCGGTGAGAAGACGATACGAATGCACTACGCAAACTGCAATACCTACAATGCTGATTTCGATGGTGATGAGATGAACATGCACTTTCCTCAGAATGAGGTTGCCAGAGCTGAAGCAGCAACAATTGCCGACACCGATCACCAGTATCTTTCAGCAACCGCTGGAAAGCCACTGAGAGGCCTGATTCAGGATCATATATCCATGGGCGTGTGGCTTACAAATCGCGACACCTTCTTCACCCGGGAAGAGTATCAACAACTTTTGTACGCCTCATTAAGACCTGAAGACGGCCACACCACCTCTGGCTCTCTTCTCACTGTTGACCCTGCGATTTGGAAGCCTCGACCTTTGTGGACAGGCAAGCAAGTCATCACTACGGTGCTAAAGAACATCAAACCCTCAGATTACCCAGGATTAACATTGACATCCAAGTCTCAAACCAACGCCAAATTGTGGGGTCCGAATTCTGAAGAGCAAATTGTCATTTTGGTAGATGGCGATCTGTTGAGTGGTATTCTGGACAAGAGTCAGATCGGACCTGCTGGTGGTGGACTCGTGAACGGAGTCTACGAAACGTATGGCCACACGGTTGCGGGACGATTGCTCAGTGTTCTTGGGCGACTTCTTACAAAGTTACTCCATATGCGTGCTTTCTCCTGTGGTGTTGAAGATCTTATTCTTACCAGGGAGGGTGACGAGGCACGCCTGGAGAAGCTGAAAGACACGGAAAGCGCTGGCTTCGAAGTTGCCGCTAAATACGTCACGCTAGACTCTCAGAAAATCGATTCAAACAATCGGGAACTGCACAAACGGTTGGAGCAAGTATTGCGAGACGATTCGAAGCAGCATGGACTTGACATGCTTTCCAACAGCGCAACGGCACAAATTTCGTCCGCTGTTACTGCAGCTTGTTTACCAGAACAACTAATCAAGCTTTTCCCAAAAAACCAGATGCAGACCATGACTAGTTCTGGTGCTAAGGGTAGTTTGGTTAATGCGAATCAGATCTCATGTAACCTTGGCCAGCAAGTTTTAGAAGGAAGGCGTGTACCAGTCATGGTCAGTGGCAAAACGTTGCCATGTTTCAAGCCCTTCGAAACGAGCGTACGTGCAGGTGGATATGTCGTCAATCGCTTCTTAACTGGAATTCGACCTCAGGAGTACTATTTCCACACCATGGCTGGCCGAGAAGGTCTTATTGATACTGCCGTCAAAACTTCCCGCTCTGGATATCTTCAGAGGTGTATCATCAAGGGTATGGAAGGTCTTCGCGTAGAGTACGACACCTCGGTCCGAGACTCAGATGGCAGTATGATCCAATTTCTTTATGGGGAGGATGGACTGGATACCACAAAGCAGAAATACTTGAACGACTTCAAGTTCCAAGCCGAAAACTTCTTCTCGATGTACCAATCTTTAAACATGGGCGAAAGCTATGTTCAGGTTTACAGCAAGGAGGCGACAGAGCACACCAAGGCTGCTTACAAGAAGGTCAGGAAAACCGGTGATCCTGCAGCAATGGATCCAGCTCTTTCCGTTTTTCCCCCGGGCCGCTATAGTGGAAGCGTTTCCGAAAAGTTCTATACTGCCAAGAAAGAGGTATATGAGAAAACCAGCTTCCTTTTATATGCTTTAGCTAATTTGCACATAGTACTGCGATAGTAATCCCGATAAGCTGCTTAAGAAGAAGAAAGGCGACTCTGTCGGCGAAATAGCGCGAAAGAGCTTCGAAGCTGCTCTGGACATTAAATATCTCAGGTCCATTATCGAGCCAGGTGAGGCTGTTGGCGTGGTCGCCGGACAGTCCATCGGAGAACCTTCTACTCAGATGACACTCAACACCTTCCATCTGGCTGGCCACTCTGCTAAGAACGTCACGCTCGGTATTCCACGTCTTCGCGAAATTGTCATGACTGCAAGTGCCACGATCTCAACACCAGCAATGACTCTATACCCGCATCCCGAGTTATCAAAGGAAGAATGTGAGCGATTTGCGAAGAGTATCAGCCGACTCCCGTTGTCAGCTGTGATAGACAAAGTCACAGTATCTGAGAAGCTCGGTAAGGGGAATGCATACCCTGAAGCGAAGAGGTACAAGATTCGGCTGGAATTTTACCCGGCTGAAGAGTACTGCAAGGAGTATGCCATCAAGGTTAGAGATGTAGCTGAGTCGCTAGAGAAGAAGTTCTGCCCTCGTCTCCAAAAGACTATTACACAGGAACTGAAGAAGAAGGGACAAGAAAAATCTTTGGCTACGGCTCACGCCGCGAAATCAGCTGCAATACCAACTATTGGAGAAGCAGCCGGTACAATAGAGCAACAGAGAGTCAGGGCGGAACCAGAGGGCAATGAAGGCTTAATCGACGATGACGAAAGTGATGATGGGGATGACGAGGGCGATGCCACCTTCGCCAAACAACGGGGCAACCGCGAAGACAGCGTGGAGTTCGACGCAGGCGATGACGAAGATCAAGCCATGGCCGAGGAGCTCCGCCGCGAAGACTCTCCAGACATCTCAGAGGATGAAACCTACGGTGGCAGTCCTCAGCCTGCGTCCAGAGCATCAAAGACACCAGATCCTCAGAAGGAAGAGGATGAAGAGACCAAAGCCGCGCGAGACGAAGCGTCGGCCGAGCGAAGAGACCGAGTCAAGAACGCCTGTAGAGATATCCACAATTTCAAATTCGACGACAAGCGTGGCGCATTTTGTGAAGTCACCTTTGAATACGAGGCCTCGTCCCCAAAACTCCTCATGCTACACCATGTCGAGGCCGCAGCGCACTTCGCCACTATCCACGTTATTCCTGGCATAAACCAATGCCTTCTCTCGAGCGAAAAGGAAAAAGATCCCGTCACGAAACAAGAGGTCGAAGTTCCAGTCGTGATAACCGAAGGCGCGAATCTCGTCGCTATGCGCGACTACGCGCACATAATCGACACCTCCCGCATTTTCACCAATGACATTGCCGCTATGCTGCGCTTATACGGCGTAGAAGCGTGTCGCGCGACCATCATCAGGGAAATGCACGCGGTTTTCTCCGGCCACGGCATCAGCGTCGATCATCGCCACTTAAATCTCATCGCAGATACCATGACGAGAGGTGGTGGGTATACCCCGTTCAACAGAAACGGACTCAAGGCCTCCACATCCCCGTTCATGAAAATGAGCTTTGAGACCACGGTGGGATTCTTGAAGGACGCGGTGCTGGAGAGGGATTGGGATGAGCTGAGGAATCCGAGTTCGAGGATAGTGATTGGGAAATTGGGAGGTGTGGGGACGGGGAGCTTTGATTTGTTTGCGCCGGTTAGGGTTGTGGATCCGTTGAAAAAGGGGAAAGGGGAGAGGGCTAAGCAGGCGAGGGGCTTTTGGGATGTTGATGAGATGGATGGGGATGGAGATGAACCGAGTGATGCTTGGATGGAGGCCCAGGTGGGAGAAGAAGAGGAAGAGAGAGTGGTTGAGGTGGAGAAGAAGAGGAAGAAAAGGAAGGATAAAAAGATGAGGGATTGAGCGGAGGCAATATGACGAAGACGAGATTTTGGTCTGTGTATTTCTTACCCGGCCCGATTTTGGGACTTTTTAAGAAGGGAGTTGGGCGCAGTATAGAACGATGGTTTCATGAATGGTGGAGCGTTGAGAGAAGGCTACACAATTAAAATATGTTATATTAAAAGGTTTATCGTTTACCTAAGAGAATTTAACTGAGTCGGTCCTGGGGTATCTAATCCAACCCTTCTATCAATGAAATCCAGGACCGTGTAACGCAATATACTCATCTTCTAGCTCCTTTGTTCACCTTCCGCCCTCACTTCACCGTTTCCCCAGTAACTAACACCTTCTGCACCTTCTTCCCTCTAAATAACCCACTAAACCACTTCTTGATCTTGTCACCCCAAGACCCGATCCCCAAGCTGCTTCTTATCTTCTGCCCCTTACTCGACGTATTCTCAGGCCACACATTTTTACGATTGAGTTGTTTGTCAGCCGGACCAGTTGGCCCTCCTACATATTTTCGATTACCCACGAGTTGTTGTTGCCGTTTATCCGTGTCCGGATACTGTTCGTCGCCCCAGCGGCCGCGGAAGTAGAAATAATTCACCGGGGTAGATGAGTCGTAGGCTGTGAATGTGCCACCTTTTTGATCTGTCTTCGGCGACGCAGGAGAGGAGGAAGGGGAAGGGTGATATTGATAGTAGTAAGCGGAGAGCAAGGGATCGTAGATCGGCCCCGCATCGGTTTCGTCGACGAGGAGGAGCGCAAAGGGAAGAGAGAGGTTGGGGATTGTGTGGTCGTGGAGACCGGGGGTTGGGAAGAGGGCGTGGGAGCCATTTGCGCAGTACGCCAGGGGCTTTATGGCCGAGTTAGCCGAAGAATTGTGTTGCGGTCTCGGAGCAGCAGAGTGGGGATATCGAGTGAGGGAAGCGAGGAAATCAGAGCGGAGGGAGTGGTCGGCTTACCCGTTTCCCGGATCCATCCTTCTTGAGAACCTCGTACTTGAAAGCTTCGCCGTTTGCGTGTTGAGAGTACCACACATACTTTGGCGCTCCTTTCACGAAGCGAATCATGTTATGCTCCCTGCAACCTGTCAGCTCTCATGCCTATCGGCCCCCCCCCCCCTCCTTCTCTAACGACTCACCAGTCGCCAACATGGTCACCTGCATCAATCAGCTCATTTCTCACTCAGACTTCTCACACAGAAAACTTACCAAGCTGGTTTTTCAACACTACCCCACCCCAATTAAACGCAAAAAAATACATATAAAACGCATCCACGACACCGTCACCCTTGTCCACTACAATCACAACAGCAGTCTTTTCATCTCCCGTTCCGCCTTGATCATCGGGTTTTACGCCCTCCAGCCATTCCGGATTCGTGGTGATGTCAACCGTGCTCGTGAGGTAGATGTCTGATCCGGCTTTTGTACCGAGTTTGTTTAGCTCGTCAAGGTTTGAAAGAGAGATAGGGTTGAGGTTGGACGGAACTTCAATGTCTTTGAGGGATATTTGAGGCCGGGTGTGGAGGAGTTGAGCGGTGATCGAGGAAGGGTGGTACGTGTCTTTTTTGGAGAGGTGGAGGAGAGGTGCTGTGGAAGATTAGGTCATGTTAAGAAATGGTAGGTGGTAGAAGAAGTGAGTAGTTATAGAGGGGGTAGGATTCCATAGATAGGGAAAGTTTAAGGAGTGGAGATTGAATTTTAGAAGAAAAGTGAGGATCTGAAGTAGGGATCTGAAGTAGAGGTCTAATGTGTACGGTCGCACTTGATAGATAAAACCTCGATGAAGTAGCCGTGTGGGAACCCAGGCTTTGAACAAAAGTGATTTTTGTGTTTTCGATCTTCTTACCATAGTCAAGTACATACTGAGGTACTCCAGCTGGAGCAGGCGACTTCTTGCCGTTATCCTGTTGGTTTTCTGCCATGATCAGTACTCTCAGGGGTTAGCAAAACGACAAAATCGACGACATCAGGCTATCACGCTTTTAAGTAGGCTCAGAATTTGCTCGGTGTCGCTGGCTGGCTGGCAAAAACCAGCTGTGACTGCCAGAAGAAATTATCAGCTGGACGATCAAGCGCCACTCGTTAACCCCGCGTCGCTGGATGGACAGATCTTTAGAGATCAAATATGACTGTCTCATATGCCACCTGGTGGGATAAATGGAAAGGTCATGTTGACTGAAAGGTGTATTTGACTGCAGTCGTACATGACTGATGCAGGTTTGCTAGACAGATGTTGAGTAAGTTGGCATAACCCGCCAAGTACTGGTATGTACTCCCGCATCTCGAGGCGACCTTGGCTGCAGTGAGAGCCTAGTGAGAGCCCTAGTGAGAGCCTCGTGAGAGCCTCGTGAGATGCAGACACTCAGCTCAGGCCTCAGACCTCAGGCTGAAGTCGAAGCTGAATGCCTTCATGAGGCTCTGCATCTGGATGGTTACGTGGAGGGCACGGAGTATGCCTAAACGCATCACACGCTTCCGTCCATCAGTTATCAGCAACAGGTTGGCTGCGGCTGGCGTTCTGCAGCTGCAGAGTATGACCCCTCATGCCCTGTGAAGTTCTAACAAGCTCCCTGTCAGTGTGACCGACGAGTGTTGGAGATGGTGTGGAGGTTCAGATGCAGCAGCTGGGGTTAGTACGAGCTAGGTGTGCTCGGGAAGTTTAGCGACACGACTAAGGCAGGGTTGGACAGGGTTTGTGTGAGTTGGTGTCCGGGGTCTCTCTGATTGGTCAAGTGCACGTTCACTGTGCATGAATGCACGTGGCGGAGGCTTGAATGTTTTGATTGCTATACGATGAAACGAAGGGCTTGAAATATTGTTTTGCAGGATTTTGCGACATGCGGGGCGTAGGTTTATTTTCGGCATGTCACGAATTGGGCGAGTGCTGAGATGCATTGGCTTTTGTGGTTCGACGAATTTTGAACCCCGAAGCTTTTGAAATCCGGAGGCCGAGGCAACAATACCTTTTGTATCATTAGAGTGTTTGAAAATGAGGTCTACTTGCACGGCATTTGAGAGAATGATTCGAGAAAGGGCTGTGACCAGGTTCGGTAACAGTAGGATTTCAAAGTCCGGATTACGGGGCACGGCACATGTCGCACTAGAAGGCGGGTGGGGAGACCGATCATTGCGCAATGAAGCAAAGATTCGATTAGAAATGCTTTTGCTGTTGGATCCGAGAGACTAGAAGGCATAATTGGGCTCATGTCGTGTGACTAGGGTTTAAGGCTTCCAGCCGAATCCGTTCTGAAGCTTGTCGATCCAGGTGTTGCTCGGTGGAGTGCACAGGTCCGAGCCTAAGCTTCGACAATGTGCTAAATAACAAGTGAGTTCTAAGTCCAATTCTACTAACAAAACCGCTTAAAACTTTAAATCAGAATGTACGGAGGGTTTCATGGTCCCGACGGTGTCTGACGGAAAGTAAAAGCTGACGTACCCTTAAGTTGGTAGTAATTCGGGTGTCGCACACTGCCGGTTCGCAGCGGTGAGATAGGATGGAAGATGTCGAGCAGCAGATCGGATCAGTGACGTACAGTCAGAGCGGGAGGATTATCAGAAGTTCTATTTAGAGCTGCGCCACAAAGCCACTCAGATACAAGGGGGTAACATGAACGGGCTGCCCCCTCTCCCTGTCAACGCACCGCCCGACGCCATCAATGGGCTAAGAAACCTCAATTTTATCGTTGTTTACAACTTTTTATGGCCTCTATTGGCCGCAATAACTGCTAGGCAGCGTTCTCTCGTGTTATGTACATGTTTTGAGAAGTCTGAGCGGTGGTGTTGACAGGGAGGGGGGGCAGCCCGTACATGTTTACCCCTTGTATAAGATACTGCGGCTCCACAGATCATGAATCATGATATAGCTACCAGGACCGCAAAACAGGCCTGCGGTTGATGATCGAGCTTTGGCCATCCCAGTCTTAGAAGTCCGATGAGAGACCAACCGTCGAGCTACGGTTTGACAGCCTGTTGGTGCATGGATTGCCGTTCCCGTATCTCTGATGCTCATCAGGAGGCAAAGAAATGGAGGCCGCTGAGCTGGAACCTTAACAAAAAAAAAAAAAAAAAAAAAAAAAAAAAAAAAACCCACCACCAGACAGGCGCCTTGCTGGCTTGACCACGTGTTTGGTTCGTATACAGGGCGACAAGAAAGTCGGATATGCCTGGATGGCGAACAATGGTCCGTATGAAAGACATAAGGCTCAGATCTCATAGGTCATCCTTAAGCTTGGTCCCAGTGAGGCTCAAAGCCACCTGACATGACAGGCTCACTGCACCTTGAGATACGTGATAAGTGTAGAGAAGATCTCGCCCGTAATGATCTCTGCGCACTGGCTATAATGTTCACTACCTGCGCTGCTGTCAAAATGTGGTCTCGAAGAAGCATATGCCTTCACCGCGAACATACCTCAGCAATACTGTAGAAATGTTCTTTAATCGAACTCCGTTCCAGGCTAGTGAGCCTTGTATACGCAAGTCAATCTTCAATTGTGCTCGAAGCGTCTGTGTATGGAACAAGTTGTGGCGCAGTTGAGGCGTCTGTCCTATAGGTGATATACTCGGGGACGCCGTGAGGAACGGCTGATGATGGGGTTGCGGACTTCAGCCTTCAGGGAAGGTGCGTATGTGCAGCAGCACCTTCCAGAAAAGGGCTTCGCTCCGGTCGGAGACATCACTGAATGCCAATTTAACATTAACAAATGCTTGAGAGAACGTCACAAAGTTTCTATACAAGTCTTGCTCTAACTCGAGTTCACTCACTTCTAAGCAGACAACAATCATAATGTCCTTTGAGCGATTGAGTCCGTTCTCCCGGCCAGATCCCTGATGATGATGATCGTGATCGTCAGCGGTATGTGAAACATCACTCTTGTAGACCACCTGGAGGATTGGCATAGGGTACATCCAATGCGTTTGCGTTTAGGCGAGCTTGAGGCCTGTGAAGGTAGGATCAATATTGGCTCTTTGCTTGCGTCGATACTTTTCATCTCCGTGCTTTTCCCACTGCCCACAGGCGATTAGACCGTATTTACGAGGTCCGTTGTTCCTTTCTCATAGCAACATGACATATGACAAGCTCTACAGGCAACCAATAGTGGTGATCCCCGATGGACGTTTTGTGGGCAATGATGGCACGGAGACCGTTGTTCTCGAGCCAGCGACGGAAAGCGTGTGAATACCAAGCGGTGTGACCGATGGTGCGTTGGCAAACTGTCCGTATGATTCCTATGGTGGTTGGTAAGTATTGAGATCGCACATCGGTTGATTCCTGAGTTACCACTGATGCAGTTGGCTTGATAGGTCTCCTTGATGATCGCGATGGATTGGATTAAACGAGTAGTTCCTAAATATTTCTCATTGGGATCTTTCCTATCTGGCTTAGCTTTGTATCACGCTTCTCCACTCCTTCCGTCGATGCAACTCCAAAATCTGTCTCGCAAGGTCCGTGAGAGTCTCTTCGATTGGGCGGTATCTCACTAACCCGAGTATTGTAGCAGCAGGGGTAGTATCGACTAATTCAAGAGGCTGCTCTTCAGCTGGTGTTCGACGAGGCGGTGAGGTATCAGGTTGTATGCGGCTTCCGAACTCGGGAAATCGATTCCTGAGGAATTCCGCAATCACTGGACCCCTGGGCATCATTCCCGCGGAGACGGTGAAGCGTTTATTGCTTGCCTCAGGAATCAGGACAGCCTGGACATGGGCGAACGCAAAATCCTGTGAAATGAGAATAAGCATGTAAGATCTCTTGGAACCCATGTAGATATATTGCGCATCTGACTCACCCTCACATCAGTAAAGTAGTCGATTCCATAAGGCGGTGAAGTGACGGTTTCAGTGCTATCATTGCTGCATATGTTCCATATCCTTCGATTGGCCTCTTCTAAGTCCGTGGAGTTGGTCAATGGTCGTATTGATGGCCCATAGATGCTGGGAGCAGTAAGGGAAACTAGGTCGAATCGAGCGTGAGTATCCTTCGCCCACTTCCATATCTCATCGTGGATGATGTTGTCGCTCGCCCGGCTGGTGGCAAGGACGTACTCAGTATCTATCTCTGGGGCTCTCTGAGATGTGGGGTTGCCCCCGCGAGGGCTTCGCTCCACTTGAGGATCAACCAGCCATCGGGCGAATGGAGTAAGAGAAGTGGTGATAATGACTCTCCGAACATTTTTAGCGATATAGTTAACACTCCTTAGAAAGTTGAGCAAGGTTTCAGTTTCCAGATGGATGAATCGAGTGAGGCAGTCGGCCCCTTCGGACGGATTCGCGGCGACGGTGTGGATAACTGTATCAAACGGTCCTGGATATCCATCCAGGGCTTCGTCGTATGCACCTGGTGCAGATCGGTCTTTCGGGGGTATTATTGCGAAGTCTAGTAGAGTGTTGCTCTTTGGGGTATATTGCTGTTCCAGCGCCTGAGCTTCGTCTCTTGACCCTACAACGGCGCGGACCGAGACGTTGAAGGATAGCAACTGATCGAGAATGTGCGACCCGGCTAGATTGTATGCACCGGTTAGAAAGACCCGTTTCATGGGCATAATTGGAATGTGTGTTTGAATGCTGAGTTCGGAGACCGAAAAAGTGTGACGATATGATCGTTGGCGGGATCAGATTGGGAAGCGGGAGACGGGTTGAAAGGCTTCTTGATATAACGTTTCCAAGCACGAGGGCTTTAGTGATATGGGTGTAACTACTCAAGGGAACGAGCCGCGCCGCCGCAGCATGAATCGATCGCCTCGTCAGCACCTTGTCTTTAGCAGGCGCAGCCCCAAATAGCCGTAAATCCCAGCACTGTCATCACTCGGAGATAGAGCATTGTGCGATGTTTGAACTGGTTGACAGTAAAAGTAAATGAAACGGACACATGTGGAAGACAAGTTATGGCTTTAGGCAGTCAAAGACCAATGCATGCCTCGCTCCAACGCATGGACTCTCCGTGATAACTCACCGCATCTGGCACCGTCTCGTCTTCCCAAGAGAAGGGTATGAGAGCCACCATGTACTATGTAAAAGGCGTAAATGACTGTGGTACAAGCTAAGTGGGCCCACCCGTAAAGAATGGTTGGCTGTCGTGTCTCCATTGCACTGAGCGGGTCTACCTTCCGCTGCGGCTAGACTTGTGGTGAGCGACCACCAACGTAGGACAAGAACATTCACAGATGGGAGTAGCTAGCAGGCAGCCTCATAAGCTGCTATTGGCGAAGTCCATTTGCCGACATACGCTTTCCGTAGGGTAAGCCTCTCCACTCGCCCCATGTACACATGGTCGTAACTAGGTATAATCCACGTGGTCAGCTGTCAGTCCTTGTCAACCCAGCCGGGAGGATCGAGTTGCGTACTTGGGAACACTGACAGCAGCCTGGAGACGAATCATACCAAAGGATGAATGTGAAGGGGAGCCAGTGGACTAAGTGCGGAAGTGTTTGAAAAGGTTCACAGAAGGGTCCTCGCTTGATGCTGAATTGGATTGGGCAAGACGAGACATGTACCTTGAATGTGCGGACTCCAACTGAAAGTAACCTGGTACATGGAGCACTTGGCAGATTGCTGTCGGCCTATGAGAAGATGGTCCGCGTATGGTAGAAGGGCTGATGTCGGACTTTCTAGAAGGTTTATCGATTTAGCAATCAATATCGTCTCGTGGCAAACGCCATCAAACCGTAGCGTTGGGTTTCGACCCTCTGTGCGCGCTGGCAGCCTGCATATCGATTCCCTGCATCAAAGGATGCTTCTCCGTGCCTGATGGGTATTGAACTGCATTTGCGAGGGCAAGTAGATGGCGGACTGAGCTGACCAGAGATGGCAGGCGTGCCTTGGCTTGGCGAAGGCGTCCGGGGTGGGACGTACACATCCATAGGCTGTCAGAATGGGAAAGGATCGTTTCAACTGCACATCCGTCGGGGGCCGAAAGTAATAGCTGCACCGTAGTAGGCCGGCCGTCGATATCGCAGGCCTAGTGTAAGGGGGGGTGAGAAGACAAGATGTGTGGAAAGACGCCCACCTCGTGGCAGCGGTTTAGGCTGTTTAAAACCGAAGATAGTGCCCGACGGCTCTATGCGGCGTCGTTGAGGTTCAAGTGCTTATTTCATCCTCCACATCTTGCAACTCGGCGTGACGCAGAAATAACAAACCTTTCGTGATCCCATTTCGTGTGAAGTTGAGGAGGAAGAAAGGCAATTGGTTCGACGCTAGGGAGACACGGCGGAGTGGACCCCAAGTACTTCGGCTCCGAACTCGTGGCACTTGAAACTGATGGTTAGGACTAGCTGAAACTGTTTCTAGATGAGTTCTAGAGGAACTAGCAAGTTTCTAAGGCTGTTAGTATCTAAAAAAGACCCGACGCTACTGCATGATAAGCTGCAAGCAGAACGACGGTACAAACCCTGTATTCTCACCTACCATATGCGAAACACTTCTTGCAGCGTGTTTAATATCTATCGTCGGCGATACTTCTACACGTCTCACGTGCATAATGAGGTCCCACCATTATGCTTATGTTTTTCATATATCTGAGTTTTCCGAGCTTGCTTTGAACGCAGTCAGAGGCGGTGAGGCTCGGTACCTTTCATGGGATATTACAAGCAGATGAGGGTCGTATTAGAAGAAACAAGGCTCACTGAGAGTAATTTATTGGTCGCTGTCGCGCCTTGTGCAATGCGCCGGGCGTTCTATGCTATATTACACAGGTCCAAGATAGCTACTGGATCATGAGCGTGCATACGTCCTCCTAGCTCCACGATCTTCCAATCCTTCAATGACCATTTCCTTATTCGAGCAACGACGCCTGGTTGGTGTAGAGGACGTCCACAACATTGCTCAGCTTCTCTATAGTCTCCAAAGCTGCGTCGTAGCTCTGGTCCCTCTCCGACTCGTCATAAACGATCAAACACCCAGCCCCCTGGTCGAGAACTCCAATGATGACTTTGTCCAGGATCATCTGCGAAAGCTTCCGCTCTACCTGCACCGTGTCGAGTCCAACCATCTTAGCTACATGGTCGATCTCGACTCTGCTGAACGGCTCAATCACCTTGATGAGATTCTGCTCCAGCATGTTGTCATACAACCGCCGGAGATGGCTGGTGATGAACCGGTCACTTCCTAGCTCCTGTCGATAGTCGGTTAGAGCGGTTTCATATTCCTCCAGGCTGCGGTTTGTGTGTGCTCGAGCTACGGCCTTCATTGCATCCAAGCTCTTGCCTGCATACTTGATAGCTTGCTTCGAGGTCATAAGTGAGGTCACGTCATCACCCAGGTTCAGCATGATCTTGCAAAGCAGCATGTACTGCAGCGCTGACGTCGCCTTCTGTGCCTCGTCCTGTGAGTGGTACCCCTCCATGGCCTCGATGAAGTACGAGAAGGCCGTGTTGAAATCGCTATCTTCAGCATGCAGCATGCCACTCTGCATATCCAGACCTGCCTGGAGGAGTGGTGGGGTGTACACTGACGCGGCTGAGGTTCGTGCGGAAGTGAGGGCTGCTCGTCCTTTGGGAATGTTGCCAAGGGCATGGTAGACCCTTGACTCCAGCAGCTGCACTTCTACGAGGACCAGTTTATCATCCAATCGCTTGAGCTCCTTGAGCAGGCTGTTGATGAGTGTGAGGGCGTCGTAGTAGGACTGCTTCTGCATATAGAGGGAGACGAGGCGAGTTTCGAGATTTTGCCGCAAGAATCCTCGTCGTTCTGATATTGCCCATTCTATGCATGACTTGGTCACTGAGATCTGGATGTCGGTTGTGTTTGGGATGGTAGTGAAGAGTTCGAGGAGCTGTCGCACTGCAAGAACACAGCCGTTAGAACCATGATTCGACCAACGTAGACAAGTGAAATTCAAACTCACCAAGCTTCGCAGTCTTTGCCTTGGCGAAAGATGATAGCACAGATCGCGTTTGCCTGACAAGCTCCGCGAGGGCGTCCACTCTCTTCTGGTCCCGGAACAGCTCTCCAAGCCCCACGAGTGCGGATTCATAGTTCTTGATGGCAGTTTCGTTTGATCCCGGATTTGTTGATAGTATTTCCTTGTATATCTGCTGGGCCTTTGCAGGTTCGGTCTTTGCTAGCTTTTGCGCTTCTGCTATCCGCTTACCGGTGTCCGTGACTGGTGCCATAGTGTGGATGAGTGAAGAGGAGACAGTAGGCAGTTATCAGGTGCGGAATTTTGCACACAGCCTTTCGACAGTGTTAGGACAGGGGCGTTGTGGTGGGGATAGTGTGTATTTAATTCTTAAAGGCAGTTGCGGGCTTCATGGTGAGCAAGCACGCCCCGGTGAAAGGTAGTGCCGCTCCGAATGCTTGGCATCGGTAAATCCTCGGGTTGTCAAGGGGACAACCGTGTTTGTTGCACTGATGTCTTCTCGGATTGCGATGAATACCATCATTGCAAATACACCACACTTCCAGCTCTGGCGGATTGTCAAGGGGACTTCAGCATGCGCCCACTCTAAATATTCCACTGAATCTGATATTCATTTATCTAGACACCAAAATCTAGTTCTACAAAGCTTCCGCAGCCAAGATCACAGGCATCTTACCGCCAGCATTAGGGTGTTAAGAGGCGATATAGCTTGCAGCTTCCCACCAGAAATGAATTGGCGCGGTAGATAGTTCCTCGCGCAGATATATTCTCCACTGGCCGAAGCTAGAAACTGCTGGTGGAACTCTTGAAGTTCATTATTTTCTAAGCGCTTGGCCGTGCTGCCCTGGTGATGGGTGGTGTGCTGTTGACGCATCGCCCAATGAGTTCATAGCTTGGTCCGTGCGGGTATAAACAAACCTTTATCAACGCACACTGTCTGCTTTCCATCCCGCCTCAACATACAACCCTCACGAAAACACCACATCCACGAAGCATTATATACTCCGCGCGCTGGATCGCTAAAGACTTTTTGAAGCTCGACGAAACGATTATGTGATTGCACTAGACCCGCTCGACTTTGGCCTTCCATTTCCGCTCCACATTCCAATACCACTTCTACCGTCCGACTATCCCCAAATCCACACAATGCCCTCTATTGACAGGGATAGCTCTCGAGACCGAGAGCTGGTCAAGCACCAACATTCTTTTTCTGAAATTGGAAGATCCCCAATTCCCATGTATGCCTTCATCCCTCTTCCCTCCAAAACATTGCAATAAACATAGCCTTGATCATGCCGCTGACGCCTAAAATTTGGTCCCGTAGGTGGGATAGTTCCGATCCAGAGCGCGCACCTCCTCCTCTGCCACTAAATCCTGGATCACCAAGCCTCGCTACTCGACCAAACACGTCAGCAGCCATTGCAAATGCTGCAAAGGCATTGGAAGAGAAAGCACGAGAGAGTCTCCCTGCTAGCTCATACACTACTAATCCCATGCCGCAGAGGTCTCCCGAGCGCTCGTTGATCAAGGGAGCACAACACAAGCGTATGCAGTCGTTGCAAACTACCAGCGTCAGGGATCTCAGAAGTTTCCTCGATGGAGTCAGGTCACCCGAACGATCGCCTGAGCGGCCGACGGAACGCCCTGCGACAAGATCAGGAACTCCCGCGCGAGATGCAGACAAAGATTACTTCGCAAACACAGGAGATCACAGCCCTTCTCGGACTGGAACCCCAACACCATCAACCCGAGATGTCCTCAAAGATACGCCCAATCTACGGCCCTCAAGTCGCCCTCTCCAGAAAGCCATACTTGGCGAGAACACGCCCCCTTCAGCAACCATGCTTGCGCTGCAGACCATGACTGTGCCTCGGGAACACCTAGACCCCCCTCTTTCCAATATCACTAACTCTTCCTCGTCTACAAAACCAGCTCAGACGCCTCAAACATTTGACGCCATCTCGAACCAATTACTCAGTATCACGACCATTGTGTCAAATTTGCAGAAGGAAATGTCGCAGCTGAATCGCCGAAGCAAAGACAATGCCACGGACCTCATCAGCTTGAAAGAAACCACCAGTTCAAGGGATGAAGATATCAGAAAGTCACTCAGGGAACTAGTAACCACAATGAATCAATCCGCTGGAGGTGACATGTCTCGGTCGGGCAGCAGCTTGGGTATGAAGGATCCGCACATGACCCCAACAAAACAATTCACTCTTCCCCGGATACACTCTCCAAACAGTTTCTTGATGGACGAGAGGATAGGAAGCCCGAATCCTTATTCGGTCGAAGGTGCGGCAAGTGTGGCGATGCTTGAGAAGATCATACGGGAAATGGTCACCAAGGATGGACAGGAACGCCTGCTTGCTAGTCTACAGAAGCTAGTAGACAAGGCTACAGGCGATACCGCAAAGAAGGTCAACGATCTAGTGGAGTTTGTCAAACAAGGTTCAAACAGCAAGGCTCTTGTTCCCACGGCAGCACCTGGATCAGCGTCTTTTCAGCCATCACCAGGAACAGGACCACTGGCACGAACTACTCGGGATGTTAACTCCACTTACCCCATGCCTAAGGCCGGAGATGGGAGCAAACCATATTCCAGCCCCAAGGCAGCCGACTTTGTTAGTGACGAGATGCTCAAATTCTTGCGGAAGATCAAAGACAGCGTTGCAGAGTCTGGTTGTGTGACTATGGAAACTAAGACGCTCGTTCGAGACCTCCGTGGAGAAGTACTCGGAATGGGCAGAGAACTTGCTCGCAAAATCGAAGAATTCATGCAGGCACAGACAGCCCATCCCGCAATTGAATCCGGACAGCCAAGTCAGGATTTGACTCTTATCGTCCAAAACGGCCTTGCGGATCTCAAACAACACATGGACAACGTTATGAGAGAAAGGAGACGCCAATCGAATTCATCCATCATGACAAGGAATACGGTAGATAGCCAGGAGGTGTATGGTGTTGTGAAGCATGCCTTGGCCGAACGCGGGTTAGACCAATTCTCAGCGCAAGGTGCGCTTTTGGACAAGGAAGCTATCATTTCCGCAGTCAGGGAGGCATACGAAGCCTACAAGCCGGAAATTGAAGTCCAGCAATTTGGACTTGAGAGAGATGAGATTCTGCAGTGTCTCCAAGAAGGTCTTCAAGATTACCGCGGCTCAAGTACCTTGTCCAAAGAGGAGATCATGCAAACCATTCAGGATTCTATGCAGTATATCAAGCTTCCCCCACCGATCAATGAAGCACATGAAATGCGCGAAGAGGTGCTGATGGCCGTGCGAGAGTGCCTGGAGGAGTTTAAGCCTGCACTCATCCCGCACCGATCTCAAGGTGAAGGCATCTCCAGGGACATCATTATGGACGCCATCAAAGAAGGACTTGCAAATTCGGATCTGAATGGACCTCGCGAGATTGAGATCAACCGAGAGGATCTCTTTGAGGCTGTGAGGGCAGGATTGGAAGGATCCCGGCATCAAGCAGGAGCCCATTCGGATGCGGTCATGCAACGCCTACAGGGTCTTGTCGATGACATGCATTCCGAATTCAAGTCATACTCATCGGCCAATGGTCGAGACACCGAGCAAGTATTGGACGCGCTTAGAGATGGGCTAGAGAGCTTACGAGCAGAAATCGAAAGCTATGTTGACAAAGCCCAGGACGTAACCCAAAAGGACGAAATCGTGGACACTATGCGCACCGAGCTTGAACGACTACGGGTGGACGTCCAAGGATATGTGGCTGAAGGTCCCCGGGGTGATAATGCCTGGAGCCGTGGAGACATGGTTGGGTACATCAAGTCTGAGTTTGAACATCTTCACGAGGAATTAAGTTCACAATTCCTCCCCGCCGCCAAAGACAAGGAAGAGCTTCTCAATGCGCTCAATGCCGGCTTCGAAGGAATGAAATCACAGGTGGCCACTCGTGGTCTCGACCTCGAATCCAACGATGAGATGAACGAAGCCATGAAGCAAGAGTTTGAGCAGCTAAAGGACGTCATACTTGGCGACCACGCCAATCACAAGGACGAAATTCTCGAGAAGTTGCAGTCCGGATTCGATGAGCTCCACGCGAAACTTGGTGACTCCAGCACCGCGACAAACTCCAATGACGACGTTCTTGCGGCGATGAAAGAGGAGTTTGAGCATCTCCGAGACACCTTGGGTGGCACTTTGGTTCGGTCAGGCGGTGCTGCGGATAAGGAAGATATGATTGATGCTGTGCGAGAATTGATTGACGGCCTTCGGTCGCACCTTGCTACTGCCCAACAAGACGCCTCGAAGGAAAATCTGGTTTCCATCCAAGGAGAGTTGGAGCGGCTTAGAGAATCTCTTGGTAGCACCCTTGTTCGTGATGGGGATTCAGTGGATAAAGAAGAAATTCTTGAGGCCCTCAGATCTGGCTTGGAAGAGATAAAGGTGAACTCTAAGTCTTTGGGGATCAATGAAGAACTTCTAGAAGCATTCCGCGGCGAGTTGGAGCAAGTCCGCCAAGCAAGTGGACTAACCCGCCAGCATTCACGTGCCGATACCGAGGAAGTTCTAGAAGCCATTCGTCTTGGTCTAGATGACCTTAGGTCGCATTTGGAGAAGAGAATCGACAATCCGGACCGCCAGATGTCTGCAACCGGCGAGATCATCGATGCTTTGAATGAGGGCTTAGAAGGTCTTCGGTCCGACGTAGCCAAGATGGTCGATAAGCCGGTGGATATGACTGTCTCGTACGAAATCCTTGATGCTCTGAAAGATGGTGTTTCGAGTATACGCGAAGACATCGATAAACTGAAGGGGAAGCAGGCGGAGGTGGAGGAGGAAGAGGCTGCCCCAACAGGAAACGAGGTCGTGCTCGCCGAAGATCTAGAAAACACGTCGACTCGAGATGTTGCGCAGGATTCTCTTCGTCGTAATGACTTGGAGAAGATGGAAGTCATGCTCGCGCAACTTCAAATCAAGGTAGAAGCTATGGACGCCAACATCCAAAACCCTGTCTCTGCTCCTGAACCGGCAGCAGCTCCTGGATCTGCAGTGAAGGACAATCTGGTCGCCATCGAAGAGTCGCTGAAAGATCTCCTGGCAGCGGTTCACCTGCTTCAAGATCGTGAACAAACCGCCAACTTCGAAGGAATGGCTACGAAGGAAGATACGGATGCCATTGAGACTTTGCTACGTAACACAAAAGCAAAGGTTGAGGAAATCGTGTTCCCGGACGCAACCACTATGGTCACGAAAGAGAATCTCGATGACGTGGAATTGGTCGTGCGAACAACTTCGGAGGCAATTGAGGCACTCTCCAAGAAGATCGAAGACGAGGGAGCCACCAAGGCTGACGTTGCCGTTGTTCAAGTCCTAGCAGATGACATCAAGACTGCGCTGGACGAGATAAAGGCGGCCAAGCCTGAGGAGGAAGTTGTCGAGGAGGTCACAAAGGCGGACGTTGACAGCCTTGCGCTCCTGGTGTGTGATATCAAGGCCAAGCTCGACGAGATGAAAATTCCCGACGGAGACGAAATCCCGTCCAAGGCCGATGTAGAGCAGCTCACAGGTCTCATCCATGATTTCCGCGACAGCCATGACAAAATGAAGGACAGCTACGAGTCGGATATTGCTATCACTGCGAAGGCTTTTGATGATCGTAAGAAGGAGGCTGAGAGTCTCGTTGATAGTATGACCGAGGTCAAGACAACTTTGGACGAGATCAAAGAAGAAATGAAGATAAACCTCGCAGAAGGTGGACCGATGGAGGGCCTTAAGGAGTCATTCAAGAGTCTTGAGGACACGATCGGAACAAACTTCAGCATCACCGCAGATGTCAAAGAGCTCATGGAAACGGTATCACGCGAGTTCGAGCGGGCTCATGGATCCATCGAAGGCTTGCGAAATGATCAAGAGGAAAAATCGGCACTTACCCAGGAGAAGCATGATGAAGCCAAAGAAGCCATCATTGCTGGGCTCGTTGAGAAGATTGATGATCGTTTCAATACTCTCATGGCCAAGTACGATGATGCACAGTTGCTGGCTGATGAGCAAGCCAAGGTCATGAAGGAGAAAGCTGAGGAGCAAGAAAAGATCCTTGAGAACACGAAAAGTATGGCTGACGAGCTTCGATTAACCATCGACACCCTTGGTGCCTCGATCACCGGGATGAACGATAGGTTCGAAGAAGCTACCCAGAAGTTGTCTACAGATTCAGCAACCATCTTCGAGAAGATCGACAACACGATAGTCAGGCTGGAAGAGCACCAGTTGGATGGTAAGACGGAGCATCAGCACACCCGCGACGAAATCGCGAACATCGAGCGTGTCTTCAACGGACTCCAGGACAACATTACGGAATACCATCCGAAATTCATGGTCACCCTCCGTGAAATCCAAGCTTTGGTCACTCAGCATTACGAACACTCTCGGAAAGCCAGGGATGCCGCAGACGAGCAAGTTCGAGCAATGACCGAGGAGGCGAAAAATCGTGCAGAGGAAATGCAGAATCACTTCTCCAAGCTACCCGCTCTTCTCCCGCCGCCTCCACCGGCCATCGAACCAGCTGAAAAGTACGACGATACTCGGGTCCAAGAAAAGCTCGACAAGCTTCTTGGCCATACAGATGATGGGGAGAAGTCATCTGCCCAGCTAGAACGTTTAGATGAAATCCACAAACAAGTCATGGCCACTGCGAAGGAGGTCACAGATTTCGTTGCCAAACAGACACAGCTCATCACCGATGGCCATGAGACTAAGGAACGCGAAGCCGAAGAGGTTGCCTTGTTGCTGGAACGGAGGCTCGTCCAAAAGGAGCAGCTCGAATTGGACATTCAAGCGCTTAAGGAAGAGAGGGAGCGAACCATGCAGGATCTCAAAGAAGAGAAGGATTCCCTTCTCGCTATTGTCGCAGCTCTACAAGTCGAGCGAGAGAACCTCGCCAACCAGAAGGTTCGCTTGACGGGCGAAGTGTCCTCCCTCCACACAGCTCTTGAGATCCGACGAGAGGAGCTGCATTCCATAGACGCAAAGGCCGATGCACTGGAACGTCGCATTCTCAATGGCATCATGGACCATTCTCGTGCTCTCATGATCATTAAAGGAGGCCCCAAGAACCTCAGCAAGCCGAAGAAACGTATGGTTGCAGACGTCTCGAGTGACGCCAAACTCATGCCTCCTCCAAGCACAGCAGCCACTGGACTTTCCATGGCTCTGAACCCCCGCCCTGCTATTCCTCGCAATGGACCACCGCAGAATCCCGCTAGTCGCCGTATCCACTCCCTCAGCCAGATCTCCGGGAACACGCCAACTGGTGTCCAAGCTTATCCCGGCGCAAGTAACACCATGGCAAACAGCGGAGCACTCAAGCGCAGCCATTCTGTCAAGACAAACTACATGCGCAAGAGCTCCTGGGCTGGCCGAACGAGCATGGCTGTGGCGCAAGTAAACAAGGAGAACGAAGCGCTTAGTGAGGAGAGCGAGACGGAGGTGGAACAACCGCCCGCTCCTCTCCAGATTGAGGATAATCACTCTATCATCGAGGAAGACCACGATGACCAGAGTGAAACGGGAACTGAGCGGAGACATAGTTATGGTACTAGCGGGTATGCTGAGAGCTATGCCGATGGCGAGACTGAAGGCCGATCTAGCTATGGTGGTACGGGAAGCGAGTACACATACGCGTCTGGCTCTTCATATATGACCGGCAGCGACATCGATAGGCGCACGAGTTATGGTTCGACGGTTCGATCCACCCTCCTTGGTGGCGCGGACACTATTATCGATGAAGAGGGCGAGGACTCGGATTCTCAGTCTGAAAGAGCTGAGGATGAGGAGGATACGGAGCAACTAACTGCGGCTGCACCTTCCGAAGTTACTGCATCCGGGGTCTCTGGACCTGATGAGAAGAAGGAAGAGGAGGTTGCTGTTGGCGAGGCCGCGAACGAGTCCAATGTCGCGAAGAAGGAAATCCATGTGTATACCGCACCTAGTGACTCTGGCGTAGGGACGGACTTGCCGACTGCGGCATTGGAGGCACAGAGCGAGGCGGACTATTTCAGGAGAGCGGCCGAGGAGGAAAGTACGGTCGGGTAAGTTGTGTGATGGTTGATGAGATTGGTATGAAGTTCTTAGTTATTGTTGATTTTGGAATCATGGCTTATGAAGAGAGCTAGGGCTTTCAGAAATTTCCCTGCTAGGAGCTTTGGCTTTGGCTTTGGGGTTTTTGGTCGTTGAACGGGTTGGTCTGCATGGACTTGGAGGATTGGCTCGGTAGGGTTGTCGGTGTTAGGCTATTGCTTTTTTGATTGTCGCTTGTGCAGTGTGTATATTGTTAATGGGATAACCTTCTGCTGTGTAGGAGCTTATGATAACGATTCTCTTCTCCATACTTTTAGACCGACTTAAGTGCTGTGATTTTAACTGAAAATTGTGACACCTGCTTCTGTGAGCACGAGCCTCGTCAAGCTTCTTACCCGGCAAGACCAGCCCATTGTCGAGATGTGCTTCGGACAGGTTTCCGCAGCCCTTGCTCCTGGGGCAATTGTAGCATTCCCTCGGAAATATTTAGCGCAGGCTTTACTGTGTTTGAATATTTGAACCAGCATTGAAGCTTATTAAGAAATCTTATTAATTCTCTTATCTTGTGGGAGAATAGTTACTTCAAAACGCTCCGGTTGCAAGGTCACTTTGTCTGTGTGGTCTCTAGTGGTGTAGATACGGAATTCCTTGAAGCAGTTACAGAAAGAGGCAATGCATTGGATTTCTATGATCGTTGATGCATAAAAGAATGATCTATCATTGTTGGTGCCAGTATGTAACCTTCCAAAATTGCCAGACTCGCATTGCCGGGAGGCTTGGAATGACTTCTAAAGCTACAAGGAGGTAAGCATTTGATCTCCGCCATCCGAGTGGAGTCCTTCATTCATTGAGGGAGTGGAATGGGAACCCAAAGAAGATGGCGGGAGGAGACTCTCCAGAAATGTAGAGATGGTGTCTCCATGTGAGCCTCTGGGACCTCTGAAAGGTTCCTTACGCCTTGACGAATTTCGTATGAGACCCCGTTGCAATGATGGGACCAGGCTCCCCATCCACAACCTTCGATATCGTGGCCGTGGTAAACGCCAACGTCCCTCCAACCTTCTTTGCCACACCCTCAACCTCAATTTCGTCCCCATCCTTCGCTGAGCCCACATATGAGATATGTATATCGGTGCTGACACCCGTCTTCATCCTATTATCCCACGCGGCGATGGCCATACCGCCAACCCGGTCTATCAAGGTAGCGGAGACAGAGCCGTGGATGCCGCCGTGTGCATTGACATGGTTGTTGGTTAGCTGGAGACGAGCCCGGACAAGCCCTTTGGATGCATGGGTTAATTTGATGTCCGAGAGTAAGAATGCATAGATGGGGCTGTGGGGTTTGCGGCCTTGCCAGAATTTTTCTACGTGGGATAAGATCTCGGGGTTGAAGGGTTCAGAGGCCATGATGGGGTCTTTGATATCAATTGAGCTTGATAGAGATGTCTAAAGTCAAAATTTGTGTCTAATGGTGTGAATTGGTGGTTGAGGAATAAATGTACCTACTGAGGCATCAGGTAGGTGGGCGCTATCCCCAAGATTTCGGCTTACGTGATCCCCGGGGCTTTCGTTTCTCCGGATTCCGATGAGATTCAGCTTTGAAACGGATGCAACATCAGCGCCCGTAGATCCAAAGCCACATTGTCTATTGCGCCCTGAGATACACCTTACCATACTCCGAGGACTATTTGTCCACCATATTGCCCTCAGATGTCCGTGGCCACGAGACGAAGCCATGTCCGATCCTATTCCAACCCAAACTCCCGGCCAACTCCCAGATAAGCAGCCCCCCGAATCGAATGTGCCTGAGAAGACGGAGAAGTCGGAACCCCAGAAAGATGGGCAAACATGTGCGGAGGCTGCGCCGTCGAACCTTCAGGCCCTGACAGATCGTACATTACATTTCTTGGCGAATGCAAGTAATGAGACCCTTGGGGCATGCTTGGTGGGACTGGGCGCAACGACTTACTTTATCCTGGGAAGGTTCGGAATACTGCTGATCGGAGGTGTAGTTGGAGTTGTCCTTCATGCGACGTGGGAGGGGCATTCGAATAGTGATGGGGACAACAAGGCGCAGAGCCAGGAAGCTCGGAGGCGGGAGCTTGGGATAGACGTTGTGCACAGAGTGCTTGACTGGCGGGATACAGTCGCAGAGAACAAAGAGAAAGGACAGGAGGAGGAATCGAATACGGATGTCAAGCTGTATTCTGGGAAGAATCTGGATTTCTCGGATTTCAGGCCAGAGACGGCGAAAGCCCTCATGGAGCTGACAGATGCTGTGATTAGAGACTACGTCAAGTATGCTGAAAGCAATTTCTCTAAAGAGATATATCTGACTTGCCCGCAGGTGGTGGTACTCCCCCATCCTTCCTACCGAACACTCATTTCCTCAGTCATGTCGCCAGACCTTGATCGCGTTCCTCTTATCTGTTTCCGGACACCTCTCCCGAAAGCGACCTGCAGACGCTTTCCTTGACTTTGTGACTAACTCTTCATCTATAATGATAGTATTCTTTAATGAGCTCTCAGCCGCTCTGGCAGCATACCCAAGCAACTCAGTTCGCGAAGCCATCGATTTATATCTCCAACTTAAGCCAGATAGCAATCTAGCGCATGTTCTGGACTCGACCCACCAGACGAAGAAGTTGGATATGGTTGCGGAAGATATTTTGCAGAATTATCTGGAACCGAAGACGTACAATTGCCAGCCCGCTCATACCTTCCTGAGGGAGATACTGGCGAAGGTTGTATTGGAAATGACGATTACAGCCTCCTCGAAGCCAGAGTGGATCAATGGCTGGATCGTATATTTGCTTGAAGAAGGCGAACCGGAACTCATGAATGCCATCGACGCAGGCGTTGAAGGTTCCGGTAGTCAATTACAGAACGTAAAGAACAGTGTTGAAACGCAGGAAACGTCCTTGGAGTCCGAGCCCTCCGTTGAAGAAAAGAAGAACACAGCTAATCACAAGAGAGTTGTAAGCAAAGCGCAAGAAGCTATGGACGAAGCAATGAAGGAAGCTCAACGGCTTAGTCGGATGATCGCAGAGGAGGATGCAAGGAGGTTGAAGGAGCAGCAGAACGCACCAAGTACAGGTCTGAATGACGATCAGTCGGAAAGCACTACCCAAGGAATCGTTACACCGACTTCGTCGCAAAGTGAGACCCTTGCGGAGAACGATGCCACAGACTTGGGAATTTCAAATGTTCCATCCATGAGTTCATCTCAAGTTGCACCTCCGTCGCCCACTAAAGCAGCTGAAGAACCTCCGAAGCAGGAAACCAAGCGTTCATTCACGAGTTTCGACCAGTTAGTCCCTAATCAGCCACCCACAGCACTAATTGCAAATCCCCCTCCGGTCGAGAAGCCTCCACCACTGACCCTCCATAACTGCAGCATCGTCATTTTTGACGATTCGATGCCTGGAGACAAGGCTGTGATCAAGAGCAAGCCGACTGCTGAATACCTTATCCAAATTGAACCGGCGTCGCATCACCACTCGGGATGGATGACAGCTCGGAAATTTTCCGACTTGGAGACTTTGCATGAAATTCTGCGCCGCATAGCGGCTATTACGGGCACTACTGGATTTACGGAAGCGCATGCTGCGTTACCCGTCTGGAAGGGTCATACGAAAGCCTCGTTTCGTGGCGAACTTGAGCGATATCTGAACGATGCTGTGCGCTTCCAGCCGCTGGCCGAAAGTGAGGGTATGAAGCGATTCCTGGAGAAGGATACCGGCGTCAACAAGTCTCCTGGCACGAGCAAAACGGGCTTCCCTGGCATCGGCTGGCCGGGTCAGACCTTCGAAAACATGGGCAAAGGCATGATCGATGTCCTGACTAAAGCCCCGAAAGAAGTCGCTGGAGGCGGTAAAGCTCTTTTCGGCGGTGTCACTGGTGTTCTCGGGAATGTGGCCTCCCCACTAGGAGGTGCCAAGAAGAATAGAGAGTCGGTCTCCAACGCAGGGAATCTGACGCACTCAGTTACGACCCCTACACCGCAGGCAAGACACGGGCGGGCGGAAAGCACGGTATCAGAGCTACCGACGCACATCCGGACAGAAAGTATGATGTCCTTTACAAGACGCCCCAGCACTGACTCTATCCGAAATCCTAATTCCCCCGTTATCGATCAGCAACCAGGGCGAGAAGCACCAATGGAACGACGCCCAAGTTACAACCCCGACGGGGATGGTAAACGCTCCGGTCGCTCTTCTGTCTATGGCGCATCTCGCTCGAATAGCCGCGCGCCATCAGTCAGGGAGGGCATGGACCTCTCTCCTGTTATGGGCGGTGACCAGATCCTGAATCTCCCACCTTTGCCATCAGACATCACAGACGACTACACCGGATCTCTAACAACACGTACATCTCTCGATCCTGAACACTCTAGACAACTATCTCGCGCGTCAACCACATCGCTACCTCTTCCCAACGAATCTGTTCCACCGGTTCCTCGGCATCCGTCAACTACATCCCTAACCTCAAGCGCGACGAAACAGCCTCCCACCCAAGCCCAAGTAAAATCCTCATCTCCGAAATCATATCCTCCACTAAGTGAACAAGAAACTACCGTCCTAATCGAACTCCTCTTCGCCGTAATAAACGAACTCTACACCCTATCCTCCGCCTGGCAAATCCGTCGCACCCTCCTCAACGCCGCGAAAACCTTTCTCTTGCGCCCAGGGAACCCGCAACTTGAATCCATCCGGCAGCTCATGCAGTCCACTGTCCTCGACGACAATACCACTGATGCAGGCATCGCTTACCATCTCCGGAAAATTAGGGAGAATAGCTTGCCGACTGAAGAGGAGTTGAAGGCCTGGCCGAAGGAGATGAGTGCTGAGGAGAAAGAGAAGTTGAGGGTTAAGGCGAGGAGACTGCTGGTGGAGAGGGGGATGCCGCAGGCGTTGACGAGTGTGATGGGGCAGGCGGCGAGTGGCGAGGCGCTTGGGAAGGTGTTTGATTGTTTGCAGGTTGAGAGGGTGGCGCGTGGTATGATATTTGGGTTGTTGCTCCAGGGGATGAGGGCTGTCACGCAGTGAGAGTGGATGTGGGTTGGATAGTGGGATGAGGTTGTACATACAGACTTGAAATGGCGTTGGGTGGACCAGGTAGCTATGGATAAGGGATGGTTCAAGGAGAATGAGTGCATCGAAGATGTTAGTACATTTTGTAATTGTATGAGTTTTATCTTAGGTGGGTGAGACATGTTTGGTGTTCGTGTCGCATACAAATATGAATTCAAGAAGTTAGCTGATGTATCCAAGTCTACCTTTGAACACTGAAAGGATTGAGAAGACTTTTACCCAAGATTTACGCATAGCGGAAAATTGGATATGGAGATGGAATTCGGATCTCACGACTACGCTGCAGACCAGAGCTCAAAGATGTTAATGAAGTTGTCCTGCCCGGGCGAACCTTACGTGCTTCGCTTTGTTCGTAAGCCACTTTCCTTCTATCGTTCACGAACATTATGTCTTCCATATTGGAGAAGTTGACAATCATGTAGTTAGAAGGGCGATTGTTTTCTCTATGGCTTCGAAGCTGGCGGGAAGTAATCATACGACGGTAAGATGAAGGAGGGGTTATGTCGATGGCGATAGAGTCCTTGTGAGCCGTCTCTGCAAACCACACAAGCAAGTCCTATGCTGGTTGAGTGAGCCCCCTGCATCCTCTGATTCATTTCCAACTTCAGCCTTGGGGATGATGGTTTGCCTGGGCCGGGATCAGTCTGCACCTTGCGATTTTGCAGCGTATCCAAAGTTGATCTCTAGCTGATATGATGTTAGGCCTCTGCCAAAAGTCCATCCAGGCAATATGCTAGCCTTACGAGCCGTGCCTCGATCCCGCTGCGAGTCTGGAGGCGACTGTGCGATCGCGTGCATGAAATCCAGACCGCACTGACAGTGCACAATCAACATCAGCCTTGACCATACGACGCATGTAAATCGAGCCTTTACTATGGAATTCCTGCAGGGAATATGCACATCCATTCAGCCCTGTCATGCCAACACGCTGGTTCTCACACGTTCGTTAGACCGCCTCTTCCAAGTCAAGGCTGGTTTCCGCCTCCATCCCGTCGTCAACGCCCTGGCGCGCCATGTTGGAGGGCTCATATTGACCCACCTGGGCCAGCTCTAAGATGAACTGCTTCCTGACAACCTCATGATTGGTTCCTGGGCAAGCCTGATGCATGATGAGAACCCACCTTTAGACTTCAAGGATCAGCCGAACGTCTCTTGATGAATCCACTGGCTGTGGATTTACGCGCGCGACTTGAGAAACAAGAGATTTGGAGGTTCCTTTTCCCTCCTCCGGTCTCTTCGTGTTATTGCCCTCATGGTTGGCGCAGCTCGGTGACGCGCAGTATATCGCCTTTGGTCTCAATGGCTGAGTAGGCTTTTCAACTTCCCCCAAGACGTGTCCTTACTGCAACGAAGCCCATGGCCTCAATCGCTACGGCGTTGCTTCCATGGATGGGACCTTGTGCCCAACCCTGAAGGTAGGGGACTAGAACCTTTGGCGACAACCACAGCAATGGAGATCTCTGCTTATGGCAACAAAATTGTGGGAATTCTTAACTCTTAGGATTAAAACACAGAAGCTGTAATAGCGCTGATCCTTGAGGTTTAAATTGCCTTTCCATGTGACGAATAAATTGGACGCGGAGGCACAAGTGATATCGAGTTCACATCCTGTTCCTCTGCTGTTGAGGCGCACCTGTTTCAGTTCTATGGAAATGGGGCGTACATGGTTCTCCATTGCCAGGCTTGTCACATATCCAGCGACAAATAGATAGCGGCCCCCTCCCCGAACACTCCATGCAGATATATCCCTCCGTCCACAATGGATACATTTAAACAGCGTTCACAACTAGACGCGGAGGGGAACAACGCCCCGGAAGCTCCACGCTCCACAGCTCGTCAGCCAAAATTGGAAGAGAGGATCACTCCGGAGTCCATTCCACAATAACCCCCTCTGACTAATTCTCAACACGAATTCCCAGAGAAATCCAACATGAAACCCGCTAACCCCAACATCAGGTTTTCTAAAGGGCCGAACGTACTCCAATCACCGGTATTACAAGCGCCTTTCGCCAGGAGCCAGACTCTCCTATATCCAACTCGTCGACGCACGACAGATGGCTTCGAGCAGCAAAGGAAGCAAGACTCAAATATTACAAGTATGATACTATCGAAAACGATCATATACGTTTACTCTCTATCAATCCCCGAGACATAGGAGATGAAATCTGCGTCACATTCGAAGTTGCGAGATTTGATGAGCTGGACACAAGACAGCCGTACGAGGCCTTATCGTACCATTGGGGTACAGGCGATGCGGAACATCCGATATGGGTCCAGGATGCATTCACAGGCCAGACTATGCGTCAGTTCCAAGATGTGGTGTCTTTGAAAATGAAGCGACTATACGTTGGGTCGAACCTGTACAAGGCATTCAAGAGCTTGCGGAGGAAGGACGCAGTCGTGTATCTCTAGGTGGGTGCTCTCTGCATCAATCAGAGCAATGAAGTGGAGAAGAATACACAAGTCATGAAAATGGCTCAAATTTACAACAACGCGGATAACGTCTGTATTCGGTTTGGTCAGGGGATGATCAGAACGAGCCATGACATTTATCAAGCGGCTTGTTACATTGGAGAATCTTGAACAACTTGTCCATGGTGATGAGTACATTCCACAGTGGTCAAGTTTGTTGGAATTAGTCCGGTTCAGCTGGTTCTCACGCCGTTGGGTTGTCCAAGAGCTAGCTTTGGCGAGGGGAGGCTACTGTGCGTTATGGTGAACAAGAGATTCATACCCTAAAAACATTGCCAGAGAAATGGCTTATTCACCCATTCCCTTGCCAGAACCAAACTACGGCCAAGATCTCTACGAAGTCTACAGAGACTTCATACATTGGGTCGTCAAGACTTCACGCTCCTTAAATATCATATGCCGTCATTGGACGCTTCCTGAGAGGGAAGAGATGCCACCAGGACCCACTACAGACCCACAACTTGTAGAGCTACCGTCCTGGATTCGCCTTGTAGATGAGTCCTCATTTGGGAGAGGCCCTGATGTCTTCAGAGGCCGACAATATGGAGACAGCTTTGTTGGTCTACCCGGTCGCAATATTAATAATGCATCACTACGACGCACACCTGAATTACGGTTCGGCGAGACATCGGTAGAAGAAAGCATTCGTCACCCTGCAGCCACTTCTGGGTCGAGGGGACATAGCCTGATCAGACAGAAAATACACGACATGTCCTTATATGTCAAAAGCATTTTGTCACCGAGCAACCTTCGAGGGACGCAAGAAGATGGAGAGAACTCTATTGATTGACAACTGAGTAGAGCTATCCTATATATAAATAATGAGTGGAATGTACTAGAAGGAGGATTTGTAAGCATTGTAACGATCGACAGTGGGGTCGATAAAAAAGGGGAATCAGTGGCGTTGCTCGGTTACACACCCCCCCAGCTTGAACGTACAAAGAGAAAGCTGAGATAGGCATAAAAATGAAGCCAATTTGAAGTTAAACGAAATCAAATACTGAGAAGCCATTGTTGTTGTTGGCAGTTGCTGAAGTGCGCAGTCTCTCAGTGAGGTTGACTAGGCCTAATTACTTTATAAAAGTTTTATGTTTCTGCCGAGATAGACTTTTCGTCAATCCATCTGCTAGCATCTTGCCTGTGGGTACCTATTTGACGGTAAGTCAACCCTTCTGGACTTCCTGCCTTACCCACATTTGGTGTGTGTCGACATGCTTGAGCTTTGTCTGTAGCTTAGCTGTCTCTTTAGTGACTATTTGTACCGTTTGAAGGTTGTCGCACCAAATAGTTGGCTTTATCTCAGGGTCAAAGCCTAGATTCTTGAAGAATCTCACCCACCACTGCATCTCAGAGCCAGCGGTTGAAAGGGCAAGTAATTTAGCTTGTGTCGTCGATTTTGTGACTGTACGTTGAACTATCGATTTCCAGTTAATAGGCAAGCTAAAAAGTTTGAAGATGAATCCTTGTGAGCTTTTTCGTGTGTCTGGTTGATCAGCAAATGCTGCATCAGTTACTCTAAAGAAAATCGGTTCTCCTAGGTCTTCAGGCACTAAGTAGTATAAATTCTGGCGCTGCTCTTCAGCAGAAGCTTTAATAGCGTAGTACTAGGTTCCAGTAAGATAACGCCAGTAATGTAATGCAGCAGCAATGTGCGCTTATCCAGGATTCTAGAGGTATCTTACTAACGTCAAATGTGCTTAAGCGACGTCTAGTCTTATAAAAGTAGCAATATAGGCCAAAGAGCCCACAAGCTGTTGATAGAACTTTATTTTAGAGGGAGGGGAATCCTTTATTGATGTGGCCAGTACTTCTATTACCAGTAACACAGTCAGATATCATTATATAGATAATTTAATATTGAATTTGTTTGTAATTTTGTCGATGAAGCTGTCTAGGTAAAGCTAAATCTTTTTACTAAATCGTTCTCGTACGATTCGAATTCTTAGGAACCAGCGTAATTCTCCTAGACAGCGAATTTTATAGCAGCTGAGAAGCTTGTATTCAAATGCTTTAACCTACTCACGCTTGTGCTTAAACGCCAGGACAACAATATCATCAATATAGAAGAAGATAATCAAATCTTCGTTAGAAAATAAATAGGGTGCATCTAGAATTTGCTTTAAATCTAGCTCTAGAAGTGTAGCCTTTAGTTCATTATACTAAAGCAATAGTACTTCTTTTAGCCCATATAAAGCTTTAAGCAATAAAAGAAGTTCTCTAAGCTCTGGAAAGCCTTGTAGTACTCAACAGTACACTTTGTAATTTATTTTTACATTAAGAAAAGCGTTCAGTGCGTTGTATTAGTACATGTCAAGGTTAAAAGCAGCAGCAATTACCATAAGTGCGTGAAATAGACAAGCGGCTATTATTACAGTATAGGTATCTCTTTAGATTATCTAAAGGTCACCGCGTACACATAGTCGAGCCTTGAATTTTAAGAGATAGCTGTTTTTATCGAATTTGTAGGAAAACACCCATATAAGAGGGAGAATCTCTGCGTCTTTGCCAGCCTTAGTAAGAGTAGTTTTAATAAAACAGCCTATACATATCATGCTTTCGATTTTAAGACTAGCAGCCTTAATAAAGTCTTTTCCAAATGGATGTGTCGTAAGATCCTTCCAGGATTTTAGTAGCAAAGGGAGTTAATTCCTGTGTAGTCGAAATTTTGGCAATTCTACATTAAGTTTTAATAAGACATTTGGTAAGAATCTAGTGGCAAATAAGGTGACATATGTTGCCAAAACTTAACGAGTTGTACCAGAACAAAGTCTTGAATCAATCGTATGAGAGCCTGTAACCTCATCCTTTTTTGGCGCATTATTATAGGTTCTGCTAGGGATGTATAGTTCTAGTGAGCTGGGTCTAGATTGCTCTAATATTAATGAATTTTCGATTAAATCTTCGCTTGCTGTTGGTGTTGGAAGCTGTGGCAATTCGTCTAAATCTTTTTCTAATATATTCTTAGCGTGGTTTAGTTCTTGAGTAGATATTTCTTAAGAAGCTAAGTTTAATAAAGACGATGCTAGGTCGTCTGATTCATTATCAGATTCGTTTAATTTATCTACATTATCGATTCGATTCGTCGCAGCGTTAGAGTGTGTGTGGAGGGACTTTTCAGGTATAGCAAGAACTTTAATAATCTCTTCAACACGCTCTCCTTCTACATAAGCCTCCTAGGGCTTATAAAACAAATTCAGCTTAAGAATAACATCTCTTACATAGATAACGTGAGATTTTGCTGGTAACCATACTTAATAAATGTCTGTTAAGTTGAAGCTGACTAGGTAGCCTATAAGAACGCGCGAACGAAGTTTCTCACTCCGTTTAATATCTTTATTTAGTATAAATACTTTACAGCTAAAGGGTGTAAGATATATGATTAGTGGTTTATAACTATACGCCATTTCATAAAGTGTCTTCTAGCTAAGAGATTCTGTTGACGTAATATTAAGAATTATTACCGCATACTTTACACACTTGTTGCTAAGTGTCTTAGGGAGATTAGCTTCTTCTTATAAGGAGCGTGCTCTTTTAAGAATTGATTTTCTAGCTCGTTCTGCTATACTATTTTATTACTTAATGTCTAGCGCTTAAAGTTTAAGCTTAATTCCTTAGTCACAGTAAAAGTTTAAGAATTTAACGCCTAGTCCTTATTCTCTATTATATTTAAAGACGTTGATATCTTGATTGAATTGTTGCTTAATAAAAGTAATAAGACGTAAAACCGCAGGAATTACATGTGCATAGCTACATATTAGTATTATTTCAGTAAAATATAGCTTAGTACATGTGTCAATTCTATGAAAAAGATAAAGATTATTATTATAATAAGGTCTGCCTGAAGGCGTTAGCATGATAAGATTAATTATAAGATAGTAGAACAGCCTTATAGCGGGAAACTCAGGTGTTGTATGTCGTAAGATTATCTTATATATCTTTAATTTAATATATATTTCATACTCTTTAAGTATTAGAGCCCTTTTAGTGTCTGTTAGCACTACTCTAATAATATTATCTAGAAGATAGTCAATAGCCTCCTTACTGGCATGGACAAATAATTAATGAAATTTAAGATAAGAAGCGCCAATAGGGCGTCTATCCATGCAAGAAGGCTTTTATAAATAAACTTAAAGTTATTTTAAAGCGAAGACTATAGCAGGGTTTTAGTTTTTATCTTCTTAATTAGCAAGCAGCTAGTGTCCTCTATTGAATTTGAGATAACATATAATGTCCCTTATCAGTCTATTATAGAGGCAGTCTTATCCTGAATTAAGGTAGATATTACTTATCCTAGTACGAGAAAGACTAATAACGTTTGTAAAGTAACTAGGAATATAGGTAATATTAGAGAGTTGTATAGCACCAACTCCTATTAATATATTTACTTAGAGGGTTATATTGCTAAAAGCTTTAATTTTAAGAGTGTCTTCTCCTACTATAATAGCATTATCTAGAGTAACTAGATAAGTTTATTTCTAGTTCGCTTTTAAATTATAGACGTGAGCGTTCGATACAGAGTTAAGTAACTAGTAATTCTTAAGGTAGGAGATTAATTCATTAACCCTTGCTATTAAAAAGGTGGCAATAATTAGAGTGTCTTGAAACGGTCTTACTATTAGTTAAGTATTGTTTTTAGAGATAGTTATTAAGATACTCTCTTCTATAGATATCAGTAAGCCGCTTAGTTTACTTGTATTAGATTACTTCTTTATCTCCATTACCTCCTATTACTTCAGCATAGTGTCGATTCGGCTTCGAAGAGATAGATTTTAGGCAAGTTATCATTTAATGTCTACTTTAATTATTAGGTCTGGTTTCCAGTTGCAAGGTCGCTAGTGTTTTAGATTAATGTAAAAGTAAGAGATATACTAATAGACCTTACTATATAAGCATAGCTTGCTCGGTCTGCTCTTATTATTTGGTAACGATAATAGATTTCCTTTTAAAGTGGTAAAGCTTACTACAGCAGCGGCAGCTACTACTGGATCTGGCTTCATACGTCAGTAATAATTCTAAAAATCAGAGATAAGTTCGTTAATCTCAGGTATGTCCTCTCCTTTAGATTCTTTGTGAAGTAGGTCAAAGGTTGTAGCAGCTGCGTAATCAGGAGTAATTTATTTAATAGCTAGGAGAAAATCTTCTTAAGCACGATTTCCCTGCATATCTGGAATTTTAAGCTTCTTGGTGATAGTGATAATGTTTCGCCAGTTCTTAATCCAGCATTCGATATTTTAATTGCGCTTGTAAATCTTGATATTTTGATATTTAGCCTCACATTCTCAGGCGCGCGTTGCTGCTGTAGGAGTGATTTACTCTTTAAGTGCGATAAGTCGTTCATGTGCTGAGAGTTTACCTTCAATCAATAGAATATAATGCTTTGCGATAGTACGACCAATCTCTATTGCTAAGTTTGCCAGAGCCTTCTTCTTAGCGCGATAGTCGGCTAGTTCGTCTTTATAGGTGTCTATTAAAGCCCTGTATGTGGCTTGTTGGCCAGCGTTAAGCTAAGACACTGTAGTTACTCCCTGTGAGACATCAGCAGCAGTCGGCTTGGCAGGTTCTTAAAGAGCTGGAATTTTGTCCTTCTTAATGTCGGGATTACAGTACTGCCAAACATCAGCTTATTGAGCGGTGTCTTGACGAAGGAAAATCCAGAGTATCCAGTCAGCAGGTTTATCAAGGACGACAGTAACCTTCTAGGTCATGTAGTCGATTTCAGAGTCCATTTTATGTTGATTGGTGAAGTAAAAAGATAGAGCTTGGTACTTTACGAGGGTCTGCTTAGTGCTTTGCGAGAGTCTGCTTGTTGATGCAGAAAGACGTCTGAGGGCCTTATGCCGAATGGAAGCTTCTAGATAAGCTAAATTGGATGGATTTGATGCACCGCATGTGCAAATGAACCGTCGAATTAAGACAAAATCGATTGATTGATTGATCGGAGTTGAATTGACGATTTTGTGTGGTTACTGTAGTGACAAATAAGCCTAGTAGCAACCCGGGCTCATAACTGTCACCGAGCAACCTTCGAGGGACGCAAGAAGATGGAGAGAACTCTATTGATTGACAACTGAGTAGAGCTATCCTATATATAAATAATGAGTGGAATGTACTAGAAGGAGGATTTGTAAGCATTGTAACGATCGACAGTGGGGTCGACAAAAAAGGGGAATCAGTGGCGTTGCTCGGTTACACATTTTAATAGGAAGGGTTCGGTGGGCTTCTGATCTGCTTCCAGTTGGCGTCGTCCTGCAATTCTTTGCAACTCCTATTTGACAGCCATACTTATCCATGTTCCAGGTATCCTTAGGGTAATCTCCAGGCGCTTGCATATGGTTTCAAGCTTGTTAAACCACTTTTGAATCACCTCTGGTTGTTGCGTAAGCTTTTCTCTGAATCTTAAACGACTTTGATTACATTAGACGATACTTTGGATGAGCCCTAAGCCGGGGCCAACTCCTCGAAAATTGAAATTTGCTAAACATTGTGGGGGCTTGCCCGACCTTTTATGTGCGTCCTCGCAGTGATCTTGTTATAGTACTGGCCTTGACTCGATGCCTTGTCCGTCTACTAACACGCTAATATCGTTCAATTGTATTCCACAGAAACTCTTTCTGGAGCTTGGCCCACTCTTAACCAGTCAGGTTGATGTGATCGGACTTGTTTTCGGATGCAGTGTTTTTCTTGTTTTGGCCGCCTTTGTAGGTGCGTAGACGCTGCTGGTAGGAGGAGATTGTTCAGCCTCTGCGTAGCTCCTGACTTTCGGATTCGGTTCGGTTTTGAGGTATTTGACTGGCTCATTGATGTCGAGGCAACTGGTTGATCGTAATTACTCAATTTGCGCAGGTTTTTTAGCCATGGCTGTAGCTTACCGGTGATGATCATACTGCGATGTAGCGAATTGCTTTTGTCGTTGCGCTATTGTTTATCGTTGAGGTGGTATGTCCTCTCTTAGCGGCTTTTTCCGCTTTACGTCTGTTTCTATTTTATCGTTCTGCTTTTGGCTCATTCCTCAGACGTGTGAACATGGGTTCAGCTTTTGAGCCACATATAATTGATGTGGTTATGCAGTATTTTAGATTTAATGAATTATTGCGATGTTTAGCGATGCTTATAAGCTATTTAATTCGTCCACCATTTTGATCATTTCTTTTGTAGAACTATTTTCTGCCCGTTACGATTGTGTACAGGAGTCTTCTCCACCACTTCATCAGCAGATTCACCCTTTATTTTTTCATTGCCGATTTGCTTATGATGGGCCCTAATAGCCTTGGAAGGGTGTGTGTCCTTCTTCCACGATTATTGCTCGTCGTTGTTGCATTTCATTTACCCGACCTCTCCCTATTGGGGTATGCATGCTATCACTAATAAAGTCTCTCCTTGTATATCTATTTTACAGTGTACTGCTGCATGCACGACACGATTAGAGTCACTAGCAGTTTTCCGGTCAGTGCGCACATCCCGCCACCGTGCACACACAAACTTCAAAATTCGCGAATCTTCAAATCGACATAACTCCACCAAAATGGACCCTATTGAGGCCGCGCTTGCTGATTTAGAATCGCAAAATCCTCCAAATTATTCTGCCACTGCGAGAAAATACAATGTCGGAAGATCTACCCTGTCGCGCCGCCATAGAAGCCTTACTGTCTCCCGAGAAGCATACATCGAAAACATCAGTATTCTCACCCAAGAGCAGGAAAATCATGGAGGTTATATTTGGCAGCATGAAGTTCTCATAAATATTGTCTTCAAAGGAATGATTGCAGTGATTGCATTTTTGTTACTGAAGGTAACAACTGATTAAATACATAATGATTGAATAGGCAGTAACGATAGTACGAGTCCTTGAGTTCTGCCTGCACTTGGCGCAAGGTAGCAAGGTTGCCTATTTTAGTTTTGCCAACAGAAAATAACCTCATTTCATACATAAAAAGCCTGACGGCGATGAGCCTTCCTCCCACAAGCAAAATGGTGGAAAATTTCGTACACGATCTTACGGGACACTGGGTTCATAAAAACTTCGTTACAGAATGGTGGCAGAAACACTCCGACGTCCTAGGGTCTTCCTACCTTACGCCAATCGATTTAAACCGGACAAAAGCCGATAACAATTTCTTATACAGTCGGTATTTTAGTCTGGTGGAGAAAAAAATCGCTGAATATGATATCCAACCGCATAATATATACAATATAGATGAGAAGGGCTTTCTTATTGGGGTGCTTAATAAGCTAAAAAGAATCTTCTGCAAGGAAGATTACGACGTAGGAAAGCTTAAGGGTGCCGGTCAGGATGGGAATAGGGATTAGATTACTTTATTAGCCTCGATTTGCGTCGACGGATCCTATCTTCCACTAGCGCTAATCTACCAGGGTGAATCAGGTGACGTACAGAACTCATGGCTTTAAGATTATGAACCCTCATCCCAAGAAGCTTTCTTTACTGCATCTCCCACTGGTTGGACGAACGATAATCTTGGATTTGAATGGTTGACAAAAGTGTTTGATCGCTACACAAAGGCGAAGGCGCGTTAAGGGAGAGACTGGCGGCTACTAATTATTAATGGCCATAGATCTCATGTTAATATGACTTTTCTTAACTAGGCTGTTGCTTATCAGATTGCTGTACTTGTTTTCCCTCCTCACTCCACACATACACTTTAGCCACTTGATGTAGGAGTGTTTCGCCCACTGTCGGATTATTACACTTAGGAGGTAATGTAATACCTCTACTGGACACAAGGACTCATCGTAATTACTAAAAAAGACTTTTTTAGGTTCTTCTAGGTTGCCTTCAATAAAGCCTTTAGAGGTTATTCTCAATCCTCAACCGAAAAAGCGCAAAAATCGAGTACCTATCCCTCTACCTAAGGAGGAACCGATTGTGCCTTTATTAGCAAAGGATATAAGGAAAATTCGAGAGCTTTTTGACGCTATAATCTTAAGGACTAGTTAGGAAGAGAAGTAGCTCCGCTCAACAGTATAGGAACTCGCGGATACGAAAAACTTACTAAAACAGGAAGTTTCTGGACTTAAAATTGCCCTTAAAATAGAGAAGCGCAAGCGTATACGTAAGAAGGGCGTATTTAAACAGCTCCGAGCAGTGGATAAAGGTAATTGCCTTTGGCTTAGTCCTAATAAGGTGCAGCTAGCACGTGACCTTTAAGCTAAGAGGGAACAGGAAGTTCTTTAAGAAAAACTACAGAAGGAGGAGGACAAACGCCTTAAGGCCCTCGCTAAGGAATAAGAAAAGCTTGCCGTTGAGCAAAGGAAGCGCGAGCGCGAGGCTGCAAAGATCCAAAGGGAGATCCAGCATGACGCTGAGCGTTAGGCCAAAAGGCTTGCGCGTGAGGAAGCTTTGTACGACAGGGAGGCTAAGAAGTAGCTCAAAAAATACTCGAGATCGACGCGAGGTAAGGGGAAGAAGAAATCTACTGCAATTGCTGCTATTGCAGAGTCTCTTTTAGATATGCATGAAGCAGATAGCCCCTCAGAGGTGGATGCACCTCCATCTCGCCCAGGGCGCGCTAGGAAGCTTCCTGCACACTTCAAGGACTATATAATTGAGATAGACTAATTCTCCAAGGTCGGTTGCCTTACTACTCCAAGTTTTGTAGCAAATTGACAATTATGTAATTGCGAATTACTTGATTTTTTGAGTCGGTGATGGCGTTACTAAGCTGTGCACGGTGGCGGGATGTGCGCACTGACTGGAAAACTGCTAGGGAAATCGGCTTCCGCCCTAAGCGCGCCTGAACTGTTTCCCAACTTGTTGCGAAGGCGCCTGTCACCCCATACAGTTAGACTCCCTAAAGCTGGATACCCACCGCTTTTGCAATCACTGTTCGTATCTTACCGTATCCAATACGTTGTTGCAAAATCAGCTTCTGCTGAAAATTGCGCTGGTGTATGGTACAGGGCCCCTCAAAAATAAAAATCTCAAGTTATACCACGGCTTGCTGCGCCACATTCAAGCACTGCTCTAGCACGTGCTAGCTAGTAGGCCATGCCAAGAGCCCCACCTTACCACTTCATGCGCAAGAACTGCTATTCTTCGGTTCGTCTCAAGCACTCCAAATTCATTCTTCGCCATCTCTCAACCTTCTCGCTACTTCACATGGATCCTAAACTAGACAGTTTCGCCTGATATCCTCGCTGTTTGGTGAATTTCCCCGTTTGAGCCTCTCAATATCCACGCTCTAATAATGCGTCTTTTGAAACTCAAAAAGCATGGTGAATTCAGCCTGACCAAGGATCTTATTGATAATATTCCTCCTTATGCGGTACTTTCGCATACTTGGGGGGAGGATGATGAAGAGGTTACTTTTAAAGACTTGGTAGAAGGTTCTGGGAATAGTAAGGCTGGGTATAGGAAGATTCAGTTCTGCGGAGAGCAAGCTGCTCGCGATGGCCTACAATATTTCTGGGTTGACACTTGTTGCATTAACAAATCGAATAACACAGAGCTTTCGGAGGCTATTAACTCTATGTTTCGCTGGTATTATAAGGCGGCCAAGTGCTACGTATATCTGTCAGATGTTTCGGCAAATAATTATAATCAGATTGACCAGTCCTTCCAGTGCACATGGGAACAGGCTTTTCGGAAAAGTAGATGGTTTACGAGAGGCTGGACACTTCAAGAGCTTATCGCTCCACTATCGGCTGAATTCTTCTCCTTAGATGGCAAGCAACTCGGTTGCAAGAAATCGCTAGAGCGACAACTTCACGAAATCACGGGGATACCCCTTCAAGCACTTCAAGGAAGCTCTCTATCTGATTTCAGCCTTGAAGAGCGGATGTCATGGGCTAGAAAACGTGAAACCAAACGCGAAGAGGACGGGGCTTATTGTCTGCTTGGCATTTTCGACATCCACATGCCGCTCATTTATGGCGAGGGAAAGAAGAATGCGATCATTCGGCTCCGGGAGGAGATCGATAGGCGTTCAAAGATTAGAGTCGACGCTGGTAAGTGGTCTCTTGACTCTCCTACATTTAAAGGAATGGCTTTGCACGTTAAAATGGACTTTGCTTTGTCTAGAGCCCCAAGTAAGACGTAATACGCTGACTAGCAATACCGAATAGACAGCCCAATCAAACGTTTACCATATGCTGAGGACGCGCCGTTCAATTCGTACAAGACGCAACACGAGCCTACTTGTATCCCTGATACCCGCGTCGATCTTCTTCACGAGATATACAACTGGGCTGATGGCCAAGACGAACGGTGCATCTTCTGGCTGAACGGGTTAGCCGGCACGGGAAAGTCGACGATTGGGCGCACTGTCGCTCGCAAGTACTTTGAGCAAGATCGTCTTGGAGCCAGCTTCTTCTTCTCAAGAGGCGGCGGAGATGTCAGCCATGCCGCCAAGTTCGCTACAAGCATTGCCGTACAGCTTGCGAACAGCATACCAACTCTGCATCGGTATATTTGTGATGCTATTACGGAGCGTAGCGACATCGCAAGCCAGTCCCTCCGCGACCAATGGCACCAGCTCGTCCTCCGTCCACTATCAAAGCTAGACGGCAACGACTGTCAATCCTTGTATGTTCTGGTAGTCGACGCGCTTGATGAGTGTTACGACGACAACAACATCCAGATCATTGTACAACTGTTGGCTGAGACTCGATCGCTGGAGATGGTCCGGCTACGAGTCTTTTTAACGAGCAGACCTGAAATTCCGATTCGATATGGATTCTGTCAAATAACGGATGTAGAACACCAGGACTTTGTACTGCATAACATATCACCAGCAATTGTCGACCATGATATCTCTATTTTCCTGGAATACAGTCTCCAAGTTATCAGACGGGAATGCTACCTTGCTGTTGATTGGCCAGGAAAGCAGGACATCAGACGTCTGGCTGAGAAAGCTAATGGCTTGTTCATATGGGCTGCAACCGCCTGTCGATTTATTCGCGAAGGCAGAAAATTTGCTACACATCGACTGTCTATAATCCTCAACGACAATTCATCTACGGACGACTCCTCTAACGACTCCTCTACAGATGACTCGTTTCTGGACGACTCTACGAGGGCACCAGAAGAGCAACTAAGCAAAATATACGTCACAGTCCTCAAAAATGCTGTCGGCAGGTATAGGGGACCAGAGCGAAATAAATTCCGCAAGTTATTGAGAGCAACTGCTGGAGTGATTATTCTTCTGTTCTCTCCCCTCTCTACCTTCTCATTGGCTGGTTTGCTTCACGTCCAGGGAGACGACGTCCTGCAAATGTTAGATGATCTGCATTCAATCCTAGACATTCCAGAAAACCGGGCTCGACCAATTCGTCTGCATCACCCTTCATTTCGCGACTTCCTTCTCAGCAAGGAAAGGTGTGGTGACTCAAAGTTCTGGGTTGACAAAAAGCAAGCGCATCAAAAGTTGGCCGATAACTGTATACGGCTCATGTCAAATACTCTCAAGCAAGACATCTGTGGCGTGGGTGCTCCCGGAACTTTTGCGACGGGTATTGATAGCAATCGAGTGCAGCAGTGTCTTCCTCCAGAGGTTCAGTATGCATGCCTCTATTGGATACAGCATCTCAAGAAGAGCGGTGCTCAGCTTTGCGACAACAACCAAGTGCATCAGTTCCTAAGGGTCCATCTCCTTCACTGGTTGGAGGCACTGAGCTGGATGCGGAAGGTCCCTGAAGGGATTCATGCTATCAATTCTTTAGAGTTAATTGCTCTTGTAGGCCTCCCTTGCAGCATATAGAAAGTTATCCCACTAAACTATTATCCAGACTAGCGACTGTCCCTCTTTGTATGCGTTTATTCATGATATAAAGCGATTCGCGCTATACAGTCGGTTAGCAATCGAGCAGGCTCCCCTCCAGGTATATTGTAATGCGCTTGTGTTCGCACCGGTTATGAGTAAGGTGAAGAAGCAGTTTATAGACCAGGTACCTCGATGGATGAAAAGGTTACCTAAAGTTAAAAACGATTGGGGTGCCTTGCTGCAGACGCTCGAGGGCCATTCAGATTCGGTCTCTGCCGTAGCCTTCTCGCCAGACGGCAAGATGCTGGCATCGGCCTCGAGCGACAAGACGGTCAAGCTGTGGGATGCCGGTACGGGAGCGGTGCTGCAGACGCTCAATAGCCATTCGGGATGGGTCACCGCCGTAGCCTTCTCGCTAGACGGCAAGGTGCTGGCATCGGCCTCGAGCGACGAGACGGTCAAGCTGTGGGATGCCGGTACGGGAGCGGTGCTGCAGACGCTCAATGGCCATTCGGGATGGGTCACCGCCGTAGCCTTCTCGTCAGACGGCAAGGTGCTGACATCGGCATCGGACGATGAGACTGTCAAGCTGTGGGATGCCAGTTCGGGAGCAGTACTGCAGACGCTCGAGGTTGGCGCTACTTTCCAGACTCTTTCCTTCTGTAAAGACTCCTCTGAAGATGGGACGTCACTCCAAACTGATAGGGGAGTGTTACATACTACAGCTCTTCCTTCTAGCCACAATCTTTCCCAATTCAGCCCTTCACATGGTATATTTGTAAAGGAGCAGTGGGTCTGTTTGGATTTAGAAGGAATCCTTTTGCTACCTTCCGAGTATCGGCCGAGTTGCACTGCTGTTTGTGGGAGTGTCATCGCTCTTGGCCATTCCTCTGGCCGCTTGTCAATCTTGGAATTCGCGTTTTAACTTCTCTAGACCTCCTCCCCGCCCACCTTCGTTGCGATTGACTCTCTTCTATACTTGAGAGCGGCGAGAGCAGTAATGACTTATAATACTATTGATTAATAAATTCATCTGCTTTGAAGTCAATAACTGCAATACTTTATAACAGGTTTAATGTCGTTATAGATGTTTAGGTATCTAGGTGAACGAATAGCTAAACCTAAGGCTGTTCTTTTATAGGTATTATTAATTCCCTTACGGGCGGGCACCGAGCTGTAGCACCTTTAAGGTTGATAATGCTGTAAAATTGGAATTTATCCCCTTGGCTGTTGGGTGTCCCGCACGGACCACCGGCCTGCACCATCGAAAATAGCATTTTCAGCATTTTCCCCGCTGCAAAGCACAACACGTCGATTAATAAATTAATTATGCTCATTCCAGCACTTTGGAGTATTACATACATTAACTAAGCACCGTAGACACCCGTTTTTAGGACGTGGTGGGCGCTCCCGCGCCTTTTTCTCCCCAGAGCCATCAGATCATACAGAATTGCGAGACATCTCACTCAGAGGCTTCCTAGGTTACTGTGGACCGGCCTTCCTCCTTACCTTCTTGCATGATATGCAGTGACCTTTGTTCTTTAGCAAGCCCCTAGTACAGGTAGGTACTGTCTCATCTATAGAGGGGGGCTTTTCAAGTGTACGTACTATAGACTGAAGAACTTCCGTTGCAGAACTCCTCTGACTCCTGGACATCCAATCCAGCGCAACTCTCTCACGGAACTCAGTATTAAACGAACCATGCTTTACCTTAAAGTGCCCATAAGCTTTCCAGATTATCACTGCGTTGTAAAGAGTAGTATCTAGTAGCTAATACCAAAAGGGCTTCCAGTTCTTAAGACATCGCCGTAGAGTCTTCGTACTATCCCAATTATGATCCGCTCAATCTACACCATTCATGCTATAGTTATAGTCATTAATTATAGTAGGGATATTAAGTAGCTTTGTGAATTAGTCACCCTAAAGAGCTCGAACTCTCGTAGTAGAGTTATTAGGTCTCTAACGAAGCTATATGGTTAATCCACTTACATTATTAATAGTTAATATAAAGAGAATAGAGAAGCTATCTATCCAAAGGAACTATAGCACTTTACCATCTTTACAAGTGCTATAGATCGTACCTTATTCTAGATTATTATAGTATCTTCTGCGGATTTTGGTAAGTGCTGGATCTACGCCCCTATTAATCTTAAGAATAGCCTTTAATCGTTTTGGTGGAGGCGTGGATTGTGAGGGTAAGTTTTTACACTTTATTAGTTATTAATTATAGTTAAGTTACTCTAATTACTGTATTTGCAGTAATTGCTGTAACCGAGTGCAGGAAATCAATAATGTAGCAACCCATAATTAATTAAATAAATGGAAGACTCAATCTATATATACAATCAAGATGGATTGTACGTAAGAGCGTACGTAAGAGTGTACGCAATCTGCTAACGCCATGTAGGCTAGAAGTGAGAGATGGTGAGAGCACTACTTGATGACAAGAGCGCTACTCAGTAACGCACCCCCCCAGTCTGTACGAGCCATAGTATAGGCTGTAAATGAATAATAAAGCTCAAAAAGAAAAGACGCTAAGCCTAAACAAGCAAATTGGATAGAAAATGAGAGTAATAAGGAGAGTAACCATAGAGTGTAACCATTTACTCCAATCAAGCTCATTCTCAAAATCCTAGTAAATTGAGCCATCATTTGTCAATTTTGCTTCACACTTTTCAAATATCCTGTTTCGAATATCCACTAAGCCGAGTTGGCGCATAAATATCTCATGTTTCTATTATGGTAGGTGCTTTGTAAGCCCATCTGCTGGCATCTGATTTGTAGGCAGCCATTTTATGTCGATCCTGTCTTCTTGAACTTCTTGTCATAGCCAGTGCTGGTGTATGTCCACGTGATAAAGCTTGGTGTTAAGCTTTGGAGTGTCCTTTCGCATCAGCTGCACTGTTTGCTAGTTATTATAAAACAGCAAGGGCTTGACCTCTGGGTTGAATCTGATGGATCTGAAGAACTGATTCCACCACTGGAGTTCCACTGCAGCTGTTGACAGTGATAGTAATTTGGCTTCTGTAGTCGACCTTGTGACTAAGCGCTGCAGAGTTGCTTTCCAATTAATAGCTCTACTAAACAATTTGAATAAATAGCCTTGAGAGCTCTTTCTGGTGGCAGGGTTATCACTAAAGGCTGCGTCAGATGCCCCGTAAAACTCAGGCTCAGATTCGTCTTCAATCCACATTAAACTGGAATAATCTATAGCTGATAGCTGAATCACATGATATATTGTTCCTAGCAGATACTTCAGCATTCGATTGGCATGCTTAAGGTGCTTTTGCGAAGGATTCATTAGGAATCACGACATCAGCGCATGGTCATGGGCAATGTCCGGTCTTCTAATAAGGGCTAGATAAGTTAATGAACTGATTCTCTACTGGTAGGTGTATGTGCGCTGGGCGTCGTATTTTTACTCAAATGCTTAAATAGACTTCTCTAGCAGTAGAGTCTTTAGGTAATGCCTATCAGCAGGTGCCTTAATATTAAACTTCTTATAAATCTTACTAATGAAAGAAGCTTATGACAGCCAAAGCTTTCTTTTCTTTTAATCTCTATTAACTTAAATTCCTAGAAACCACTTGAGTTCTCCCATCTGTTGTAATTGGTAGCGTCGTAGCAGAGCATTTTCGAATTCTTATAGAATAGAGAGGTCCTGCTTAGTGCACATAGCCATAATATTATCAACGTAAAAGAATATAATTAGCTTGTTATTTGTGAACAAGTAATTGACTTCTGGAACCTCTATTAATCCGATTTCAAGAAGGGTCTTACAAAGCTTATTATATTAGAGCTGTGGTGATTGCTTGAGGCTGTACAGTGCTTGTAGTAGAAGCCGAATTGAACTAAGGTGCTCAAAACTCTGTGGTGGCGTATAGTAAGTCTTCTCTGTTAGCTTGGTATTCAGGAAGGTATTGACAGCATCCTATTATCAAATCTTAAGATTAAATATAGCCGTAATAGTCATAAGAGCTTGGAACGTTCTTGCTGCTACAGTAGCTGTAAATGTGTCTTTATAGGTAATCTATAACTCACCTTGTATATAAATCCTTACTTTAAATTTAATCAAGAATCCGTCGGCGTTAAATTTGTACGTAAAAATCTAGATAATAGGAATAACTGCTACATCTCCTGCTTTATCTTTAGTAACAGGAAGAAATACTCCTATTATTATATAATAATTAACTTTCTTTCTAGCAGCAAGCTTGAAGCTAGCTGAACAGGGATGTCACAGCATCTCTTTCCAGTTCTTTAGCGGCAGTGGCAGCTAGTCGTGATGGAGTTTTCTAGTCGGGTAGTTCTTTAAGTCTTTCATTAATCCAGTGGCAAAGGCTGAATAGTAGCTGGCTAAGTCTTTAAGATTCGGACATCCTAAGAAGGTTGCATGTGCTGATTTGCCTGTACGTTAAGATCTTTCTGGTAATACATGCTTATTAGAGAGAGTTACTAAGATTTCATCCTTTTTTAGCGTATTGTTTTCATGCCTATTTGGAATGTATTTTTCTTCTTCTTCTTCTTCTGAAGGTCCTATGGCGGCAGCTTTTTGTACTGGCGTTTCGCCTCTGGCTGAATGACCCTCTGAAGTGCTAGATGCGTCGCCATTGTCTGATAGTAATTCATGTAATCGTCTTCTAGATGTGTCTGGGTTGGGCAGTTGCTGATTTGCTTTGTCTTTTGTTGGTGTGGCTGGCAGGGGGCCTGATAAAGTGCTTAGTGGAGTGCTTTATTCTTCCAGGTTCAGATTTATAGCGTAATGGCTAGTTTCATAATCGATAGCCATTTCAGGCGCTGGAATCGGCTGTTCAATGATCTGAATTATGTCTTCAAGGGCATTTCTAACTAGTAAGCCTATAGTCTGTGGATTAGCGTTGCGGTAGTCGTTTTTATGGAATACTACATCTCTTGTACGAATCACCTTACCTTTCTCTGGGATCCAGATGCGATAGATATTTGTCGAATCGTAGCCAACTAAGTAGCTGATAAATGCTCAGGAATTCAGCTTCTTTTTTTTTGGAATCTTTTTGTTCAGAGCATATGCCTTACATCCCCATACTCTTAGATGTTTTATGGGTGGAAGCCTGCTATAGACTAACTCATAGGGTGTACGCTAGCCAAGCTGCTTATTAGACATTCGGTTCAGAAGATAGGCTGCACAAAGAAATATCTCTGGGGCCAATTTGGCTGGCAATCGAGCCTTAAGCTGCATTACTCTTACGCGCTGAATTAGCGTTTTGCCTGAACACTCAGCAGCACTATTTTGCTCAGGGGTATATGGAGACCTGAGTTTTAGCTTGATTCCTTCTTCTTTACACCATCTCTTTACATGGTCGCCTGTTTTGCCATATCCTTACTCGTTATTAGTCCAGAGCTAAATAATGTCGATACCAAATTCGTGCTTTATCTCTGCTGCTAGAGATTTGATGGCTGGAACGATAGTAACTTTATCCACATGTGCCAGTGTAAGAACTCGATTGTATTTACTAACGGTGTCGTACGAATGCAGGATGTAGCGATGGCTATTATAGGCTTCGTACGAGAGCTCTATAATGTTGATAGCGATTCTTTCAAACGGCTTGCCTGCTTGGAATTTGCGATTAGTGCTTCGAGACACTGTCTGATGTAGTTTCGTCTCTGTACATATACTACATTCGTTCATGGCTGGTGCTCTTTCTCTATTAGTAAGAACTATACCTTGAGTTTTGACAGGCAGATGATCGATTGCCTGCTTGCTAGGATGGCTAAGAACCTTGTGAAAATGCTGATGGGTGCTCCCAATCAGTCGCTTATCAATTAACGGCTTCCATGGACGTGGCCTTGCAGATGCAAAGGTCTGAAAAGTTTCATAAGAGTCATACTCAATCAATGCTTCATGAGTCTTAGGAGTAATCAGGTGATGTGTTAAACACCAGTATCTACTAACATGCTTGGTAGTATATACAGTAGCACCTGATTTACCGTCGTACAGTATATTATGATTTGAATCGAAATAGATGTTGTTCTGAATGGCTTTGGAAAGTGCTACAACGTTAGTAAAGAACGATCTTATAAGCGCAACGTTATGCAAGTCCATGGCTTAAGGGCCAGTCGGTGTATCAACTCTAATCATAACATCTCCCCATACTTTAATCTGTATTTGACTGCTACTAGTAATCAAGACATTCTCGTCAGAAATAGCAGGTTTAGTAGTTCTGAAATCAGCGTCGTTATTACACACATGTATGTCTGCTCCAGGATCTAGAATCCAGCTGTTTTCAAGAGAATACGTCGTCTTTGAATAAGTGGTAGAGAAGCTTGATTCGTATATAGCTGCAAATGATGTACACGGAGTCATCTCCGAAGGAGAGCCTATGTTAATGGGTCCTTAAGGCGGCGTTACCGTGTCGGAATTACGTTGCTTCTTGATTTTTTCTATGGTCGCTCTTAGCTTCCAGTTCTTCTAAAGCTTATTTTTTACTTTCTTATCTTTCTGAGCGTCTGGCTTCCAGTCTGTTAATTAATTCCAGGTAAAGAGATATGGGCAATCTCGGAATCGATGGTTGTCGCTACATAAACAAGATTTGTGTGGCTTTGTATCGTTGTTAGATGCAGGTGTAGGTGGTGATTAACCGTTCAGCGTGGCATGAGCTGAATAGCTAAAATCAACTATTTTAGGTTCTCTAGTTTTGCGGTGGAAGTTAATGAAGCGAGCCTAAAGGTCTTTAACTGTTAGAAAAGCCTCGTTCTTTAGCTCTAGTTCTAATAGATGAACTTTAAGTGCTCCGGTAAACTCAGGATGTATAGCCTTAATAGCTAGTACAAAGTCTTCTTGTGCTTAATTCTCATAGACCTCTGGCAGGTTCAGTTTCTTTGCTAGTATATAAGAGTTTTACTATTCTTTAAGCCACTTATCCACATTCTGTCTTTCTTTCCAGAGCCTGACTTAGTTATACTTAGTAGTAATCTCCCGTTTACAGCTTACGTCTGTTGGGCAGAGTTGCTTTATAAAAGCTTTCAGTTAGTCATACGGCTCAGTAAGGTCTTAAATAATTGGAATATAGCGTTTATTAATTATCCTGCGAATATGTATAGTAATCTCTGTAAGGGCTTTCCTGATTTAATTAAGCTCCTATAAATCATTATAATAGATTGAAAACTCTGTGCTATAAATAGCTAGCCGATCTCTATTTAGGTCCTTTATTAATACTACTATATTATATTAGACCGTCCTGTTAGCATCTAGCTGTGCTAGCTAAATCTTCTTAGATAAAAACTTCTTTAGGGGATTGTTTTTTAACAGCTTATCTTTTACAAAATTAGAATTAATATAAGACTACACTCCAGTCTTTAGTGCCGCAACCTTGATAAGAAATAACTAATTATAGTAGTCTTTTAAGGTAATAAGAATAATAGTGGTTTTATAAATTATTTAATTATCTAATAAAAGAGATATAGCTATAGCAGTAATAAGAAGTAAATTAAAAGAAATACTAAAGAAATATATAAAAGATTAATAATAGTAATAAAATACTAAAAGATTATATAAGCGTTAGTATACTAGTTACGTAGTAGATTAAAAATATTAAAGATAGCCTTAGTAGCATAATCTAGAGTTATAACTATAACTAAATACAGAGAATTAATAATATAGCAACCTATAATTAATTAAATGAGTAGAAGACTTAATTTATATACATAATTAAAGTAGATTATATATAAGAGTGTACGTAGGAGTATACGTAATCCACTAATACTATATAAACTAAAAGTAAGAAATAGTAAGAGTACTACTTAATAATAAGAGTGTTATTTAGTAATAATTACTTTTATTACTCTTATTACTTTTTTTATTTCTATTATTTCTACTACTCTTACTACTTTTATTATTTCTGTTACTTTTATTATTTCTGTTTTTACTACTTTTACTGTTTTTTCTACTCTTACTATTTTTACTATTTTTATTACTTTTACTATTCCTACTATTTTTACTACTCCTATTTCTGTTATTTTTACTGCTTTTTTTATTTTTACTATTTTTACTACTTCTATTATTTCTACTACTTCTACTATTTCTATTGTTTTTATTACTGGGTTTACTATTTTTTTTTACTCTTATTATTTCTTTTACTTTTATTACTTTTTTTGCTTCTATTATTTTTACTTTTATTATTTCTATTACTTTTATTACTTCTGTTGTTTCTGTTATTTCTGTTGTTTCTATTATTTTTACTACTAAATCTACTACTTTTTTTACTTTTACTATTTTTTTTGCTTCTGCTATTTTTACTTTTATTATTTCTATTATTTTTTCTACTCCTACTACTCTTACTACTTTTACTATTTTTTTTATAGTATTTTATATCTCTTTCTTTTTAATCTTTTTTTTTATATTGTTATTATAGTTTTTACTATACTTACTACGCTAATTCTAAGGTCCTTAAGTGTAGTAAAGAGATACTTAAAATTAAAAATATTATTAATCTATACTATATACTCTATATTATAATTCTTTAGATTATTTAGTAACTATAGGACTATTTATTATATTAGGTTATTAATAATCTCTTTTTATTTTAAATCTAAGCCCTATAGACCACAGCTTTTTGTTATGTTCTTTTTAGTATATTAAAGATAATCTAAAATATACCTATTATATACTATAATCTATATTTTAAAACCTTTAGGCATAAGCTTGCTTAGAATATTAATAATTTCACTTACTTATCTAATAAAGCATTATATATACTTATTAATAGCTAAATTTTAGTCTAGAGAATAGTAATACTTCTAGTGCTGCTATAGAATAGCAGAAAGTTTATTAACCTTATTAAATAAATAAATCTTTACTTTACTCAACTCTACAGCGGTTATTTGTATATTAAATATATAAAAATATTAATTAATTTATTACTATTAACTAAGACCTATTAATGCTATAATAGGGAGGTAAATAGGTTCTATTTTCTAATTAATTAACTATAAATCTAGTATCTTATAAAGAGTATAAATACCTGCGTAGATGATAATACCTATTATAATTAAATTAACTAATCTACTAATAAATTAGTTTATCTACCTAGGTATACGTATATTTTATTTTTAGTTATAGAATACTAGAGATAGCCTGTATAGGGATTTGTATTAAGTTACTACTAATATACCATATTTATATTTATACGCTGTATAAGTATATTAATAATCTTAAAATTAATAAACTAATTAATTAATATTACTAGCTTTTTAGATTTATTAGTAAAAAGATTCTTTAGTGCGCCTTCATACTGTAAAAGCTCTATAAAAGAAAAATTATTAACTATAAAAAGTAATAGAGATAGACTTTTACTAGGCTTATATTATAAATTTTTATTAGCTTTAGGGACATAGTCATCGTCATTCAATACCTGGGGCATTTTTGACTAATTAGAGAACAGAGATACGTATGGTAAGCAGTGGATTGCTTGTAATTAGTTGTAAACAAACATATAAACAATTGATTGATTGCCCAGAAATCTCGCTCCGAACTCAGGCCGGTGGTCCGTGCGGGACACCCAACAGCCAAGGGGATATGCTAACGCCGTATTATCTGAGTTTAGTACTACTAACCGTATGGAGATTAGCCTTGCGCAAAGTCGCCTTGGCAAAGAGTGGGTGCGTAGGGGCGGGAGCTGATTTTGCTAGTGGCTGTACTGTGTGCATGTCATTCCGATAGAGCCGGTAGCGATCTGGAGGACGTTCCGACACATCCCCTGCACCATGATCTACATCGTCCGTCTCCGTCTTGGAAGTTTCGTCAGCCAACGACGAACGTTTTCTTGGTTTCCGAATGGCAAGCTTTCCTAAGAGTTCGCAGATCTTGACTATCGCTAGTAGCACGTGGCAGACGTCACATCTTCGAATTCGCCGCTTTTGCCAAGGCCAAGATAGTGAAAGTTCATGCCAAGAATCGCCAACCTTCAAGGGTCCACAGACTACGCATGCACACTCCGAATATCTGCATGTTCGGCTTGGATGGGACAAAGAGGCCCCAGTTCTAGACCTCAAAACCTCGTTCTCTAAGGCTGGCCAAGATGTGCGGCTACATTGGCATATGCCGTGTGCTGTGGGCAGATGTCATGTTCTAGAGGTGTTTGGAGGAGGTCGCCACATCATGAATGACTTCAGAAGAACTGGATCGATATATAAGGTGCCTCATCACCCTTAGGATATCGCATCATCACTTCAAACAAAGACCACCATACCGAGAACTCTATTACCGATTACTTCAAACTTTATCACGGACCAATCGACCAACCACGAATCCACATCACAAATCACAATCGATTCAGTCATCAGCTTTTCCAATCTCTGAATCTCTCCTCAAAAGACACCGAACACATTCATCAACTATAACCCTCAACGATTTCAACTCTTAGCCGAGATACAAATCCTCGGAAACTCACACATTACATCACATCACACAATGGGTTGCGGGCCATCACGCATATCTGGTCACCGACGAGGTGGTTACGCCTACGGACCCGGCGCACCGGTCAAACAAGTCGTACACCACGGGACTTGCTCTGGCTACGGCAGACGACCTCCCATGTCTAGCTACGGTGGAGGGTTTGGTCGAAGGCGAGGCGGATGCCCTCCACCGGGAGGATATGGAGGGGGAAGGAGAAGATATTAGTTAGAGGAGAGGGGAATTACCAAATGAATGATGGTGGATCGAAGTCGGAACAGATTATGAGGGTCACGGTATCCGAAGTTTAGAAGCAAGGGAAAAGATGTGAGGAGTGCATGATATGAGTGGAATCATGAATCTATGAATGGCAAAGGATTGTATCTTTACATGAGTATGATGGTTTATTTAATGGGTAGTGGAGGGTGGCGTTGGCGTTTTAGGACCCATATTATCATCATCACAGAATAGACGTAATCATCATTTCTTATATCTCCACTGTCAGCTTTTCCCTAAAGCATCCCTAGAATATCAGCTTTTATTCTACCTTCCACTCCCAGTACCATTCTTGCCGTTTCCTGAATTTTTAACGCCCTAACCCAAGTCCCGCACAGCCCTAGGCCATCGAATTTTAATCCCGGACTGCGTTCTCTCAGCTCCTGGTTTTTTTTGTTCTCAAAACTTCTACTCCCACTTACAATGCCCCATTCCTTTCCAAAGAATATTTTAAACCTTCTAACTCTATAACAGTAAGAGAGAGAGAAGGCTTTAATACCTAGAATCCCAGCCCAAGCTAATGCCATGAGGTGGTCCAACAAACTATTTTTAACACAATATTTGAAGAGTTGGAGAACATTGTAGAAAGTCGATAGGAGAGGGAGAAGGGGTAATATATTCGTGGAAGGAGAGAACGGTTAGTAATGGGGTCGGCACTTGAGTAAATAATAGCTTAATCCGAACCAGTCAATAGGAGACTTATCAGTGCATACTTTCTCTGATGTATATCACTTTATACCGCTTTCCTCGAGTCTTTTCTCAGAGTTCGAGACATTTTCCCCATTGCTTGTATTTTTTTGGTTCACCAATCCATGCTCGTACATAGTGCCTCTTTCAAGCGTCTTCTGACTCCCGGCACCATACGCTGACGACATCTTCTTTTTAGTACCCCAGTCCACATACCAAACACTAGTGGGAATATGATAAGATAGAGCGTCGGCTTAGGCGAGACAAGTCGTGTTTGGATATGTCCAGGGCAAGATACAGTACGCGGTCTTCGGGAATGAAAAGGTGCCTGCTAACAAAGGAAATCAGGTAGATATGATTAAGACAGAAGAAGCCACCACATTATTATTCGCATGCCGACCGGTATACATGAAATATTCGTCGCTGGTGTTGAGGACGCGATTCACAGCCAGTCGAAACTGATTCGTAATGGGCTAGACGGAGCGGCTAGGTTCGCGCAGAAGGTGCGCCTAGCCCGTCCTACTGAGATTTATCTTCCGGTCGACAACACTCTGTCTAGCACAAAGTCGAAATATGAGCCAGACGCCTCTTTCTGGCACGATGATGCACTATGCACGGGCGTATTATCGAAGTTACATATTCGCAGAAGAGGAAGGATTTGGGCCGACTAGCTGAACACTATCTTCTGGGCTCGGATGCTGGCATACAAGTCGTTGTTGGTCTAGATATTGAATCGGGAAGAAGGGGTCGCGGAAAGGGACGTTGTCAGTATGGCGAACTTATGCGCTCCATATTGCTGATGGAGATGAGTTGAGAGTAGTTTAGGGAATCGCAGATGAGGTATGCCCTATTGCAAGACAATGTCCTCTCACCATTAGTTTCCGAGATTCTCAAATAGGCGTTTCCCTACAAGGAGGGAAACCCTACTAACAATCTAGGTCTACGACTTCAACTGTCTGACTTTGCTTGTGAAGAGCTTATACAAGATGCTATTGGAGGCGGAAGTCTAGAGATACTCTTGTCCACTTCAGAGCTTTGTCAATGTCTCACTGCGGCAGGGGACAACATCTGAGGGCAAGAGCGCTTGTCAAACACACTATCCTCCCTGGAGTCAAGAAGCGCAAAAGATCAGAAACACCCCCAGAGAGGATGGCTTCCGTTGATGAAGCGACGTAGGTCGAGTAAGGTGAGAGAGCACCAAAGTGCATGACGGCCAGTGACTCGGATTATGAGAATAAATGAGAAATATTTCGACTGGAACCGCAAGCTATTCTCTTCTCTTGCTGAAGATCTCTACTAGTAATAGAAGGCTACCATCTCTGATTACATACGAAAAACGCTTATTGCGGAGATATGATTAATATAATTCTGTCCAGCCTCCGCTCCGGTCCTTTTTGAATCGTGATTTTAGGCGTTATATTAGAGTCCATATCTTCAAAGAGTAGTTTGATACCAGTGTAGAGACCTTCAGCAGACAACCTTCCTCGATGGTAGCTTCTGAAAATCTCCGTCAAAGCAACCTTACCGGCTGGGTTGAACACACATAGTCCCTAAGTAGATGTTAGAATGTAAACTAGTACTCATCACTTCACCTGACTTACGTCATGTAGAGCACTCTCTAGCGTTTCTTCGTCATTCTGGACTCTATCCTCGGTCGACAGCTTAACAATTTTTGTACGCATCCATATCGTCAACATGACAAGGCTTTCTTACCACCGCACGGGCATTGGATGTGGAGGAAGACCTCATAAGATCGTCGGCAAGCCACTCATATTCAGAGGTCTCGATTATGTTAGCAACGTCGCTGAATGATTTACGCTTCTTTGGCGATTGATCAAACCAGACGTTGCATGCACGACTATAGAGTGTAAGCAGCTGTGCACTATTCCTATAAGCGCGCATACTGACCAAGTCCTGCCCCAACTTGTCCTTTTTCACATTGAGTAGAGTGGCATTCAGGCATTGGATAGCATTCAGAGCCCGTGATTGGCATGTTCAAGAGGATTGCCATAGTGATAGCAGTGCTAGGCCGGAGATGTGTGGCCGCAGAAACAATTTGCTGAGAGTTCCCTGTCTTGAACAGTTCGTAGTTGCCAAGCAAGACCTGACGATATCCTGGCATCCGCAGAAACTGTCCTTTGATAACAGTTTGCATTAATTCAAAGTTGAATTTAGAAGGGATTGGATATTTGCGGCCCAAAGCGTCTTCAAAGAGATATGGAGTCTGGAAGAATGTACATCGCGTGTCAAGAGGAAGTTGATATCTCATCTCTAGTAAAACTTTGTAAATCTGCTGGCTAGAGATACTTGGACTCGATTAGAGCATATTCGAAAAATATAATATTGCTTGACATACTGAAGTTGGGAAACCAGATTTACCAGTGACTTCAAGGGTGCAGAAAGTTGCTCCAGTATGACCTGGTAGAGTCTAGTAAGCACTGAGTTGAAGTTCTGGGCACCTTGTACCTGCGCAGTAGTTTTGTCCTTGATTCCGTCAACTGTGCTTCGGGTCGCCTCAATGCTTTGTTCCAGGCGCAATTGACTCGCTTCGCAGTTGTTTGAGACACGGTCCAGCTTCTCTAGACCATATTCTGCAAGTAGGATATTAATAGTTCCTACATGAATTTTCAAGTACGTCTGAAGATGAGATACCCGATTTTGATGCCGGAAAGTCCACTTTAGTTTGTTCAAAGCAGTACTTGTTGGTCTTTCTTTAGCCCACAGCCCTAATGTCTTGTCGTACCTTCTAATGCCCGCCAAGAAGTCATTCAATGGGTACTGACAGCTCAGAGCGACATACTTAATGGAGTCAAGACTGCTACAGGTTGATTCGCTTGGCTGGAGCCTATCAAGACGACGAAGAGCGTCTTGAACAACTTCAAGTGCTCGGAGGAGTTCGTGGTATTCCGATTTTGCACCACCTATATCTTTGAGGCTGCAAGCAATTTCGGTGACAAGTTTACGTTAAGTAAATTACTTGCCCCTAGATTTAAGTACCAAAGCCGGCTTAGTAGGCAGAATAAATTCAGTCGGACTGTCAACACGAGCAGGGTGGCCAACAGTAAGTAGTACTGTCAGTAGCTACTGCTAGTAGGTGCTCCGCCAAAAAGTAAGTAAGTAAGTAGCCAGCTGGCCAGTCAGTAAGCAAGTAGGAAGCCTCCCTACTGCAGTAGTACTAGCTTTTGTACATAGTTTTAGTGTTGATTTAGTTGTGCTTAAAGTGGGTACGTAAAGTTGCCAGGTAAGTGATTTTTGAAGAGATTCGCTTAAAGCAAGCTCCCTGGAAGATTGTTAATCCGACCAGGTGTTGCTCGAATTCTCAATGTCAATGCCCAAGTCTATTACTTAACTACCTCTATTAATCCACAACGCGTTAAATCTACTATGGACAGCTTCGTACAGTGCTCTTCCCAACGTAACCTACCTACCTTCGCGTTCTCTAGTTAAGATACTAGCGTTTCCCACCATCTTGTGGTCTCTCAAACACTTGCCAAAGCACGCGTGCAGCTACTAACTAGTGACTTCTTATCACATAAATCAACGCCATTAGAAGCAGCTATAAGCGCCCTCTATACGCCTACTAATGAGATGAATGGCCTAGATTTCGAGATTGACTGGAATTACATCTATTATAAGCGCGAGAAGGTGCCTGCTAGCTAGATAGGCTACTGAGTTCAGCACAAGAGCAAGCATAGCGGAGGGTAGAAAGAATTAATAATATTCCAATATGGAGCAGAGCTATCATGGAAGGATTTAAAAAACGGGGTTAAAAGGCTCTGGCTTTGTAAGACCTGCCATTTATAGCGTACATACAGTGACACGTTTAATATCTCTATGAATAGGCATATCATTAAGCACCTACAGAAGAGCCATAAGATTATAATTAGGCAAGGTTTAGATGGTGATAGTAGCTAGCTTAGAGTAGCTAAATCTAGCGAAGCTATCGCCTATACGTCTTAAGAGGAATCAATGCTTTAAAAAGCTTTAATAGATTAAATAATTATTCAAAATCAAAGCTTTCGTCATGCCGTATCCCTTGAATTGAGGTTAATTTTAATGTAGAATTGATCTTAACTACTTGCTGCCCTACCTTCATCCCATACAACCCTATCCGAATACGTTAATAAGAAAATGGCTGAGTGTAAAGTAGAGATAGCTAAACTACTATAATCTACTTTTAGTAAGATCTCTTTAAGTGCTAATATTTAGACTTCATTAAATCACCTATCTTTTCTAGGTATAGTGGCCTATTTCGTTGGTAGGTTAATGTTATTATAATATACTTTATTTTAAAGTAGCTTACTTACCTAGATTATGATTCTTATCAACGCGATATTTTTATAGCCTTTTAAAATCTATATAGCGACCATACTAGCAAGGCGCAAGCTCAAACAATTATAAGAATTATACAAGACTATAAAATTAGAGATAAATTTAATTACTTTATAGGAGATAATGCGTTAAATAATGACTATAAGCTTATTAAAAATCTAGCCGATTTCTTAGGAATTAAGCTAATAATAGATAATCAGATTTGCTGCGTAGGCCACATTATTAATCTCGTTATTAAAGCTATTATTTATAGTAGAGGCATTAGTAGCTTTAAAAGAGATCTTACTCACGCTGCTCCCCGGGAGCAATTTAAGATGTTTCATAAACACGGCGTAATCAAGCAGCTTCATAACTTCGTTAATTTAGTACTAGCTTCTTATAAGCGTAGGGAGCTGTTTATAGACATATAAAGAAAAAAGTTTGAAGATAAAGAAGAGCTATCAAGATATATAGCCCTTAATCTTGTTAGAGATAGTGGAATTCGCTAGAACGCAGTTTATCTTATGCTGTTACGCTGCTACAAGCTACAAGATTCAATTAATTTATTCTTTTAATAATTTACGCCTGGGCCTAGGGAGACTGCAGAGGGCTACAATCCTTTTAAAAAACCTCTATCAAATTATGATTAGCAAGATGTTAAGCATCTTATAGAGTTCTTACAGCTATTTCATAAAGTTACGCTTAAGCTAGAAGGTAACGCTGGCTTTAGCTCCCTTTAGAAGACGCTTCCTATACTATAACTACTTAATAAGCATCTCTATAAGCTTATTAACGTGATGAGCAGTCAGCGTAATGATAGCTACGTCAAATCAGGCACTACTTTAGGCCTTAAGAAGCTTACAAGCTACTAGCAGAGACTAATCTTTAATGGCAATTAATCTCCTTATATTATTACTACGGCCCTCCATCCCAAACTACGCGAGAACTGGTTCTAAGATAAATGGTAAAAATACCCTGATTATGTCAAACAAGCGAACGCCTGTATTAAATCTGCCTTTGATGAGGCTCTACAGGCTGAGCAGCTCGATGATGACCTAATTAAGCCAGATTTACACCCACGCCGACAGAAGAGACCAGGTGATAGAGGCTACGATGAGATGGAGGATGAGATCCTCCAGGTAGACGACAGCTATATGTACGGTGCTGGCAGGGCTTCAAGAAGGCAGGCGAAGAAGCAGCGACTACTTACTGAGCTAGAGCAGTACCTTGAGCCTGATAATCGTAAGAGCGACACAGATGCCCACCCCGAGCTAATTACGCAGCCGTTGGAATGGTGGAAACGAATTGGCAAGCAACGATTCCCTCTGCTCTACAAGATGGCCCTTGACTACTTATCAATTCCTTCCACGAGCTGCGAATGTGAGAGAGTATTTAGTCAAGCTAAACGAACGATTACCGACGAGCGAAATAGCCTAGGTGCTAGTACAATTAAGGCTGTACAACTACAAAAGAACTGGTTGCTCAACGGCGTAGTAAATAGTCATCTAGTGACGCTGGCAAAGAGGTTGACAACTAGGGAGATTCGACAGCAGCAGCAGGAGCAGGAGCAGGAGCAGGAGCAGGAGCAGCAGTAGCAGCAGTTACAGATAGAGGAAGCCTAAATTGACGATCGATTTCAACACCGAAGATTTTGCCAAGACTTTGTATAGTACTACTGCAGTAACCTCAGTAAGTAGGAAGCGATTTGGCCAGTAAGTAAGTAGCTAACCTCCCCTACTACAGTAGCAACCTCCCAAAACCCTACTTACTTACTGCCTACTTACTGATGGCCACCCTGAACACGAGCTTACTTCAATTACCAGCGTGGATTATGAAAATTCAAATCTCCGTATTTTCATTCTCGTATGGCGTCTCATGATTCCGGACTAGGCAGTCTTTTGTAGGTTATTAACGTATGGGGCCAAAAATCACACGAACATACAACAAAATGTTGTCTAACTCTAACCGGAGCAATATTGTTCTAGACGACTAGATCTGCTCCTATTTTATGGATATACCTATTTCCGACGCCAGTAGAACAGGAGTGGTGGTGGTAGTCTGCTACAGGAACTAGAGCCTTTTTGGACACGACTGTTAAAGGTCATGACTGGGATATGATATGCAGGCAATAATGGTAGTTATGCAATGACATGCGATAAGGTAAGCGGAATTTCTCGTATTTCACAGCGGGATTGGGTCCACTGTCGAATCTAGGTGAATTGTATAAATATCAGAGTACTTTCCTCTACATCATCATCTTCGTCCGCAACCACTTCACTCTTTGCCTTTCAGTCACTCCCTCAGCCTTTTCGAACGTCAGAAGCCATTCCCTTCTCTCCTGCTTATCGTTTTCGTAATCAAAAAGCCCTACTTAAGAATGATTAAATCTCTCCTTTCCCTCGGCTTTCTTGCCAGCCTTCCGTCCCTTCTCACCGCCGCACCTACCGCAATTGATGCTCGTTCCAGTCACCCAGCTAGGGGATGGACAGCTGCAAACCATCCCGACTGCCATTATCCTGACTTGATGGCTAATCCTTTCTGGGTGGGCAACGGTGATCCGAATGTGAATAATTACTGTGCGTCTAAATGGAAAGAGGGGCTACTTGTTGCTCGTTTCAATACGTGGACCAAAAACAACGCGATAAACGGTCTCGAGGTTATATTCGCTGATGGATCATCCTCCTTCTATGGCACGAGGAATGGAAGATGACGGATGCTATTAGCATGGCCTGGATGTGGGGCGATGGAAAAGCATACCGCCTTGGGCAAATAGCAGTTCTGACCAAGAGCGGAAACGATATTAGGCTCGGGAATGGACGTAATGACGACGGGTCCTTTAGTTCAGATGTTGGCAATGGGCTCCTAATAGGATTGATGATAGCAACAAGCCCTAAAGAGGAGAGTATTGTGCGCGCAGCGTTCCTGTTTATGAAGGGTGGGATCACGGAGGTAGTCAATCAGGATTTTACGTTTGACGATAATCTTGAGGCACTGAACGCCCAGCATACGTATGCGTTTTTCGATTCTCTCATACCATCCATTCTTTTGGTCTAACCCCTGAACAGAGGAATTACGACCAGCGTGCTTGCGGAAGAGTATTACAACAACAAACAGGACAAATGCCACCGTAACTTTTTCTAATACGATAAACCGATCAAAGTCGCGCAAGCTAACACAGAGTAACTCACATCAAATCGGCGTCGGATACACCTGGAAATTCTCAGCAGACGTCCTTGATGTAATGAAAGTGGAGGCAGGCTTGTCTTTGTCTTATACATATACGCACATCGATACTACCGAGACGTCCACATCCGAAGGCATAACACTCAAGCGGGATAACACGAATCTAGTGGTATCGCCAGGAAAGACAATTTATTGCAAGGCTTCCGTTTTGACTGGCACCTATAGTAGCGGATACTCGAGCTATGTTCACATCCATCCAGACACTGGGAAGGAATTTAGCTTTCTGAGCAGAGGACAGCTAGAACTTGTCGGGTGGAGCTCAGTCCAGTCCAGTTGCGACGATGTCGAATATGTACCAGCTGGCATAGAAGAGCTTCCAACGGTTTAATCAAGGGCTAATCTACTTCCTCTAACGAGGTTATGTATTTATGATATCTTCTATACTTAAATCTCACCCTAGGTCATCAAACTCATAGTTTTGTTCTTTCTCTAAGCCCACTATTCCTGACTTCAAGTATATTCCCACCAACCGCCTCACGTGAAGTTCTCCCTACAGTAGCATGTCGAGGGGATAATCACCTTTATATTCGCCGCGTAGATCTATCGCGTTCTCTAGAAACTCAGGGCGACTTTCACATGGTTTAAAGTCTGCATCAGATGATAAGTTAGGTCTTGAAATATATGCGAGAAGCATGGAATATAACTAAGGTAGTGACTAGGCACTCGCTTGGTGACGATAGCATAAGCCTGAGTACGAATGCCCTAGTGTTGATGAAAACACAGATGAGTTCGACAGGGAGGACGCAGAACCAGGTGAAGATGATGAAAGTGATAAGAACGACACAGAATCTGGTGAAAGCCATGGCTATGATCATACCATCATCTCTAGCTCACTTCATGAAATGGATGTTTGCCCTGTAATCAATGCCGTACCCGGAGGGGCCAAAGCGGTACAAAAGAGAGAATCTGATAGTACAGGCATATTACAGTGTTGTGTAGGCGAGAGCAGACTATCTGCGAAGAAGTAGGCACTAAGGTGACAAGCCGCCAAGAGGCGCTAAACCCTAAAAGGACCGCTCACATCGCTTTCCATAGCAATCAACTTGATGACTGTTAGCTAAGGAGTGAGTGATCATATGAAGTAGTCAGGCAAGACAGTCTAGGATGTATGTAGACAACGACTGCTTGGGTGGGATACTGAGCATAAATTATCATCATGAAGGGTGGTAATTGCTTCGCCCTGCGAGAAGAGGTTCAAGAGAATGTGGTAGGTAGGCACACAAGCGTGATTGCAGGCTAGCAGGTAACTCCGAGCTATCAAAGGTTTACATAAGCTGGTTAGATTCTTGGTATAACAAGCCTCCTTTAGCCTGCGGCAAAACTTACTTACTCTAGGTACACATGTGTGCTCTCGTCTGGCGCAAGCCTTTGCATGGCTTCACAAAATTTACCATGCGTTGTGTCTATCCTCAGAAAGATGGTTGTAATTCTCAATGTTAGTACTAGGTGAAAGTTCCTCACGTGACTGCTAATTAGGCAAATAGCTACTACACCATAGTGCTACGAATTAAGGTTTCTAATGGGGGCCAAATGTTTCCCCGTGTTCTGAAACTGAAAGGGTTATCGGGTTCGTGCGGGTTTGGCATTTCTTGTTCCGGTTAGGCTCAGCCTTTATTTTAGCCCCGCCTTAGCATCTATTTCATCACGGATCTCCAAAAGGATTCAGGAACATCATCCATGTATTGACCGAGAAAGGTCGCAGCCTATATAACCCACGGGAAAAGCATTCAGCTCCATCAGAGCAATTTTGCCAGCTTTCGGTCCTCCCAAATTACCATGTAGGAGGCACAGGCCGCTCGACACACCATGTGTTTCTAGCCCCGGCACTGGTGTTGTGTACTAACCTAGAAGATATGGTTCACATATGCAGTTCTACGGTCAGATATAGGCATCTCCGCCGGTCGACTGAACTCTAGATATCCCGACAACAACTTCCAGATAATCAGCATGGTTCCAATGGCTTCGCAGATGCAGCATACACGCAAAATCATCTTGCAGTGCTTACTCGTTACGACTCCTATGCTTGCTTCTTCTATCATTGTTCTATACATTGTGTACGCACAATTGATCGAGGAAGGCTGCCCCTCTCAAGAGCTTTGTCCTGGACCCAACTTAACCAACGTGACACTCAAGACCCACTACTATGTCGACTTTCCTGCTGCCCGCCTTGCATTCATCTCTTCATGGTCATCCACGGTCAGTTTTGCGCTCGTCGGGTTCTTGATGGCGATTTACGCATATACAAATGCAGCCACACTTCTTGATGCATCCGAGAACGCCGACCAAGAGTCTTTACCTAGTCCGCATCAGATGAGCGTACTGCTCAGGATTTTAAATGCCGAGTTGATAGTTCTATACTCTCTCGCCACTTCGAAGCTTAGAAAAGTATTCTGGGACCGGGCCAAAGACGACGATCTCTCCCAACGGACTTCGCCAATTGTTGGGGCTAGTATCATGGTTTTACTGGCTGGCATAACAGCTAGGTCCGTATACCGGTGCATATCCCGTTCGGAACGCGACTAACAGTGGATAGTCTCCTCATCCAAGCCGCCGATGTATATTTCCACATCGCTGCTGAGGCGATCGAGCTAGTTCAAGTACAGTCGCTTCCGTCTGCGACACATCAATTTAGCAGGGGCCTCGCACCCTGGTGTCTTAACAGACCAACTCTGGGCATGATGGGCCAGAAGAACTTTTTTGGATGCGGTATTACCGCGCAGCCAGCTCCGTATAACAACGCTACAAGCCTCGCCCCCACAAACGCAAGCATAATCCAGGACCTTAAGAACTCGGACTCAGATCAACACAATATACTTAACTTCACCGACTCAAACGACATACAGTATGCTGTTGTAGGGCCAGCAAATGTCGACGCGTCATTTGATTGGAAGGCGACATCTTTTGGTGTTTCCACTACGTGTGCGGCGATTCCAGAAGGTGCCTGCGACCTTTCCACACCCATAGATAACGCAAAAGATGGCCAAGGAAGCCCAGTAATGCTGATTCCATTCAACTGCACAAAGGGCCGGGCTGGTATTGACATCACGGGGAACTTAACTAGCCACAACACTAAAGTCCATATGCTTGGCTTTCACAAGTATGCCGAGGAGAGCGCTCCATTTCTCAACAATACCATTAGCTATAGCGAAGATTTTGACGCCATCTTGCAGAGGATTAATGCGGGTGAGGATGCCAATGGTATCTTCAGGAATCCATGGAGCGCTCTCGCTTTGAGGAAAATTCCATCTGCCGTCCAAGGAGATTTCTCCCAACTGCTACCGTCATTCAAAACGGACAATAGGATATGGAAGTCCAATTTGCTAGGCGCCTTTTCTTTAATGCTCTGCAACATCACAGGTAAGTACTTCAATCTTTCCGCTGGCATGCCGCTAATTATGTCAGTTTGGGATATGACCTACACCATAACAGGCTCTGAAATAACAACCATAACCAAAACACAAAGCAACGGAAGCACAGCCGGCATCTCGAGCATGCCCGGAACCCGCTTCATCGGCACTCTAACAAACATCTTCCAGGACGAATCCACAGGCCCATTCTCTCGCAGCTCGCCTTCGAACTTCATACGCTCCTTCGAGCTAGGGATGAGTAAGACATACTCTTATCCTCTAGCTTCTCAAATGAGCGGTAGATCTAGCCTTCTCGTCCAGACACGAACCTCTAAAGTTGTAACAAGGGTGCCCGTAGCCGCTCTTTGGTTTCTTGTTGTTGCGAATCTGGTTTATGCGATGTTGGGGTTTGGGCTGGCGATTTGGGCTATGGCGCAAGCAACTCCGGCTGTTCATCAGATGCAAATGCGCATGAGTTTTTCTGGGCTTGTGGCGGCACTATTTGATAGAGAGAAGTTTGAAAGCTATGCTGACAACGATGATGGTCTTTTCGAGGAGAATAGTAAGGAGGGAGCGGCCTCTGTAAAGAAAATAGGCCTTAGAAGAACCAGAACGGGTGGATCATCTTTTATACTCTACCGTTAGTACAGCTTAGCTTTGAAGGAAACCGAGAATGTATTCATGCAACCGTCGCCTAAGAATCTAACCATCTACCCTGACGGCCGATATTCAATCAGGACAGGTGAGCTGGTGGTGCATAAATTGTAATTTATGTTGCCATTTTAGGAGCGGTTGGCGAGCGCATTAAACGGCAAGGCCGTGGACTCCAGCGCGTATCATATAGAAGCATGAGCCGGAGAAGGAGTGAGCGGCGCAGCACATTCTACTCCCTTTTTCCCTTCCCCCTCTCCTCTAAACCCTTTGCAACACCCCTCAATCGCTCAGGCGTGTACGCCTCATAAAAAGGCGTCAACCGTAGCCACCCCACCACCGGCTTCACAACAGCATACAACCCGTGCGTGACATACCAACTCGTAGGGCCAAGCACGAGATCCAAGTAGCCGTCCATGTACACGCGCGTGAGCAACATCTGCAAGGCCAGTTTCCATCCAAAGGCCGATTTGGCGGTGGTGCGGCTGCTTAAATCAGCTGGAGCCTCTTGACGACCTATGTCGCAAAGATTTCATGCATTTGCCTAACATTATATTTTATGGAACACTGTTTCCAGAGCACCCTGGGGCCAATACTAATATATTCTAGCAAGTTTTGCCACTAACTTATGGTAAGAATCTTCTCGAATATTTAAGGTTTTGGATAGTTCTAGCCAGAGGGAAGTCAATAATTTCGTTTGAGCTCGGGGTATTTGGTGCATATAAACACGGCTGAATTCTCTATGTTAATTGTTTGATAAACGTGCGTATCCTTATGGGAAGCTGAAATTTTAGAATGGATACAGGAGGAGAATAATAAGGCTGTCATCTTGAGACTTGGTTGCGCTTAGACTTGCTATTAATTAAGCTAATTAAGCCTGGCCTTTTAAGCTTAATTGATTGGTCTGCTGGCGGTCCTTCGGCTTAATTAGCTTAATTAGTAAGTACAATCCGGCTAGCTTAATTAGCTTGAATTAATAAGCTTAGGTCTGTGCGTTACCTCTAATGCCACATACCACCAAAAATTTTCCGTTTTAGAAGCAGAGATCTTTACCTCAGAAGCTTAGACCTTCTGCGTCACGTGCTGTAGGAGCTGAATTAAATCCTTTATAGAAGGCCTAAGGCTTAAGTAGAAAATTTATATGAAGTTTAATTTACTCTTTATATAAAAAAAAAGTGTTAAAAATTATACTTAAGCCAACTTTAAATTAGATTTATTAATACTATAAATTGTAAATAAAAAATTAAAGTTTAAAGTAATTTAAATATTAATATTCTAATTTCAAAAATATAAATAAAATTATAATATAGTATTATTATAATATAAAAATAGTATATTTAAAAAAATTAATTAATATAGTTTAAGTTTTTAAGAACTTAAAAACTTAAAAAATATAAAATTTAGACATATAAATATTATACAATTTAAATTAAAAATTAAAGTCTAAAGTAATTTAAATATTTTTAATATTTTATACTAATACTATAAACATATTATGTACTAAAGTTATAATTTTATACTTTTTATTTACATATTATTTTTATATTATTTTGTTATGGACGGTAATAGTAAGGTAACTATATTTAAAGAACTAAAGGAGCTAGCAACAATAGCTAATAAAGCTCTAAAATAGAAACATATATTTAAGCTAGAAAGGAAAAACTGTAAGTATATACAGGACACTTTAGCATAGGCTAAAGTATAAGCTAAGAAGTAAAAATAAAAATATAGAATTATGCTAGCAGATTAGAAGCAGTTATATACGTAACTAGGATAGAGTCTTAGTAGATAAGGTAAATAAGATAAATAAGAAACTTATTACTCTCATCTTTACTAGTAGTATTTAATATACGGCTAATAAGTATACAATGTACGTATAAGAGATTTCCTATAAATATGAAACATAGAATAGCTTAGGGATATTTTGGATTCTTTATAGTTACTCTAAAATTAAAATCTTATCTCTAAGTTAAGACTTAACCTTAAGTGAAATAGTTTAATACTATCTTATTAAATCTATTATATATACCTTTTCTATCTCTATAATAAAGACAAACTCTATTTTGTTAAACCTAAGACTATTTATTCCAGATACGGAAAGGGCTGAGAGCTTATTAAGTAATTAATTAGGATAAAGCTACTAACATAAAACATACTATTTAGTTAAGGTAACTTATAATATTATAACTACCCTTTCAAAGTGTAGGAAAGGACGTTGGATTGATTCTAATAATAAATTTCTAATTACAGTCTATAATAATTTATTATAAGAATAAATAAGAACTTTACTTATTAAGTAATAGTAGTAATGAAGAAGAAGTTATAGCAGGACTTTTATTTACTACTAGAAGTATATTAGGAGAAACTAAGAGCGTATAATAGGTTATCTAAAAATAAAAAATAGCTATCATGGAGTTACGTGATGCCATAATTAGTATATAATAATAAATAGAAGTAGTAAAGAATAAAAGGAGAGAGATTATAAAGATCTAACTACTCTCTAAATTTAATAGGAATTAGGATGATCTTAAAATGTTTATAGCCATAATAGACCTATACTATTAGTTTAATTAAGCTTTATTTATAACTAACTAAAATTAGATTCTAGTAGTTAATATGAATATAATAGGTAGAGCTATAAAGTGGTTTAAGCCACTTATAAAGAACTACTTAGTAAAAGAAGATTCTAATCTAGGATTAGCAGAACTTATAAACTGTAATAATAATATTAAAAAAACCTTTAAAAGTTATAAGAGCTTTAAGAAGGAATTAATTATAGTCTTTAGCAAGATTAATAAAGAAATAGAGGTAATTTAAAAGCTTTAATAACTTAAGTAACAAATATTAGCAGCTAATTACATAGCAGAATTTAAATAAATCTAATTATAACTTAATTAAGTAGACTAACTATTAGTTATGATATACTACACAAGACTAAAGGATAGGATTAAGGATAAGATTTTACAAGGAAAGTAACCTAGCACACTTCTAAAAATTATTAAATAAGTAGTAACTATTAATAACTATTAGTACTAGAGAGAGTAAGAAAAGAAAAATAATACTAAGCCAATAATCTATACACTATAAAGAAATAGAAAGGATACTTAAATTTATAATATAATAGAAATTAATCACGTATCAGTTAAGAATATATAGATTAATAAAAGGAAATAAGATAAATATACTAGAGAATAAATAGACTAATATACGTGTAAGGTATGTCTCAGATACAGAAAAAAAAAACACTTTATTAAAAATTATAAATAATAGAAAGTAGACGTTAAACAGGCTTATGTTTAGACTAAGATACTAATTAAAATTACTATAGTCTAAGTAAAACTAGCTAAGAACTAAATAACTAAAGAAACTATTATATAATAAATCTAGAAGGAGTAATGCTGGATTTATAGAAGCTATATATATCTTAAATAGAAATACAAAATACTATATTAGTAGGTTAAAAATTATTTAGCGGGATAAGCTAATAATATAATTACTATTATATAAGAAGCTACTATTAGATAATATTAAGCCAGCTTTATAGAAAAAGCTAACTAATTCTATAAGATAATATAATAAAAGAAAGGACCCTTTAAAGCGGAGGATTAGAAATTTAGATAAAAATAAAATTAAAAAATAATAGAAGGCAAAGAGCTAATGTCTATAATAATTAAATAATAAGTAAGCTAAAGACACTACTAGATCTGTAGATTAGAATACTATATAAGAGAATATTATATTACTAAGTACTAGAAAGTTATTCTAGGAGATGGGATATATAAGTGCTGATAAGTATTATAAATAGCTAGTAATAAGTAGTATAAAGGACTTAGTAGACAGAAACTAGCTATATAGATAAATAAGATTTATAGATAAGAACTAATACTACTTATAAGCTATGTAACCTATTACCACCCTGTTAGATATCTAGAGTTAGAATAGGACTAGAATAGGAAACTAGAAAAAGAACTTATTTTACTAATACTATAAATATAGGATAACGATGCCGCTGAGAGATCTATGTAAAAGAAGTGCTAAATATATAGAGGAAAAATATATATAGAATAAGAATATAAATAAATAGCTCATACTATATAAGTTAAAGAACTAATAATAAGATAAGTACTAAAATAAATAGTATAGAAATAAGAACTTAACACGTAGCAGGAACTGATCTATACGGATTCTAAAAAAGAACTTTAGGATTTAAAAAACAGAAAAACATAAACAGTTAGACTAGGATAAGTGCTAACTAGGATGCTAATATTACTAAATTAAATACTACTAAAATAGATAGTTAGCCACAGAATTACATGCTAAACTAATAACTAAAGAATGTTTCTTAAAATAAAAGTACTAAAATTATAGAAAAGAAGTAAGAAAAGAGTATAAAATACTACTATAAGAATAATATTAACTCTAATAATACTCTATTCACGGACTAAAGGAAGAAACACTAAGGAAATAACTACTACTTAGGAGTTAATAACTAATAAAAAACTAGAAGACTAGTAAGTAATAACTATGCTGCTAGAGAGCTAATTTAAAGTTAAAATATAAGAGTTAACACTTAACTATATATAACTTAAATAAAAACACGAAAATAAGCTATACGTGAATGTATGTATTGATAGCTTTTAGATATAAGTACTTATAGACAGCAGGGCTAGTGAAATACTTATATTAAATAAATAAGTATAAAGATACTATATCTTAACTAGAGTTTTAAAGAAACCTGTAAGAGTAGTATGCGTAGACAATAATCTAGTAATATTTAAAAGAGATTTAATTAATTTTGAAATAGAGAATATAATTATTAAAGCAGCAGGTTACACAGATAACTGCTGTATTAAGATTATAGATTTAGATAGTAAGGATTTTATATTAGGATGGAACTAGCTAGCACGATAGAATCTACTAATTAACTAGAGAATAAAGTCTATAGGAATTAGGAAGGACTATTATAAATAAATAAAGGCTATAATATAGATAAAGAAAGTAGCTCTTTATAATGCCACGTTTATTATACCAGATAAATACCAAAAGAAATTCAGGAAATAGTTTATAAAAGAACAAGAAAACTAAATACTAGAATATAAGGATTAGGACTGTAAGATTATACTTAAGGAAAAAAAGAAACTAAAACTAGTACTATTATATTAAATATTTATTAAATAACAAAAGGAGTTATGATGATACCTGAATAATAATATTAAAAAAAGATATCTATAAGAAAGCAAAAGTGAGGTTATGTTACTAGTATTATTTATACTAAAAAAAAATAGAAAACTATAACTCTGCATGGACTACTGATAATTAAATGAAGTAATAGTTAAGAATTATTATCTAATACTCTTAATATTAGAATTCATGTATAAACTCAGAGGGGCTAAATAGTTTAGTCTGTTTAATATTAAAGATAGATATTATTAAATATGAATAGTAAGCGGGCATGAGTGGCTGACAGCTTTTAAAACAAGCTATAAATTATATAAGTATATAATTATGTCTATAGAACTTACTAACGCACTAGTAACATTCCAAGCTATTATTAATTATGTTCTAAGGAAATATCTAGATGTCTTTATACTAGTATACTTTAATAATATCTTAGTATACATAAATAGGACACTAGAAGAATATATTAAGTATACTAAAAAGATATTACGGAAGCTTAAGGAACATAACTTATATATATAAACAGAGAAATATATATTCCACAGGAAGGAAGTTAAGTTTCTAGGATATATTATATTTAGAAATAGGATAGCAGTTAACCTAGATAAAGCTAAGGATATTCTATTATAGCTAATACTAATAACTATAAAAGAAGTTTATTCTTTTCTTAGATTTATAGAATTCTGTAGATAATTTATTAAGGATTATTTGAAAATCACAGCACCCTTAACGGAATTACTAAAAAAGGATTAGTAATTTAAGTGGGAAGCTAAGGAAAACGAAGCTTTTATAGACCTAAAGAAAATATTCTAGGAACTACTAATATTAAAGATATTTAACTTAAGACTTTAAGTAGAGATATATATAAACGTATTAAACAGAGCTATAAAAGCTATTCTCTTATAAACACAAGATAATAAACAGAAATACCTGGTAGACTTCTTATCTTATAAACTCATAACTACTAAGTTAAATTATGATATTTATAATAAGAAACTATTAGTAATAGTTTAAGTATTTAAAAAATAGAAACATTATTTGGAAGGAGCTAAGCATTAGGTTGTTATATATTTAGATTATAAAAATCTAACAGTATTTACAACAACAAAAAAGTTAAATTGATGACAAGTTAGATAGTAGAAATTACTATTAACTTTCAATTTCTAAATACTTTATAAATTTGGAAAAGAGAATACAGCGGCTGATGTACTTAGTTAATAAGTAGACTATATAAGGGACATACTAGAGATATATAATATAATACTTAAGTAAAGATAAGACAGATCTCTAGGAAGCTTATAAATAGATATTAAATTAGTAGTTATTATCGAAAACACTTAAGAAAAGTAAATAAAGGAATTTAATAATAGACGACTATTTTAGAATCTGGACTAAGGAATAATTTATATACTAAATAAATTATAAACGGAGCTAATTAAGAACCAACATTCAGCTAAAATATATGGATATTAAGGAGTTAAGAAGACTATAGAACGGATTAACAGACACTTCTAGATTCCAGGAATTTAGAGTAAGGTTAGGAATATTCTTTCAGAATATATTAAGTGTAAAAAGAATAAAATATTAAGATATAAAGAGTATAGACTCATGTAACTAATACCTTCACTAAATAGACTATAGGAATTAGTTATAATAGACTTTATTATAGGAATATTAATAATTACTATCTTAACAGATTAATGGTATAATATGATACTAGTTATTGTTAATAGACTAATAAAGTACGCTTATTTTAAACCAACCTATATAGAAATAAAAGCAGATAAACTGGTGTTATTATTAATTAAAATACTAATTATATAATATAGGATGCCATGAGAATTTATTACAGACTGAGATAAGTTATTTACGTTAATATTCTAGAAAACGTTTATAGAACGGCTAGGGGCTGAATACTGCCTCTTAATAGTATTTTACCTATAAATAAATAGACAAACAGAACGGATAAATCAGACATTAGAATAATATCTATAAATGTATATTAATAAACTATAAGATAACTAGATTGACTTACTACTAATAGCTAAGTTTGTATATAACTCTGTAAAGTTATTAATAATAGGAAAATTACTATTCTATATAAACTATAGTTATAAGCTAACAGCTTATTAAGAACTAAAAATACTAGACAAAATATCAGAGTCTATAAGAATAAAAGTTAAGGGACTATAATAACTTTATTAAGTAATTACATAAAAAATCATCTATAAAGGTAATCTTAGCAAATAAGTTAAAGATAAATCTAAGGTTAAGGGACTAATCTTTAGGGAGGGGGATAAGGTTTTCTTAAAAAAAAAAAATTTAGAAATAAAACAACTATTACAGAAACTGGATCACGTAAAATTAGGACTATTTAAGGTTAAATAATAAATAGGATCTGTAAATTACGAACTATAACTGCCTAAAGATATAAGAATTTACCTAGTTTTCCATGTCTCTAAACTAGAACCAGCACTACGGAATGCTAAACTATAGATAAAACTCAAACTTAAGAAGGACTATACTAAGTATGAAGTCTAGTAGGTTTTAGACTACTAATAGTTTAGATATTAGTGGAAATACTTAGTTAGATAGAAAGATTACAGACCTAGAGACAACACTTAAGAGCTAATTAGAAACTTAAAGAATAGTTTAGAGCTAATTAACTAGTATTACTAAAAGAAGCAGTAAAGGCTTACTCTAAAGATAGGTCCAAGGCATAAAAAGAATATAGAATATTCTATTTAAAACCTAAGAAGAAAGGTAAAGCGACACCGGACGTTATAGATAATAGTATATTAGATTAACTCTAACAGTTTTACTCTTTCTTTTTTATTATATAAACTTTATTAATTAAAGTAAGCTCATGCTAGAACATTTTCTTTTTCTAAGAATTTATTTAGGCTAGCTACTGATAGAGGCGTAACTTATGAGAATAAGTAGCTATTATCTTCTCTTAAGCACAGCAAAGCTACTCCTATAATTTCTTCTTATCATAATTAAGATAATTCTATTTAGGTTATGTTATGATAAGATTATACTTTATATTTTAGTTAACACATTTAGAATAACGACCGGAAGCTAGATTTACTAGATATTAAAGACTATTATTACGACAGCGAGAATACGGTGACGGCATGTAATAGAGTTCATTATAAATTCAAGAAGCTAAATAGTAAACACGTATTAGAGATAACTCAGGACATATCATTATTAAGAAGTTAGGTAGAAAGAAAAGGAAGTTAAGGATTTTATAGTTTAGAGCACAGGCCAGAGGACCTGTTGCCTTTATACTATTTATAAAAGAGAAAAACTATCTTCTAAGATAAAGACTTAGAAAAAAGAGATAGTATTACGGACGGTAATAGTAAAATAACTATACTTAAAGAATTAAAGAAGCTAGCAACAATAGCTAATAAAGCTCTAGAATAGAAATATATGTTTAAACTAGAAAGGAAGAACTGTAAGCATATATAGAACACTTTAGCATAGGCTAAAGTATAAGCTAAGAAATAAAAATAGAGATATAAAACTATGCTAGTAGATTAGAAGCAGTCACATACGTAACTAGAATAAGATTTTAGTAAATAAAATAGATAAAGCAGATAAGAGACTTATTACTCTTATCTTTACTAGTAGTATCTAATATATAGCTAATAAGTATACAATATACGCACAAGAGATTTCCTATAAATATAAGACATAAAATAGCTTAGGGATATTTTAGATTCTTTATAGTTACTCTAAAATCAAGATCTTATCTCTAAGTTGAGACTTGACCTTAAGTGAAATAGTTTAATATTATTTTATTAAATCTATTATATATACCTTTTCTACCTCTGCGATAAAGACAAACTTTATTCTATTAAATTTAAGGCTATTTATTCCAAATATAAAAAGAGCTAAGAGCTTATTAAGTAATTAGTTAGGGTAAAGCTACTAATATAAAACGTACTATTTAGTTAAGGCAACTCATAACATATTTTTAGTATACTTTTTTTTATTAAATACTTAGTATATTAATATTATATTATATAACTATTTATACTAACATTTAATATATAATGTAATAACTATTAATTTAAAAAATATATTTATTATTTTTTATATAATATAATTTAGTTGTATTACTAATACTTTATATTTATTATAAAAAATAGCTACTTTTTTGGTATTAATAGTATAAATATAAGCTAAAAATTTTTTTTTAGTAATAGTAATATGTTTAAACTATAAAATATATAAAATTTATATTAATTACTTAAATAAATAGTAAAGTATTTAATAATATAGTTACTTTAATTTTTTTTAACTTTTATAAAAGTATATACAACTATTAAATATTAATATATAAAATATACTAAGTAATATAAAAAAAAAACCTTTTAAAAGTTTTTATATAATAGTTATTAAACTTAAAAAAATAAAATTTTATAATAGTTAAAATAATACTAAAAGTAACATTAATTTAACTTAAATATAAAAATTATTAAAAAATTATTTAAAAAACTTTAAAATTTATATAAATAAAATATATTTATTAGTTTGTAATAAAAAAAAATTAATTTTAGTAGTAAAAACTAAATTTAAAAAAAGTATAATACTTTAGTTAATTTTATTATTATTTAAAAACATAATTATATTAATTATATTACTTTTAAATGAAATTGTAAATAATTAAAAATAAATAATTATATAAGTAAGTAAATTAGTATTAGTTTTAAATACTAATATACTTAATTAAATTTAAGTAATTAAGTATATTTTTGTCAGCTAGTTTTTTTATATAATTTTAGCTTAAAATTAGTAGTTTATAAAAACTTTTATAGTTTACTTATAAATAACATACTTTATAATAAATTAAAACTTATAATAGTTAATAAAATATATTTTATTTAAATATAAAAAAAGAACTTTTAAATAATCTACTAATAGTTAAGTTAAATATATTTATTATTTAATATATTTACTTTATAGTTTACTTATTTAATTATACTAAATAAAAATATAATAAATAAACTAATAAACTTTATTAGCTTTTAATTATAGTAATAACTTAATTATATAAATACAAATTACATATAAAGAAATTACTTTTTAATATAACTATATAATTAAAAAAACTATAAAAAACTTTACTAGTTTAAAGTTTTTTTTAATAATATTATATAGCTTTTTTATTTTTAATACTTATTAAAACTACTATATTAAAATAAATAAAAAAAGCTTAAAAACTATTTTACTATATTTAAAAAGATTTTTAAAATAATTGTTTTTATTATTAATTATAAAAATGCTATTAATAGTTGTATTTTAATAAATAAATACTTATAAGCATTATATTTAACAAAATATAAATATATTATAATTAAAAATAAAACTACTACTATTTATTTCTAAGTTTTTTATAAAAAGAAAAGAATAATACTAAACAAGTTTAAAACACCTAACTTAAGAATTTAAGTAATATTTATTATAAAAGCTATTAATATAAAAGCTATTAATATACTTAATATTTAATAAGTAGTTTTATATAAGATTTTAGTATTAAAAAGACTATATAGAATAATAAACTTAAAAAGTATATATTACTATTTAAAAATAAGTAAAAAGTTTTTAAAATACTTACTTACTAATAAATAAGCAAAAATAAAACCTTACTTTAATATTTTTATTTAAACTTAATATTATATTCTATAAGTGAGCTGCGCACCCAAGCGAGCTGCGCATCTTAGAATTCACCAAAATATCGAAATTTTCCACCTTAATATCTCAACAACCACTTATTGATAAATTCTAAAAATTGAAATTTGAGCTTTCATATACACATTACAGCTTTCATGAGAGTTGCATAAACATTGGTTGAGTAGTTTCTGAGATATAGCGATTTAGGAGCCAAAACGAAGCCAAATCGCTATATCTCAGAAACTACTCAACCAATGTTTATGCAACTCTCATGAAAGCTGTAATGTGTATATGAAAGCTCAAATTTCAATTTTTAGAATTTATCAATAAGTGGTTGTTGAGATATTAAGGTGGAAAGTTTCGAGATTTTGGTGAATTTTAAGATATGCAGCTCGCTTGGGTACGTAGCTCACTTATAGAATATAATAGCTATAAAATATAAAATAGTTATTATTTAAGTTATTTAACTCTAGAGTGTATTTTATACATAAAATAAAAGCTTAATAGTAGTTTTATATAAGTTATTTTTTAAAATAGTAACACATTTAATAAGTTTTTATTAAATTTTTAGAAACTTAAAATAGTTTTAAAAAGCTATATAAATTTCTAGCTATAGCTTACTATATAAATATATAATAAAATATTTTTATTTATAAAGTAAATTAAATTAATTTTTTTAAAATAACTAAATATAATGTATTCTATAAGTAAGTAGGTTATATAAGTAAGTAAGTAATTTTAAAACTTACTAAAAAATTAAGAATTTACACTTAAATATTTCAATAATTACTTAATAATAAATTCTAGAAATTTAATAAGTAATTAATAGTACTTTAAAATAAAAACTATTAAATTTTTAAGAGCTTATATTTAATAGTTATTAAAATAATATTATTTTAGTTTTTAAATTTATTTTTTTATAAATATCTTAAGAACGTTTAGTTGTTAGCTCTTAAAAATTTAATAACTTCTATTTCAAAGCACTATTAATACATATTAAATTTCTAGAATTTATTATTAAGTAGTTATTAAGATATTTAAGTGTAAATTCTTAATTTTTTAGTAAGTTTTAAAGTAATCTACTTACTTATATAACCTACTTACTTATAAAATACATTATTATAAACTTATTTACTAATTTGTTTTTTTAAATAACTTTAAAGTATAGTAAAATTACTTATAACTCTTAATTAATAGAACTTTTAATTTAATTTAAAAGAAATTTTATTATATAGTTTTACATATATATTACTTCTTTATTTTTTTGCTTATATTATAGTTATAGTTATTAGTATATTTTCTATAACTATTATAAAATAAATATAATTTTTTAATTTTTAACTAAAACACCTATAAGTTTAGCTAAAAAGTAATTTCTAAGTAAGTTTAAAAGGTTTAATACTTTTATACTTTTTTTTCTTTAAATATTAGAATTTTCTTAATTTTAAAACTATAGTAAGAAATTAATAAGTTTTTAATACTAATATAGTATTTATATAGTAGTAATTTAAAGTTATTTTCTACTTTAAAAAAAAGTATATTATTTTTACTTTATTAAAGAAACAACTAATAAAATTAATTTAGTATAAAAATATAGTATACGTATATTTTTATTTATAAGATATTAAGTTTACTTTTCTACTTTAAGGTGTAAATGCTATTCTTCTTTTTATAAAATAAGTTTATTATAATATTTCTTTAAGCTAGTAATTTTTTTATAAATAAAAGAATTAAAAGCAAGTTATTTAAGTTATATTATTTTAAGTAATATTATAGTTTTATTTATTAAAATAAACTAGTTAAAATTTAAATAAGTAGTATATATTAAGCTACTATTTCTAGAAATAAAAAAGAGAATTTAGAATTATAATAAGGCATTAATATAGTAGTAAGTAAATACTAGTAAAATAAATTAAAGCTAAATTCTATTACACTAAAAAGTAAGTAGTAAGCTTTTTATTTTATAACTTTAAATACTATTAAGATATAAGTATAGTATAAGTATAATAATAGTACTATACTTAGTATCTTAAAAAATATTATATATAATAATATTTATTCTAGTATACTATAATATTTATTTAGGCGTTTTATATTATTATAAAATTTTTATAAAATTATAAATAAAAAAACTAAAAGCAAATTAAAAAAGTATTATGTTTTTATAAATTTTATTAAAAAAAAGATTATATTGTACTTAAAAGAGTATAAAAAAGTTATTAAAAAAATAAAACATACTCTAAATAAATCTTAAATTTTTTTTGTAAAACTAATAACATTTAATATAAAAAGTAAACGAAATTCTTTAAAATATAGCTTTATAAATACTAAAGTATTACTTAACTTAATATTTAATGCTACTTTAAAAAGTTTTTAATTAAAACTAAAAAACCTATTTAAGTAAAAGTAATTAAAAATAGCTAATAAAAAGTTTTACTTTATAAAAAAACTATTAATATACTATATTTAAAAGGTTTTAAATTATTTTAATTTAAAATTAAATAAGCCTTTATATTTTAAATACTAAAAAATTATAAAGTATTTTTAAAAATAAGTCTAAATTAAAAGTAAAGTATAAATACTAAATTTAAATACTTTTAATATTTAGTTTATATATTCTAAAAAGCTATTATAACTTAAGAATTAAAAATAGCTACTATTAAAAACTCTATAAATAACTAGTAAAATTAAATAGGCTTTTGAAAGTTAGTAATTAAAACTATAAAGCTAGTTATTTATATTAAATAAAAATAAATATTAAAATATTTAATTAGTAGTATAACTTTAAATAGAAAATATATAAGAACTATTTAAGTACTAAAAATATAGTAAAACTATTTATAACTATTTAAACTATTTATTAATTAATAAGTTAGTTTAAATAAAATAAGTATACTAGAATAGAACTTAACTTACATTTAAAACTAAAATAAATTTATAAACTTAAATATTTAATTTGCTTTTATATAATAAAGTAATATAACTACTTATAAAATTTAAGTAAAAGTAGTTTAAAAAGTATAATTTCCTTAAATACTTATACTATAAATAGAAGAATAAAAAGTAAATAAAAAAAACTTAATTATTATTTATTTAACTAAAAAATAGTTAAGTTATTAAATAAAAAAAAGAAAATGTATTTTTTAAAAACTTTTTATATTTAACTTTTAATTTCATTTTACATTTACTTAGTTTTTAATTTTTTTTTTTTATATTTTTCTAAGTTTTTACTTTTTTTTTATTAAAAGAAAATAATTCTTAACTATTATATAGTAAAAATTTTTTTTAATAAATACTAGCTTAAGAAAGTAATTATAAAAAACGTTAAATTATTATTATAAAAAAGAAAGTAGAGTTTTACTTTTTAAAGAGTATTTAAAATAAGTAGAGTTTTATAATAGTTTAATAAAATTAAACTAATAAATAGAAAAGATATATAGTAAAAAGATTTACTATATTAATTAAAAATAGAGTTTAGTTAGTTTAAAAAAGTTTTAAAAAAGAGAAGTAAACTCTATTTAAAAATAACATTTATTTATTTATTTATTTATTTATTTATTTATTTATTTATTTATTTATTTATTTATTTATTTATTTATTTATTTATTTATTTATTTATTTATTTATTTATTTATTTATTTATAATTAATTAATTAATAGTAGTTTTATTAATTACACTCTATATAGATACTATAGCTCTCTAGAGGACTCTAGATACTAGCTAGAACTTAATAAAAAAAAAGATAGTAAATACTCTAAATAATATCTAGGTATTACTAGTAAGTTAATAGTGGACCGTAATATAACTATTAACTCCACTAAAAAAGCTTTAAAACTAGGTAAAAAAAAATATAAGAAAGAAGTTCTAGTTTATTTTGTAAAAGAAAATCCTAGAAACTACTAACGCTAGCAGGGATAGAGATGTATAGAAAAATTATAAGTATACTATATTAATAGCTATTAATACTACTAGCGTATAGCTACCCTTATTTTAAAGTAAACAGATATAAAATAACAACACTAATAATAAAGTATAGTAAAAGAATAAATAGCGTTTATTTAGTATATTTTATAGGAAATATTTATAATCCTATTTTATAAAAAACTCTTAAAGGTAGAAGCTACTGCCCTGTTTTTATTATATATAAAAGTCCTTAGCCTTAATACCTGGCTAGTAAAAATAGAGGTCTTAAATAAATTTCTATAGTATAACTATAACTAGCTAGTATAAACTATATATTATATTCTTTTTTACTACTTTAAGCTAGAGAGAACTGAATTAATAGTATTATTTCTATTAGAATAACTAGAAAGAATACTAAGCTAGAGAGATAGTGCTTAAGTAGTAGTAAAATAGTTTATAAGAACAAAATTACTTACTTAGTTCTAAGTAATAAAAGTAATTAATATTAAGAAAATAAACAACTTCCGCCTATTTTAGAGCATAGATAATTAGTAGGAGATTGTAATAATATAGGACACCTAAGTGAATATTACTATATATAATATTTCTTAAGATATAAGTGTAGCACTATTATCACACTAGCACAGTATTATTATTATATAAATATAATATTATTAACACACTTATACTACACCTGCGCTTTAATAATGTTTAAGGTTATAAAATAAAAAGCTCACTACCTATATTCTAGCTTAATAGAATTTAGCTTTAATTTATTTTATAAGTGTTTACTTACTGCTATATTAACTCCCTATTACAGAAATAGAAAAAAAAAATAAAAAAGAAAAAAGAAGATAAGATTATCTATAAGATACAGGTATAATAACTAAAATTATAAAATATATAAAAAATAAAAAGATAAAAAAAAAGTGTTATAATAGTAGAGTATTAACGCCTCTCTAGTATAACACGTTAATAGATTTTCTTATTAGTAAGTTTTTTCTATAGAAGGAATTAGCCTATATAGACCTATTAAAGAGACTGAATCAGGCAGTAAATAGAAATAATAATAATAATTAATTAATTATTTTACTTAATTACTTTATATTAAGTAAAACTATTAAAGTAATATAATTTTTACTCTACTTTATTATATTATATAAGTTTTTTAAGAAATTTATAAAATAGCTTTTAATTATATAATACTTTAAAATATGTATATTTTATATTAATTAGAAATAGTTATTTTATATAATATATTAAAAAAAAATTATACTATATAGTAATTAAATTACTATATATAATAATTTACTATAGTATGTTTTAAATTAAAATTATAAAAATATACTATTAAAACTACTACTAAAATCTTTTTAAAATAAAAAAAAAATTTAAAATAGTTTTAATTTTAAACTAGTTGATTTAGTAATTTAAATAGAAGTTTTAATATATATTTAATAGCTTTTTCACCTTTAAGTACTTAGTAATAATAGTTTTTATATTTAGTTAATACTACTTAATATATATATATATATATTTAATTTTAAAATATTTTATTATAATAGTACTATTAAAAAAAATCTTTATATTTTTACTACTATTAAAGTTAAAAATAAAGATAATAACTAAAATAAGCTAGCTAAAAAAAACTTATAGCTAAAAAAAAAAATATAAAAAAACTATTACTTTTTATATTTTCTTTAAAGTATAAATTATTAACTTACTTTAATTATAGTTACTTTTTTTAAGTTTTTATTTTAACTAGCTTTTATTTTTTATAAATAAAAACTTTAACTATATATATAAAAAGGTATACTTTAAATTAAATAAGTAAAAGCTAAAAATATTTATAAAATTATATAGTTTTTATTATTATAGCTTTTTTTGTAAACAACATAAAGTTACTTCATAAATAAAGTTATTAATATACTAGTAAAATATTTTTTACTTTATTTTTCTAAAAATATATAATAAGTTTTTTTTATTTACTTTTATATTTATTTTAGCTAAGTTAACTAAAATTAAATAATTAATAAGAGTTTTAATTACTATAACGTTTTTTATAAGCAAGTGGGCTATATAAGTAAGTGGGCTACTTTTACCAATAATTACCTTTTCTTTAATAACTTTACGAAAACTTAATATTATTTAATAAAATTTTAAAATTAGCTTTTTAGATATTAAATGCAACTAGTATTAAATTTCCATTCTAGTAGACTTACGTAATTATAAGTTATTAAGCTTAGAATTACCTTTTTAAAAATTTGGTTTTTAGCTATTAATATTTTAATAATTATTAAATAAGAAACTATAGAAGTTGAATTTAAACTATTTTATATATAATTTAAACTATATTATGCTTTTATAGTAATAGAATAAGTAGGTTTTTAAGAACTCTAGATAAGAAAAAGTTTTAGCACCTACTTTTTAATATCTTTAAAACTACTAATACTATAGCTTTAAAATTTTAATATATTATAAATTTAGGCTTTTATATTTTATATTTAAGTTTTTATAATTTATTATTAACTAATATTATAAATATAAATAGCTAAAAATAATTTAAAGTAAAGTAAATTCTAAGCTTAATAACTTATAATTACGTAAGTCTACTAGAATGGAAATTTAATACTAGTTGCATTTAATATCTAAAAAGCTAATTTTAAAATTTTATTAAATAATATTAAGTTTTCGTAAAGTTATTAAAGAAAAGGTAATTATTGGTAAAAGTAGCCTACTTGCTTATATAGCCTACTATTATAGGATAATGCTACGGCTCTTATATACCTAAAGTCTTTACATATTATATAAGAATATATAGCCTTTATTACTATACTATAAAAAGATAATATATAGGTTTCTTTAACGCAGTATGTATGGATATATACTGTATTAAATACTTTAGTAATTTATAAAATTATATAGTAACTTACTTTCATAATTATTCTAATAATATAAAGATGTAATGAGTAATAGTCTAATTAATTTATTATATAACAATTCTAGAGAGTTACTCTAAGAATGAGAGAATAAATATAAAAAAAAAACTATCTAAAAGCTAAAGAGAACGCCCTTTATATAGTAAATTCTTTATTTATAATTTATTTTCTAATAAGTCTTAATAAGTGTGCTAAGTTTTTATTACTATTTATTATACTTATTAGTTACATTACTACTACACGTGAAATATTACGTGTTTTCTTTACTATTAGTTTTATTAATTACTTTAATAATATTAACTAAAAGCTCTGTTTTTTACTTAGTCTTTTAAAGTATTTATTTTATCTTTTATTTAGTATTAATCTCCTATACATACTTCTTTACTAATAGCTAGTAATTTTCTTTTAGTTAGTTTACTATCTCCTGTCTGTAATTATTATCTTACTTATTACTAACTATAATACTTATTTCTTTTTTAAACTTTTAGTTTAAAAGTTTTTTTTATTCTAGGCTCTAAGTATAAGAAAAGCCTGTTTTTTTAAAAAATATTATAAGTGTTTCTAGAATCTCTTTTTCTTTTCACCTCTAATAATACCTAAGGTTAAGTCTTTAACTATTCGTAATTACTATCTTATAAAGTTGATTTAAAATTGTAATTATTCCATGCCAACTCTGTATAGTTTATATAAGAAAAAAGATTTTTATTACCTTATAAATCTTTTATCTAGCTGTTATTCTAAGTACATTTTCTAGAACTATAAATATAATCTAGTAGTTTCTTAATAGAAGTTTAATAAATCCCTTACTAAGTATTAATACCTTTATAATTAGCTAGAAATAGCTAAGAATACTATTTTAGTTACTAAAGCCTATAAGTAATAGCTTTAAAAGTAGTTTACTTTAGTTAATAGTTATAAGCACAAGCTGTTTACCCATAAGCTTACTTTAATTAAGAAAATATAAAATCTAAAAAAAGAAGAAAAATAAAAAATCTTTAAATTATTATAATTTATAATGTCTTTATTTATTGCTTTTACCAACCCTTCTCTAAATATCTCCTTTAATTAGAAGGCTGTATAGGCTTTTCTTTGAAATCTAGTATTACTAAATTCTTTAAATAAAACTAGTTAATTATTCCAGAATATTACTTTAAGTTTTTAATAGATTCCTAGGTATTTTTCTTTAGTCTGTAGTTTTTCTATTTAACTAGGTATTTTTACTAATATCTAAATTATTATAGCTCTTAAATATCTTTAACTTTATACTCTAACTAGTATAGCTTTATGTTTATATTTATTACTATTAGTACATCTAGTAGTGCTAATTTAAGTAATAATATATAAACTACTAAATAAATCCTTATATTCTATAGTAGTCTTAGTTTATAGTTAACTAATTTAATAACTTTATTAATTTTAAATAGTCTAATTCGAACATAATCTAGTTTCTTACTTAGTTATTTAGTTTTTAAATTTTTATATAACAGGAAACCTTTATTTCTCTTTTTAAAAATTAATTTTCTAATTTTTAACTTATTAATACTCTCCGCAGTTTATAAGTTCTTTAAGATAATAATTCTACTAGAATTATTATATAAGTTTTATAGTTATCTTATTTTATTTTAAGCTTAATATAATTCGCTTTTTAATTTACGTAGTTCCCTATAAGCTAATAGCTTATACCTATAGTTAACATAAAATAATAATATATTAGTTATAAATAACTTTATATTATTATAGGTAAATTATACTAAAGATAATAACTTAACCTAATTCTCTTAAAAGTAATTAATATATATCTTTAAATATTATTCTAGAGTTTGATTAGTACGCTCTGTTTGTTTATCTATTTAAAAATAAAAGTTTATTAAAAGCTTATTTTTTAATCCTAACCTAGCTAACAAGGTTTTCTAAAAGTATAATATAAATAATTTATTTTAATTAGTAATAAACTTTTTAGGTAATTTATATCTTAAGACTACTATTTTTAAAATACTATATACTAGTTCCTTAGCTAATAAATTTGTAACTGTTAAATTAAAATATATATACTTAGTTAGTTTATTTATAATAATAAGTATTACATTATATTCTCTATCTGTTTCTAGTTTCTTAGATAATAGTAATCCTGTAATAAAGTCTATTAAAACTAACTACTATAATTATTTTAGTGCTTCTAATAGTTATAAAAGTCTATAGAGCTTATATTATACAATTTTTTTATATTTTTTTTTATATAGTCTTTAATTACTTCCCTTACTTTTTATTTTAACTTTTTGATATAGAAATTTCTGGAGATTTACTTTATAGTTTTCTTTATTTCTCAGTATCTGTATATAATAGCTTTGTAATTCTCTATAATTAATTCCTTATATAGTTCTTCTAGTATATAAATAAGTCTATTTATATATGTGAGTTCTAATTCTAGGTTCTGAAAGTTTTATCATTTAAAATCCTAAATTCTTATTATTTAGTAATTCTTAACTATTATGATTATTATAATTTTTAGGTAATTATAACTTATAGACCTATTTAATCCTACTATTAATACTATACTTAATATTAGTTCTTAATATTCTATATAGTTTGGTTATTAGCTAAGTGTGTTTACTATTTTATTTTTTATTTCTTTTTAGTAGAGTATTTTAAAATTATAAATAACTAGTACCTCTAATTAGCATATCTGTTTTTAGTTTAGCTTCTTTATAATAGTAAAGCTAGTTAAGTTCTTATAATCTAAAAAAACTTCTACTTAATACTTAACTTCTTTAAGGTAAATTTGCTATTTTTTGAATACTATTACTATTATTAATAGCTTTTTATTATAAATATTATAGTTTAACTCAGCTCCTATAAGTTTCTTTAATAAATAGTTTATAGAATAGAAATATTTATTACTATATTACTAACTATAGACTATTCCTATTACATAATCAGATACATCTGTTTCTAGTATAATAAATAATTTTAAATTAAATATTTTTAATATTAGTATCTAAATAAATTTATTTTTAAGTTTTTTAAACACTTACTACTATTTCTATTCTTAATTAAATCTATTATCTTTCTTAGTTAACTTCGTAAGAGGTATTGTGATTTTTAAATATTTTTTTATAAACTTTTATAGAAATTTATAAATCCTAAAAAGAACTATATTTTCTTAACTATTATTAGTATTAGCTAATTATATATTTCTATTAATTTCTTTAGATCTGCTAAGCTTTCTTTTTTTAAAATAATAAATCCTAAAAACTCTATTTTCATAATATGAAATTTATATTTTTCTGGCTAGATAAGAAAGTTATACTCTTAAAGCTTTTTTAAGACCTGCTTTATATATACCTTATATTCTTTAAGTATTCTACTTATATGCACTAGCATATTATCTAAATACGCTATTATAAATATATTTAAGTATTTATAAAGTATATAATTAATAACTATTTAGAAAGTTATTAGCACGTTTATTAATCTAAATAGCATAATATAATACTTAAAAAGTCCATATTTTATTTTAAATACTGTTAACTATTTATATTTTTATTTAATTCAGATTTTATAGTATCCCTTACGGATATTAAATAGGCTAAATTATTAAGCTTTTTAGAGTCTATTCATTAGCTCTTAAATTAATAGTAATAAGTATTAATTCTTTATTATAGCTTAATTTAGTTATTTGAGATCTATATATAATTATAGTTTCCTATTTTTCTTAGGTATAAATAATATTAGTGATGTTATTAGGCTTTTACTTAGTTATATATATCTTTTCTTAAGATTCTTTTTAATATACTGTTTTAATTCTTCCTGCTGTACTCTTAATAGAGAATATATTAATTCTAATTTAAGTTTATTTTTATCCTTAACTAGTATCTTATATTTCTAAGGTTAATATTTTAAAAGTATATTCTTTTTATTCTTACTAAATAGATATGTAAATTCCTGGTACTTTTAAGGTATTTAGGCTTTAATAGTATCTAAGGCTTATTTCTAGATCTATACTACTCTAATATTTTATAATTATTATTATTATAATCATTGTATTACCTTATATGAAATTTTTTTTTATTTTAGAGTGTTTTCTTATTATATTTAGTTTCTATATTTATACTACTTTCCTTACTAAATTATGCTATTAAATGGTTTTTTACTACTAATTTATTATTAGATTATATAATAAGAGCTAATTCTATTCTAAGATTATATTAAACTTTTTTATATCTAGAATATTAATATAGTAGATATCTTTATAGCCTGTTGTTTCTAGCTCTATTATTATAGTCTTTAAATTAATTAAACTTTTTCTAAAGGTTATTACGTTATTATTTACTTACCTTACCCTTACTAGATACGCTTTTTTCTAGTATAATACGTTATTTTATTTTATTTATTAATTTGAAATAAAGGTTTTATCTACTTTATTATTTACTAGTGCTTTTAAAGATTTTCCATTTACTTTTATACTAAAGTAAAAACATAATTCTTATTATACTTATTATAATTTAAAAGTTTTAATAGTTATATTACTAGCTTAAGCTTCTTATTAGTAGCTATCTAGTTTTTTAATGTAGAATTATATATACTATATTTCTAATTCTTATCTTTTTGTGACGGTGCTGCTCGCTCTGCTCGCTGTAGGCTATATAATATCGCGACTAGCTACGCTAGCTATAACCTAGCGCAGAGCTTAGAGTATGGCTAGCTCACGCTTAGGCCATGCACCGCCCTATTTAGAGGCGAGCCCCCTTTGTACCTCTTTTCTCCCCATTTTAGTGTAGCTGAAATAGAGCCAACTTATCCTGTCAACCTGCATCTATGCTATAACGCGTGAAGACTGAGCTTATTATTACATTACACTAAGATCCCTCTAACTCGGCCGGATGACGGCGACACAATATCGAGGTCAAACCGCGCGATTAATAAGAGCGTTTAATTTGTTAACGACCGCACCTGGAGGATTAATTGCACGACTACGCTGAGTCGTTAGTTCGTTAACCATACGATCTCTACCGGAAAGCCCTATAGCGGTAGGCAATTGAAACCCTGAGCGATAGCCTGTATAAGCTCTGTGCGGCAGGCCTTGAGAGCGACTCGGCAGGTAACCGGAAGACCTACAGCGGTAGGCAACGTACCCATTAGATTGGAAGAGAGCTATGAGAGCTCTAGTGAACCCCCCCCCCTCTCATTATCTTCTTCCTGCTAGAGAAACCGACCCCTGTGAGCACCACCAGCTCATCTTCTCCACGCCAGAGAAACCGACTCCTGTGAGCACTACTAGCTCGTCTTCTCTACGCCAGAGAATCAGCTAATCACTTCACCCTGCTAGGGGCCAGAAGCTCTATACACATACAAAGACAGATAGGTTAAGACTATAGGAAAGCTCTCTACGCTAGAGATGAGGGTCGATTCTAAGGCAACAGCTACTGGCAACGACTACACGCCTATCCCTAAGTTGCTTAGGTGTGCCGCCACATACTACCCTGATAACGTGATTGGAGAAGACTATACCATCAAGAAGCTCCGCATCCAGGCACGACACGACAAGAAACCCTTCGTGGCTACTACTAAGAGCACTACCTGGGGAACCGACACCTACGAGCCTTAGGAGATAGAGGTTACGCTTCCTACCCTGATGACTCTTGATTAAGCGATAATCGCTAGCGAGCTAGAGCGTAGCCATCTTAAAGTACTCACACATTGCGACCATGCCGATACGCTAGGAAAAGCGCTCAACACGGCCGAAACTGAGCTTAACGAGGCTAGAGATGAGCTTGCTGAGCTTCGTCAGCTACTGAATAACACGCTCGAGCACGTAGCAGATTAAGAGAACGAGATCAAGATACTAAGGGTACAGACAAAGAAACCCACGCATAATATATACTTCTTTCTCTCTGCAAAGGCTAGTCTAGCGCTATTGTCGATACTAGTAAAGAAGACGCGCTTTACAGCTCTAGCACAGACCCCTCAGAATCAGGCTGGCTATATAGCTATAGGACCTGACGATGGTTCTAATACAGGAGATCTCAGTAACTAAACTCCTTAAGTATTACTCTACGTACCAGCCACTCTACTAGCTACGCCTACTATAGGCAGCTATTAAGGTAATAGCCGCTCAGCCTAATTCCCTAATCCGCTAATGCTTAAGAACGGTAAGGATATTACTTTTAATTAATAAAGGAATATCCTAGAGGATAAGGTACGTGCTAACTAAGACTAGTTTACTAGAGCTAGTAAGTAAGCTACCTAGGAGAATATCGTCTCTTATATGTGTACGTGTACGGAGGGTCCTGCTAACTAGTACCTCTTAATACTTATATATATAATAAGAAAAAGTGAGTAGCTAGTTAGCTACTAGTATATAATAGATTACCTAGAGAGGACGTATAGTGATCTATATAAAAAACTTAATACTTACCGCGACTTCTAGAAGCTCTATCTTAGAAATCCTATTAACTTTACTATATTCTAAAGTGATTTCTTTTGCCTAGCTTAAGAACGCAGCCTGCCTATAGACTAATAGGTAGAAGAATTTCATAAGAAGCTCCCAAACGCTCTGCGTACACAGATAGGCATCTATTAATAATAGTACTATAACTAGTATAATAAGTATATAGACTTAGTTTAAGACTTTACTAGAGACCTAGCTCTCAGCGCCAGGAAAGCTACTAAGTAGATTAATAGAAAAACTAGGAAGATTTAGCTACTACTAATTTAGTAGTCTTATTTAAGAGCTAAGTGCCTAATTTATATAGTAGTTACTACTATTCTACTAATACCTATCTCTAAGCTAGCTAGTTGTTATAATTACGGGAAATTTAGTTACTTTATAAAAGACTACTAACTATCTATTTAAGCTATAGCTAAAGTAATTAAGCTTATAGATACTAATAAAAAGCTCTATATACTTTAGGATATTAGTAATAATAAGAAGTTTTAGCTTGCTATAGAAGAACTATTAGAGAAAGACTTACTTTAAGAGAAGTCTCTTTCTTAGAGTTATTTTCTAAAGCTATTAACTAATTTAACTCTTACTAATTATTATTTAGCGGACTAGCTTTTACTTTATTCTGCTATATCTCTACTAGTAGACTAGCTATTAAGCTAAGTAGTTTTTTTAATACTAAAGCTAGTAGTTTTATTCTAGTATACCTAAAGCACATACGCGCTATTAAGAAAGGGCTTAAGGTAAAAATTTACTAAATAGAATTTATCTTCCTAGCTAGCTATAATAACAGACTAAATAGATAAGTAAATAAGTACTTTTAGGCTAATCTAGTACTAGATAACTACTATCTATTAATCTATTTTATTTTCTATAATACTAGCCGCTATAACCTTATAATTAGCTATAAGCTATTTGAAGATATAGGTGCTTTAATTAACTATAAAAAGTAAGTACTTAAATAGCTAGATAATAAGCTAATTAACTACAAGCGCGATATCGTTATTCTAATATAAAATCTATTAACTAAAATTAATCTCTTATACTAAGCTAATACTGACTAACGTGATAAGCTGATAAATATAGTAATTTTATAGTATATTTATAAGCTACCTTAGTACTCGCCCTAGCGTATAGTATAGTAAAAGAATATTAAAAAAATAAAAGAGTAGCTTTACTTATAATAGTAGCTAGAGTTAAGTAAGTAAACTTTTTATTTTTAACCTATCTCACATAAAGACCTCTTTAAGACAGGTCTTAAAATTAATATTATAAAAGCTATTACCTTTATAATACACGCATAATAGAAGGAAACTATACTAGAGTATACTAGTATTTATAAAATAAATAAGCTTATTTAAGACTATAGAGATAAGCTTAGCCTACTAGACCTAAAGCTCTCCTCCTAAGGCCCTAGAAACTCTTTAGTAAAGGCTTTACTAAAAGAGCTCTATTAATTAAATAAGGACCTTATAGAAGAAAAGAAACTTTAATAGCTTATTAAATAAAAGCTATTTTACCTTAGCTACGCTAGTGTAATTTAGACCTACTTTTTAAAGAAAAACTCAGACATACTACCTCCGCATTATAAAGATATTAACTATAATATTAAACTAATAGCTAAAAATATGCTAATATTAAGTTTACTATATAATATATCTCTTAAATAGCTATAGCTTATTAAGACTTATTTAAATAACTATTTTTAATAAAGTGTCATTACTTATAGTAACGCTTTATATACTTTTCTAGTATTATTTACTAAGAAACTAAAAAGAGAGTAGTGCTTCTGTGTTGATTACTATAAGCTTAATACTATTATAAAAAAAGATATCTATCTAATTCTGCTAATTCAGGAGACCTTTATCTAACTAGTATAAATAAAAGTATTCACTAAGCTTAATATATAATAAGCTTTCTATTATATATATCTAAATAAGAATATAAAGGACCTGACTATGTTCCGTACTTGGTATAGTAACTATAAGTACTATATACTACTATTTAGTCTCTATAATAACCCTACTATATTCTAGTACTATATTAATAAAGTGTTTTATAATATACTTAATAACTTTTATATTATTTATCTTAATAATATTCTAATCTACTTTAAAGACCTGCTGCAGTATGAGGAGTATATTATCTAAGTACTAAGATATCTCTAAAATATAAGTCTTTAAGTAGATATTAAAAAGAGTAAGTTTACTATTACTAGAATGAAGTTCCTAGGCCTTATTATTAGCATAAAAGGGATCTAAAAGGACTTTAAGAAGGTTACTACTATATAGAAATAGCTAGTACCTACGTTAGTTAAAAGTCTATAATCCTTTCTAAAATTCTATAACTTCTATAGAGCCTTTCTGAGAGACTATAAATATATTATCTAATTACTTACTAAGCTGCTTAAGAAGAGTATATAGTACGTTTTTAGTAAATATAAGCTAGTAATCTTCTAATAAGCTAAGAATTTAATACTATTAAATAATATCTTAGCTTACTACTTGCTCTATTATTAGACGCGTATAGAGACAAACGTAAGTAATAAAGTTATTATAAAAATACTATTATAGCTTTAAGAGAATAGCCTTTAGTGACCTATAGTTTTCTACTCTAAGATTATAAGTAAGCCTTAAATAAACTATAATATACATAATAAAAAAATATTAGCTATAATCTATAGTCTCTAAGAATAACGCTTATAGCTTATAGGCTTATAGACTACTAAGTTATTTAATACCTTAACTAACTATTATATACTAAAATATTTTTCTATAAAGTAAAAGCTTACTCCCTGCTAGATACGCTGGATAATAAGTATAGTAAATTATTATCTAATACTTATTTATTATCTTAGTATAGCTAACGTAGTAGCTGACGCGCTCTTACGTAAGTAAAAAAAACTAAAGACCTAAAAAAATAAAAATAAAGTAGCCTAAACATGCGTCTTTTTTTTAGCAGAGTAAATTAATATTAGCTTTATTAAAACCATAAGTGATAACCTAGCTATGCTATTAGTAAAAAATATACTAGCTATTAATATAATTAAAATAGTTATTACTAATACTTTTATAGTCTTACTATCTCTAAATAACCCTTACTTACTAATTAATTATATTATTAAGGTGAATTATAGCTATAAGAGTCTATAGCTATTTTAAGAGCATGCTCTTTTTAGTAACTATTTAGTATAAAAACTTAGCTAGAGCCTTTTTATATACTATAGTAAGCTAGTAGTTTCTACTATATACTTTTTAAAAACTTATCTTATTTAAGCTATTTATGCTACTTAGGTGACTACTTACTTAAGTAAGAGAAAAATAAATAAGCTATTTTATAACCACTACTACTAGAGCTATATAAGCAAAGATATAGATAACTATATAACTATATATAAAGCTTATAAATAGAGTTACGTATTTTATAATAAGACTCTAGGCTTACTTAAATCACTATTAATTCCTAAGTAAATATAGTAAGATATCTCTATAAACTTTAAGTTTTTCTCTCTAGATAAAAAAGAATATAACTGTGTTTTTATTATTATAGACTAGCTAAATAAGCACTATTTCTTATTACCTTACTATAAAACTATTATAGCCACTTAAGTAGCTAATATGTACTATTATTATATCTAGTAAGTATTTAGTCTGCTTAAGTTAATAGTTTCTAATTATAGTCTTTAGTTTATCTCAGCATTTATAGATGAGCTATGCTGACTAATAGGAATTAAATAAAAACTCTTAATACTATATTACTCTTAAACTAATAGAAATATTAAGGTTTTAAACTAGTACATTAACTAGCGCCTACGCTTATTTATTAATTACTATTAGAATAACTAGTTAGATTTACTACCCTATATAGACTAGACTTAAGTAATTCTACTATATAAAACTATAGGCTTATTATTTTATTAAATTAAGTTTAGTTACTAGCTAATCTATTACTAGAACTAGAAGAAATATATGAAGGTATTTACTATAGTTTATAAATAGATATTACGTAAGGAAGCGCAGAGCTATGCTAAAGCTTATTATAATATAATAAAGCTAGCTATAAAAATAACTTAATAAGAAATTACTTAAGTATAAAAGTGATAGGCTTAATAGGCTAATAAGAAGCACTATAAGCTAAACTTCTCTATAAAAAATAAGATATATATTATACTTAAGAGCTTTATTACTAGTTGACCTAGCTAAAAGCTAGACTAATAAATATACAAACTCTATTCTATTATAAATATAAAGAAATATTTCTATTACCTTAAGCTGCTGTTGTATATGCGTATGCTTAATATCTTTTATATAAACTATCTATAAAAAGCTTTTACTTACCTACTGTTTGGCTAAATTAAACTTAAGAAACTGCCTATTAAGGTTAATAGGTATTTTAAGTAGCTAGTATAGGAAATTCTTAATAACTACCTATTTTATAGCTAACTATAGTATAAAGTATTCTAGCTAGCTTATAATCTAGATTCTACCTAGTATAACGCCTGAGGCTTTATAGGCGCCTTATATAAGATAAGAGATTATTATAAGACCTATCTAGAAAAAACAGGACTACTAGCACGACTAGACACCTAGTTAAAAGCATATAAAGTAAAAAAGAATCTAGAAGTAATAGAGAAGAATAATAAGGCAGCTTTAAAAACAAGAGTAGTATAGAAATTAGTAAGAAGAAGACTATAACCTAAAGACTCAAAAACAAGTCTTTTTTAGAGAGGAGGTAATATAACAGTATTACTTACTCTACTTACTATAAACCACATAATATCGTGACTGGCTATACTAGCTATAATTTAGTATAGAGCTTAAAGTATAGCTAGCTTACGCTTAAGCTATATACTACTTTATTTAGAGATAAGCCTCCTTTATACCTCTTCTCTCTTTATTTTAGTATAGCTAAAATAGAGCTAACTTATCTTATTAACCTGTATCTATATTATAATACGTGAAGACCAAGCCCGTTATTACACTCCTAAATTAAAGTACTTTCTTTTAATGTGTATAAAGTAGTAGTTATAATAGTATACTAAATATAAAAGTTTATAGTACTCTTCTTTTACTTTGTTTCTATATATTAGATATTTCTATCCTAGGAAACATTTTTTATAAGAGAGTTTATAATACTATATATTATTTTAGTATTATCTTATTTTATATCTTTTTTCCCTATAGTAATTATATCCTAATATATATTTCTTTTAATATTATTATTAGTGTAGTTAGTCCTGTTAGCTATCTTTATTTTTTATATTAACTATAGTGTTTAAGGTTTCTAGAATTTATCTATTAGGTTCCTGTTTTTTTACTGTTTTTTTACTATTTTTTTTTACTGTTTTTTTATATACTTTCTTTTCTTTTAGTTTCCCTATTTAGATTAGATATATCACTTATATACACGCTTTTCCTATATAGTTAACTAATTTATAAATCTAATATTCCTAATTCTTTAGTTATTAAAAGATATTAGTATCTTTAATTTATATAGTAAGTAAAGGTGTTTTTATTCTATTATACTCACTATTCTTACTCTCTGGCCTAGTTTCTTATTTTTAAGTTAGTTCTTTTTCTTAGTTTTTAGAAATATATAGTTTTCCTTTCTAAATCTTTATAAGAAATTAAAATACTACTCTTTTTATAAGATTATTATACTGTAGGAACGCTGCTTACTTTAATTAGTTTTTTAAATTATAAAATCCTTCTTCTAGTGTTGTCTTCTAATGTTTGATTTTATAATTCTTATTTATATATTAGTTTAATCTATAAATTTAATATACTTCCCTATTTAGTCTCTACTAAATAGTTATTATTATAATCCTAAAAGCTTTATACGTTAAAGATTGAATTTCCTAGAATAATTATTATTTTTTATTAATCTCCTGTAATATAAGGAATTGAGTTTTTAAACTTATTATCTAGTATTATTCTCTTATTATCTTTTTTAATAACTTTTTAGATTTTTACTAACTGCTTATAAGTTTGTGCTTTGCTTTCTAATACTATTTTTTATAGTTTTTTTTATAATACCTACTAGATTTATAAATCTAATATTAATTGTTATTAAGTCTCTTACTAATAACTTTAATTAATAAGGTTTTTGTTTACTATAGGTCCTATTCTATAAGCTTAGGTTTTATTCTTATTATAATAATCCTTAATTTCTTATCTAGACATTTTTTTATAAAGTGTTTAATATTATTATATTTTAGACATGCTTTCTTATTAAGCTGTTTACGGTATTTTTAAGTTATAAACTACTTTTTTAGCTCTTTCTTTTATAATAACTTTTTAATTTAAATTTTATTAATATCTATTTTATTATAAGCCTATTCTTATAATATTAATGCCTTTTTCTTTTTTATAATTATTATTTAATCTTTTTTTATATTTTAATTTACGCTTATACTGCTAGTTATTAATGCGTATAATAGATTTTATAAAGGCGTAAAAATTATCTAGTTAATCTCTTCTAGCTAGCTTATTTTTAACTTAATTTTTAAGTCTAGTATAGTAAGCTGCTATTAATAGCATATTATTTTAGTTAATTTATAACTATAACTATTAAAACTCTATAATATATACTAAAACTAATTTTATTTACTTAAGGTTTTGTATCTTGCGTTCTGTAGTATATTCTTTATTAATTTTACTAAAGACTATAGTTATTTAAGTTTTGAAATTATTATAACTCTAGAAAACTGCTTTTATCTTATTAGTTATCTTAGTTTTTTTAGTTTTCTTATTTATATAGTTTCTAGCTAAGAGCTTAAACTAATCTATAGTTCTACTTTCTATATTTATACTAGCTATAAGAATTCTATTCTAATTTTTAGAAAAAAAGTTTTTATTAAAGCAGGTGTATATTTCTATTTCTGTTAAAAATTCTTTAAGATATTTATATATCCTATTAAATCTTTTTTAGTAATTATATTTTAGTGCTAAATATATATATTTTTATATCTACTTAGTTTTTTAACTTTATAACTATTTATTATAGCTCTAAGATTTGTGCCTGTTGTTACTACATAATCTAAACTATAAATAATATTAATACTAAAACTAAACTATTTAAGTTTATTATTATTATATATAATTTATATAACCTATAGGTACTTATAGTGTTATAAGATAATACTATAGCTTTTATATACTTAAAATCTTTACATATTATATAAGAATACGTAGCCTTTATTACTATATTATAAAAAAATAATATATAGATTTCTTTAACGCAGTGAGTATAGATGCGTACTGTGTTAAATACTTTAGTAATTTATAAAATTATATAATAACTTACTTTCATAATTATTCTAATAATATAAAAATATGATAAGTAATAGTCTAACTAATTTATTATATAACGATTTTAGAGAGTTACTCTGAGAATAAGAGAATAAATATAAAAAAAAAATTATTTAAAAGCTAAAGGGAATGCCCTTTATATAGTAAATTCTCTATTTATAATTTATTCTCTAATAAGCCTTAATAAGCGTGCTGAGTTTTTATTACTATTTATTATACTTATTAGTTATATAACTACTATATATAAGACATTACATATTTTCTTTACTATTAGCTTTATTAATTACCTTAATAGTATTAGCTAAAAGTTTTATTTTTTGCTTAGTCTTTTAAAGCGTTTGCTCTACTTTTCGTTTAGTATTAATCTCCTATATATACTTCTTTACTAATAGCTAGTAATTTTTTTTTAGTTAGTTTACTATTTTCTACCTGTAATTATTATTTTACTTATTACTAACTATAATACCCACTTACTTATAAAAAACGTTATATAAAACAAGACTTTAAACTACTATAAAAACTAAATAAATATTTAATACTAAAATTAAAGTTTAAAATAACTTACTAAAACTAGGAAAATAGTATATAATATTAACTTAAAACTAAATTATGTAAAAATAATTTTAAATAAATTTAAAACTTTTTAATAATTTTATAAAAGTACTTTATGATATAAATTTAAAAATAGATATTACTTATTAAACTATGTTTTAATAAGTAATAAGTTTAGTAAAAGTTTAATTTAGTATTTATTTTTATATTCTTAATATTAATAAATTTAAATTTATAGACTTTTTATTAAATATAGTATAAGAATTTAGGCCAATAATAGTAATTAAATAAAATAAAGTAAATTTAATAAAGAGTTAACTATATACTCTATAAAAACTTAATAGTTAACTTTTATTAAATTGCTAAAGTTACGTGGTTATATATAAAGTTAATACTAAAATAACTATTTTAGTTAACTATTTTAGGCTATAGCTTATTATATTACCCCTTTTTTTATAAACTAAATAAAGGCTTTCTAGTAAAGGGTTTACTAAAAGAGCTTTATAAGCCTATTTCTAGTTCTAGTTATTACATAATTATATATAGAGTTAAGGTTAAAATAATTATTTTAGTTAACTATTTTAAGCTCCAGCCTATTACAAATAGTTTAAATTAATTTTTTTTTATATTTATAAGTTTTTTTAAACTATTTATATTTTTTACTTTTTTATAGTACTTTAAAAAAATAAATAAAGAATAAAATATTTTTAAAGTATAAATACTTTTTTTAAAAAAATAATAATACTTAATATAAAACTACTAAAATTACTATTATTTTACTAGTAATACTACTTATGTTTTTTTATTAAAGTTTTATATAATAATAATTTATAATAAAAAATAATAATATTTAAAAATAATTAAAGTTAAAAATATTTATACTAATAAAAAAGCTAATAAACTATTTATTAACTAGTTAAAATAAGTATATATATTAAAACTAAAATTTATAAGTATTTACCTTATAATATTATAACTATTTACTAAATATTAAAAAACTAATATTAAATTAATTTTAATAAAAATAACTAATTAAAAGTTTATAATAATTAATATATTTAATAAGTAAGTAGTATAAATAAGTAAGTAGCTTATTTTAAAACTTACTAAAAAATTAAGAATTTACACATTAATATCTCAACAACTACTTAATAAAAAATTCTAGAAATTTAATAAGTAGTTAATAGTACTTTAAAATAGAAATTATTAAAATTTTAAATGCTATTAATTAATTGTTATTAAAATATTTAAGAAAAAGTAAATTTAGAAACTAAAATAATATAATCTTAATAACTATTAATTACTAACACTTGAAAATTTAATAATTTCTATTTTAAAGTACTGTTAATTACCTATTAAATTTCTAAAATTTTTTATTAAGTAGTTATTAAGATATTTATATGTAAATTCTTAATTTTTTAGTAAATTTTAAAATAAGCTGCTTACTTATCTACGCCACTTACTTATTAAATATATTAAATATTATAAAAAATAAAAACTTTATTTTAATAATAAGTTAAGTAGTAGTAGTAGTAGTAGTAGTAGTAATAATAGTAGTAATAATAATAGTAGTAATAATAGTAATAATAATAATAATAATAATAATAATAATAATAATAATAATAATAATAATAATAATAATAATAATAATAATAATAATAATAA
>ML994610.1:3139367-3252379 GCA_010093925.1 Zopfia rhizophila CBS 207.26
TAATAATAATAATAATAATAATAATAATAATAATAATAATAATAATAATAATAATAATAATAATAATAATAATAATAATAATAATAATAATAATAGTAATAGTAATAGTAGTAGTAGTAGTAGTAGTAGTAATAGTAGTAATAATAATAGTAATAATAATAGTAGTAATAGTAGTAGTAGTAGTAATAGTAGTAGTAATAGTAATAGTAATAATAATAATAATAATAGTAGTAGTAGTAGTAGTAGTAGTAGTAGTAATAGTAGTAGTAGTAGTAGTAGTAGTAATAATAGTAGTAATAATAGTAATAGTAATAGTAGTAGTAGTAGTAGTAGTAATAATAATAATAGTAGTAATAGTAGTAGTAATAATAATAGTAGTAGTAATAGTAATAGTAATAGTAGTAATAATAGTAATAATAGTAATAGTAATAGTAATAGTAATAATAGTAATAATAATAGTAATAGTAGTAGTAGTAATAGTAATAGTAATAGTAATAATAGTAATAATAATAGTAATAGTAGTAGTAGTAATAGTAGTAGTAGTAATAATAGTAATAGTAATAATAGTAGTAATAGTAGTAATAGTAGTAATAATAGTAATAGTAATAGTAATAGTAATAGTAGTAGTAATAATAGTAGTAATAATAATAGTAGTAATAATAGTAATAATAATAATAGTAGTAATAATAGTAGTAATAGTAATAATAGTAATAATAATAATAATAGTAATAATAGTAGTAATAATAGTAGTAATAATAGTAGTAATAATAGTAGTAATAATAGTAGTAATAAAAAAATAGTAAAACTATTATTTACTAGTAGTAGTATATTAAAAGCTTAAAAAACTTAGTAAATTATTAAAAAATTAAGCTAAAACTATATAAAAGCTTTAATAAGTAATAATAATATTATAATAAACTAAAATAACTTAAAATATAATAACAAAAATCTGCTTATTAACTAAATTTAATAAAAATAAAAAAAAATTAAAAACATTAATAGTAGTAATAAATTTATACTATTAATTTAACTAATTTTTATTTATAATAAACTAAGACTAAATTTTGGCTATAAAAATAAACATAACTAAAAAAGCTATATAATAGTTAACTAAATTTAAGTAAAAATAAGTTAAAAAACTATAGTTTAAATATTAAGTAGGTTTTTAAAAGCTATACAAATTTCAAAATAATAATAATAATAATAATAGTATTTAAAGAAATTAATAAAAAAGCAAATATAATCTAGAAATTATAACTTTTAAAATAAAAATAACTAGTAGCTAAATAAATAGCAAAATTTAAATATCTTTAGTTAAAACTAAGTTAAAAAAATTAACTATTAATTATAATATATTACATAGAACTAAAAAACTAAATTATAAAAAAAATTATAAAAAAAAAATTAAACATGTTACTTAAGATTATTAAAAAAAGTAGTAATTACTAATAATTACTAATACTAATATAAATAGAAAAAAAAAGTTAAAAACCTAACTTGTTATTTAACTAGCATAAAGTAATAATAAAAATACTAAAATATATAAATTAATAAATTAAATAATAAATAAAATGTTTGTTTAAAAAAATTATTATTTAATATACTAAAAAATATAAAAATAAGTAAAATACTATATACATAAAGCTTACTTAAAGTATAGAGAAAAAAAACTTTATAAAAAACTATAAATAAAAAAAACTTAATATAAAAGTAGTTTATATTTAAAATAAAGTACTAAGTAAAGTTTTAGTAACTATAGTTTAAATAAAAAAATAAGTTACATGAAAATAAGTTATATAAAAAATATAATAAAAACATTATTAAATTTATAAAAGTAGTTTTTGCTTAAAATATGAATATAAAATACTATAATATATTTTATAAGTAAGTAAGTTATATAAGTAAGTAGATTACTTTAAAACTTACTAAAAAATTAAGAATTCGCACTTAAATATCTCAATAACCACTTAATAATAAATTCTAGAAATTTAATAGGTAATTAATAGTACTTTAAAATAAAAATTATTAAATTTTTAAAAGCTAATAGCTAAATGTTTATAAGATATTTACTATAATAACCTGTTATATAATATACTTACGGGAAGCGTTACTACGCGTTATTGTATCATTATATTATATATAACGTTACTAGTTATATGCTATGCTTTTATATGTATCTTAAGAATACTCTATAAAAGCCTTATTTCTCTCTCTCTTTTTCTACTCTTTTTTCTTTTCTTTTTTTTATACTAGAGTAGCTTTAATATAGTGTCTTATTACTCACAACTACTTATAATTACTTATAGGTTTATACTAGCTATAATATTACTCTAGTATTTTCCCTTCTTTAGCCTGTAAAGATAACATAATATTAGTTAAACTAAGTGCTTAAACGTAGTTTATAGTACTAATAACTTTTTTACTTTTTTTAAGTTCTATTATACTAGGTAACTTTAATTGCACTATAAGATAGTATAATAAAGCTTTAGATTAACAGGCAAAAGTGATTAACCTATAATAAATTCTTATTATATTTAAATCTTTAGTTATTTCTAAAAAGTAGTAAGCAGCTAGCTCTAGGAGCTTTTACTATAATATTTTTTCTAGTTATTTTTAGATAATAAACTCTCTAAAGCTCTTACTAAGATACTTATTTACTAGCTAGTTATTTCTAAACAATAAACCTTCTAGAGCTCTTATTAAGATACTTATTTACTAATTATTCTTAGAAAATATACTTCTTATAGGCTTTTATTAAAATAATGATAACTAATAACCTTCTAATAAATATTATTATATCTGTAGTGTATAAGTAGCTAATAAATACACGTATAATCTTAGCACGTATTATAAGGCTATTAAGTAAAAAGAAAAAAATAAAAGCTAAAAAGCTAAACACTACTAGTACTATCTAGTTATAAACTAAATTAAAATAATCTATACCCCTAGGCCTACTGCTTGCCAGGGTGGCTATTAGTAAGTAAATAATAAGTAAATAAGGTTTTAAAAGGTTACTATTATAGTAAAGGAAATTAGTTATTTACTTACTAGCTAAATCACTTCCTACTTACTAAGATTACTATAATAGTATTATATAAAGTCTTAGCAAAATCTTTAGTATTGAAATTAATTATTAATTTAGGCTTTTTTTATTTATAATTATTATTATTATTATTTCTACTCTTGCTTCTGCTTCTACTCCTACTACTACTATTAAATCTTTCTAGTTATTAACTTTTTTATTAGTGTTACTAGATGACTATTTACTACGCTATTAAGTAACTAGTTTTTTTATAATTATATAGCCTTAATTATACTAGCACTTAGGCTATTTTACTTATTAGTAATTATTTATTTAGCTTAATTAAATACTCTCTCACATTCACAGCTTATGGAAGGAATTAATAAGTAGTTAAAAACTATCTTATAAAGTAAAGAGAATTATTACTTACTAATTTATTTCTACTATTCTAATAGCTGCGTAATTAGCTTAGGGTGGGTATTTATATTACTTTTATAATTATTAGGCTTAAGGTATTACTCTAGCTTAGTAAGTAATTACTATTTTTTTATTTACTTTCTTAAAGCCCTACTAGCACCGTATATATAGCTATTATCTACTTAGAGGATTTTATTTTCTATTTTATTATAGTTTTTATTACCTAGCCTCTTCTATTAGCGTAGGCGTAAATCTGGTTTAATTAAATTATTATTAAGCTATTTAGCCTATAGAGTTTTATTAAAAATAGATTTAATACAGGCATTTACTTATTTAATATAATTAGAGTATTTTTACTATTTATCTTAGAACTAGTTCTCACATAGTTTAGGATAGAGAGCTGTAGTAATAATATAAGAAAATTAATTACTATTAAAGATTAGTTTTTATTAGTAGCTTATAAGCTTCTTAAGGCCTAAAGCAGCACCTAATTTAATATAGCTATTATTATACTAACTACTTATTATATTAATAAGCTTATAGAGATGCTTATTAAGTAGTTATAATATAGAAAGTATTTTCTAAAAAGAGCTAAAGCCAGCATTACCTTCTAGCTTAAGTATAACTTTATAAAATAACTATAAAAACTCTATAAGATACTTAATATCTTACTAATTATAATTTAATAAAGGTTTTTTAAAAGAATTATAGCCCTCTACAGTCTCCCTAGGCTCAGGCGTAAATTATTAAAAGAATAAATTAATTAAATCTTATAGCTTATAGTAGTATAATAGTATAAAATAAATTATATTCCAGTAAATCCTACTATCTCTAATAAAATTAAGGGCTATATATCTTAATAGCTTTTCTTTATTTTTAAACTTTTTTTTTTATATATCTATAAACAGCTTCCTACGCTTATAAGAAGCTAGTACTAAATTAATAAAATTATAAAGCCACTTAATTATACCGTGTTTATAAAATATTTTAAATTATTTTTAGGGAGTAGTATAAGTAAGATCTTTTTTAAAGCTACTAATATCTCTATTATAAATAATAGCTTTAATAATAAAATTAATAATATAGCCTACGTAGTAAATCTGATTATCTATTATTAGCTTAATTCCTAAAAAATTAGCTAGATTTTTAATAAGCTTATAGTTATTATTTAACGTATTATCTCCTATAAAGTAATTAAATTTATCTTTAAATTTATAGTCTTATATAATTCTTATAATTATTTGAGCTTGCGCCTTGCTAGTATGGTTATTATATAAATTTTAAAAGACTATAAAAATATCACGTTAATAAGAATCATAATCTAGGTAAATAAGCTACTTTAAAATAAAGCATATTATAATAATATTAACTTACCAACGAAATAGGCTACTATATCTAGAAAAAATAGGTAATTTAATAAAGTCTAAATATTAGCACTTAAAAAGATTTTACTAAAAGTAGATTATAGTAATTTAGCTATCTCTACTTTACACTCAGCTATTTTCTTATTAACGTATTTAAATAGGGTTATATAGGATAAAGGTAGAGTAATAAGTAACTAAAATTAATTCTATATTAAAATTAATCTTAATTCAAGAGATACAGCATAACGAAAGCTTTAATTTTAAATAATTATTTAATCTATTAAAGCTTTTTAAAGTATTGATTTCTCTTAAGACGTATAAATAATAGCTTTACTAAATTTAGCTACTTTAAGCTAGCTACTATTATTATCTAAATCTTATCTAATTATAATCTTATAGCTTTTCTATAGGTGCTTAATAATATGCCTATTTATAAAAATATTAAATATATTACTATATATACGCTATAAATAGCAGGTCTTATAAAGCTAGAGTTTTTTAACTCTATTTTTTAAATCCTTTTATAATAGCTCTGTTTTATATTAGAATATTATTAATTCTTTCTACTCTCTACTATACTTATTTTTATGCTAAATTTAATAGCTTATCTAGCTAGCAGGCACCTTCTCACGCTTATAATAGATATAATTCTAGTTAATCTTAAAATCTAGACTATTTATTTTATTAGTAGGTATATAGAGGGTGCTTATAGCTGCTTCTAATAACGTTAATTTATGTAATAAAAAGTTACTAGTTAGTAGCTATATATATGCTTTAGTAAGTATTTAAAAGACTATAAGATAATAGAAAACATTAGTATCTTAACTAGAAAACGTAAAGATAGGTAGATTATGTTGGGAAGAGCATTATATAAAGCTATCTATAGTAAATTTAACGCGTTATAGATTAATAGAGATAGTTAAATAATAGACTTAAGTATTAATATTAAGAATTTAAGTAATACTAGGTCAGATTAATAATCTTTTAGGAAGCTTACTTTAAGCAAATCTCTTTAAAAATTACTTATCTAGTAACTTTATGTATCCACTTTAAGCATAACTAAATTAATACTAAAACTATGTATAAAAGCTAGTATTATTATAGTAAGAAGGCTTTTTACTTATTTACTAACTAGCTAGCTAGTTATTTACTTACTTACTTTTTAGTAGAGCACTTACTAGTAGTAGTTATTAATAGTATTATTTATTATTAACCACCCTACTGCTTACAAGCCTGCTAAGTTATAGTAGTTATTAGATTACTTTATATAGTTAAAAATATTAAACCTCGTGGTAATTCCTGTGAACTCTGTAATAATATAAGGTAAAAATAAAATAGTAAAAGTAACAGCCCTAGAGCTAAAGATCTTTTTAAGTATTAATATTAATAATAATATTACTCTTTATCTAGAGAACACCTTATATTACTTTTATATATTAATAAAAGAGCTTGAAAATAACTAATAAGGTAAGCTTAGATATTTAGAAAAGTAAGTAAAAGATAAGAGTATCCCTATAACTATTAAAAAGCATACTAAGGATAGATAAATATTATTTACTAATATTACCACATAAGTCGAAATAAATCTAATAGAGATTACTAATAAGCTTTATAAGTAAATTCTCTATATTAAGGCACTAGAGCAGTAGACTAATACTTTATTCCTTATTATTAATAATACTTTATATGTTAAGAGCAAGATTACAAAAGCCTTACGCTTATCTAAAATAAAGACTTAAGTAAAGAGAGCTATAAAAGCTTGATATTAGTTAGAGCTAATTTAACTACTAGAAAAAGAAAAGATAATCTTTAAGATTAATAAAACTCTATTATAGCCTACTAAGTTATAGTAGATATACTAGAATATTAGATTTTCTTTTCTTTACAGAGGATTAAGCTCTACCCTATATTATACTCTAAGTATAACTAATTAATAACTAAAAACTCTAGAATTAGTGTACGCTACCTAGCTAAGTGTCTTTTAGGGTAAGAGGTTTACTAAATTCCTTAACCTATTTATTCTTAATAACAGTATTAATCTGACCTTTAAGAACTAAAACAAATAAATAAGAAATAAACTTAGGCTTAATATTAACTAGTATAAATGTAATAATCCGGACGCTATAGAAGTAGCTTAAATTACTTATATTTAAACTTATACTATTAGTAAGACCAGTGACTTTCTTAACCCTTTTCTAGATACTAAAAAAGACTAAAGAGAAGATATTACTATAGAAGACGTAATATAATACCTTTAGAGTATCTTTAAAGACCCTAACTAATATATTAAGACATAATAAGATTTCAGGTCTTTTAGAATAAAGCTATCTAATAATTTTAACTAGTTCTTAGTAAACTTTATATAGCTTGCTAATCTCACTAAGACGTCATAAAACTAGTAAAAGAAAGATTTTTATAAAATACTATATAGTAAGCTATATATATATATAGAAAATAAATATATCTAAAAGTACTATATCTTTAAAATATACTATAGTAAGGCTTAGCACATAATATAAGAACTAGCTTAATCTAATTATAAACATACAGAGCATAGAGTGCGTCTTTAGGCTAAAAAAAGTCTATTAAGAAATATTAATAAAAGTAAGTCTATACTAGCTCCTAATATTAAATTAGTAATTATTCTAGCCTTATTTACTAAGTAAATCTACTATAGCTATAGTAGACTTAGTTATCTCTTATATAATTACTTAATGCCTAAGAGAATTAAAAATAAAGTAGTTAATTAAAAAGAGTATATTAAGTACTTAGATAACGTCCTAAAGCTTATTAAAAGCTTAGAAAATAAATCACTCTAGGTAAAGTCTTCTGTCTAGAGTTCTTTACTAGAGTAACTAGTATATTTATATACTTAAATAATATAATTAACAGCCCTACTCTTATAATAAAGTGTTAAATTATTCTTAATAGTATAGTAATTAATGTCTCTAGTTTACTAGATATAGGAGCTAGAGGTATAGTCTTCTTCTATTCTTAACTCTATTAAGTTATTAAGAAGCGTCTTAAGCCTATATTCTATTATTTATATAAAAGCATTCCTATAGCAGGGCATAATAATTAATAAACGGGTATAGTTAATTTATTCTTTCTAACTTAACTAGTAATTAATAAGTGTTATATTACCACATGGTTTATTTTTTACGACACTAGATATTATAATCTAATTATAGGCTGAAAATAGTTTAAATTAATAAAAGCAATACTAGACTCTATTAACTAATAAATAATCTAGCTAGATAATACTAAAATTAATACTAAACGTAATATTATAATACCTTATAGTGCGTTTATAAGACCTATAATTAATATAACACACTAAAAGAATACTAACAGGCGAGATGAGCTGCTAGAGATAGTAACTATTAAATTCTTACTAAAGCAGTAAGCTTCTATCACGCTTTTATAAAAACAATAAGCTTCTATTATATTTATACTAATATATACTTTATAGTAGATAAATTAGCGTAATAACTTATGTAAAATAAATAAGTAGTTATATCCCTTACTATTTACTAAAGCTCTACTAATAATTAGAAAGAAATAAACCAGCCCTATATAATATAATAAAGTAGGAATTAATCTTACTTTATTTAAAAAATAATTATTTCTATATAACGCTAAAAGAAAAGGTATAGTAATTAAAGTAACTAGTTTATATAAAATTAACTAGTTTATTAATAACTAATATTAAGAAAATGTACTAAAGGACGACACTAAGAAGCTATAAGAACTTATTAAAAAAAAGCTTTTTATAATCTAAAGTAATTTAAATTAGGTATTTTTATAAGCAGTGTCTAATACCTTACTACCATATTATAAAAATATTAACTATAATATTATCTTAAAAGAAGATACTAGTAAAGAGCTTTTTTTAAGCTTTTTTTATAATATATTACTTAAGCAGCTAGAGCTTATTAAAGCCTACTTTTAAAACTACTTATAAAAAGACTTTATTATTCTAAGTAACGCCCTTTTTACTATATTTATACTTTTTACTAAAAAGTCTAGAAAAAAATAATGCTTTTATATTAACTATTAGAAGCTTAATATAATTACTAAGAAAGATTATTATTTATTTTCTCTTATTAAGGAGACTTTGGCCTGGCTTTTTTATATACATATTTTTACCTAATTAGATATCAAACAAGCATTCTATTATATTTAGTTAAAAGAATTAGTAAAAGATTTTACTATATTTTGAATAAAATATAGCTTCTATAAATACCGTGTACTACTATTTAGCCTCTATAATAAGCCTGCTTTCTTTTAACGATATATTAATAACATTTTATTTAACTACCTTATATTACGAACGGTAATAGTAAGGTAGCTATACTTAAAAAGCTAAAGGAATTAACCATAATAGCTAATAAAGCTCTAGAATAGAAACATATATTTAAGCTAGAAAGGAAGAATTATAAGTAAACATAGGATACACTAGCATAAGCCAAGATACAAGCTAAGAAGTAAGAATAGAAATACGGAACTATACTATAGAATTAGAAGTAGTTATGCACGTGACTAAAAGAAGCTTAGTAAATAAATACTAATAAAGAAAATAATACTAAAACTAGACTTATCTTTATTATCTTCTCTAGCAGTATCTAATATACTGCTAGTAGGTATATAATATACGTATAAAAGATTTCCTATAAATATAAGACATAAAACAGCTTAGGGATATTTATAATTCTTTATAGTTACTCTAAAATCAAAATCTTCTCTCTAAGTTAAGACTTGAACTTGAGTGAATTAGTTTAATAATTATTTTATTAAATCTATTATATATCCTCTCTCTATTTTGTGATAAAGTATAAACTCTATTCTGTTAAACCTAAAGTTATCTATTCCAAATACGGAAAGAGCTAAGAGCTTATTAAGTAATTAGTTAAAATAAAATTACTAATATAAAACATACTATTAAGTTAAAGCAACTTATAACATTATAACTACCCTTTCAAAGTATAGAAAAGGACGTTAGATTGATTCTAATAACGAATTTCTAATTACGGTCTATAACGACCTACTATAAGGACAAACAGGAACTTTATTTATTAGAAAAGAGTAGTAGTAAAGAAGAAGTTATAAAAAAATCTTTATCTACTACTAAAAGTACATTAGGAAAAAGTAAGAGTATATAATAAATTATTTAAAAATAAAGAGTAGCCATTATAAAGTTATATAACACTCTAGTTAATCTATAGTAATAAGTAGTAGTAGGTAAGACTAATAAAAAAAAAACAATAAAAATACAACCTTCTATAAAGTTTAATAATAATAGAAATAAACTAAAAATCTTTATAGCCGTGATGGACCTTTACTGTTAGTTTAATTAATCTTTATTTATAACTAACTAAAATCAGATCTTGGTAGCTAGTATGAATATAATAGGAAAAGCTATAAAATAGTTTAAACTACTTATAAAGAATTATCTAGCTAAAGGAGACTCTAATCTAGGACTAGCAAAACTCATAAACTATAATAATAATATTAAAAGAACCTTTAAAAACTATAAGAGCTTTAAGAAGGAAATGATTATAGTTTTTAAAAAAATTAATAAAAAAATAGAGATAATTTAAAAACTTTAATAGCTTAAATAATACACATTAGCAGCTAATTATACAGCAGAATTTAAGTAAATCTAATTTTAACTAGACTAAGTAGATTAACCTCTAGTTATAATATACTATGTAAGACTAAAAAATAGGATTAAGAATAAAATTTCCTAAGGAAAATAACCTAGTATACTTCTAAAAATTATTAAACAAGTGGTAACAATTAATAACTATTAGTACTAAAGAAAATAAGAAAAAAAAAATAACGCTAAGCTAATAATCCATGCACCATAAAAGAATAGAAAAAATAACTAAACTTATAATATAATAAAAATCAACTAAGTGTTAGTTAAAAACGCATAAGTTAACAAATAAAAATAAAATAAGTAAATTAAGAAATAAATAGATTAGTATACACATAAAGTATGTCTTAGTTACAGAAAGAAAAAACACTTTATTAAAAACTATAAATAATAAAGAGTAGATGTTAAATAGGCTTATGTCTAAACTAAGGCACTAGTTAAAATTACTATAATCTAAGTAGAACTAGCTAAAGACTAGATAACTAAAGAGGCTATTATATAATAAATTTAGAAGAAATAATACTAGATCTATAGAAAACACACACACCTTAAATAAGAATATAAAATACTATATTAGTAGATTAAGAATCATTTAGCAGAACAGGCTAATAATATAATTACTATTATATAAAAAGCTGCTATTAAATAATACCAGACTAGCTCTATAAAAGAAGCTAATTAATTTTATAAAATAATCTAACAGAAAAGAGGACCCTTTAAAGTAGAGAATCAGAAATTCAGATAATAATAGAATTAAGAGATAATAAAAGGCAAAGAGCTAATATCTATAATAATTAGATAATAAATAAGCTAGAAACACTACTAGATCTATAAATTAGAATACTATATAAGGGAATATTATGTTACTAAGTACTAGAAAATTATCTTAGAAGATAGAATATATAAGTGCTGATAAGTATTACAGATAGCTAGTAATAAGTAGTATAGAGAACTTAGTAGATAAAAACTAACTATATAAATAAATAAGATTTATAGATAAGAACTAATACTATTTATAAGTTATATAACCTATTACTACCCTGTTAAATATTTAGAGTTAGGATAAGACTAAAACAGAAAACTAGAGAAAGAACCTACTTTATTTATTTTATAGATATAAGACAAAGAAGCCGCTGAGAGGACTATATAAAAAAAGTACTAGATATATAAAAAAAATATATATATACTAGACGAGAATATAAATAGGCAGCTTATGGTATATAAGTTAAAAAACTAATAATAAGATAAGTATTAAAATAGATAGTATAGAAATAAGAACTTAACCTATAACAAGAACTGATTTACATGGATTCTAAAGAAGAACTTTAGGACCTAAAAACCGAGAAACACAAACAGTTAGATTAGGATAAGTACTAATTAGAATACTGATATTACTAAACTAAATACCGCTAAGATAAATAGTTAGCTATAGAATTACATACCAAACTAATAACTAAGGAATGTTTCTTAAAATAGAAGTACTAAGATTATAGAAAATAAGTAAAAAGTAAGCATGAAATACTACTATAAAACTAATACTAACTCTAGTAATACTCTATCTATAGACTAAAAAAGAAAATACTAAAGAAATAACTGCTACTTAAGAGTTAATAACTAATAAAAAACTAGAAGGCTAGTAAGTAATAACCATGCCGCCAGAGGACTAATCTAAAGTTAAAATATAAAAGTTATTACTTAACTATACATAACTTAAATAAAGATATGAAAATAAGTTATATATAAATGTATATATTAATAGCTTTTAGACATAAGCGCTTATAGATAGCAGGGCTAGTAAAACACTTATATTAAATAAGTAAATATAAAGATACTATATCTTAACTAGAGTTTTAAAGAAACCTATAAGAGTAGTATATATAAATAATAATCCAGTAATATTTAGAAAAGATTTAATTAATCTTAAAACGGAGAATATAACTATTAAGGCAGCAGGTTACACAGATAACCGCTATATTAAAATTATAAATTTAGGTAGTAAGGATTTTATATTAGGATAGAACTAGCTAGTATAATAGAATCTACTAATTAACTAAAAAATAAAGTCTATAGGAACTAGGAAGAACTACTATAAATAAATATAAGCTATAATATAAATAAAGAAAATAACTCTTTATAATACCACGTTTATTATGCCGAATAAATACTAAAGGGAATTTAGAAAATAGTTCTTTAAAAAAGCTAAAGACTAATTACTAGAATACTAAGACTAGAATTATAAGATTACACTTAAAGAGGGAATAGATCTAAAACTAGGACTATTATACTAACTATCCATTAATCAGTAAAAGAAGTTATAATGATATTTAAATAAAAACCTAAAAAAAAGATATATATAAAAAAGTAAAAGCACTATAGCATCACTAACACTTTTTATACTAAAGAAAAACAGTAAATTAAGATTATATATTAACTATAGATATCTTAATGAAGCTATAGTAAAAAATCATTACCTTATATCTTTAATATTAAAACTTATAAATAAATTCAGAGGAGCTAAATGGTTTAGCCTCTTTAATATTAAGAATAGATCTTATAAAATATAAATATCTAAAGAACACGAATGGATGACTACACTAAAAATAAAATATAAATTATTTAAATACTTAGTTATGCTATTTAGACTCACGAATGTACTAGTAACATTCTAGATAATTATTAACTATATACTAAGAGAATATCTAGACGTATTTATAATAGCATATTTTAATAACGTGCTTATATACACGAATAGGACGCTAGAAAAACATATTAAGTATATTAAGAAGGTACTACAAAAGCTTAAGGAACACAATCTATATATTTAAACAGAGAAATATATATTCTATAGAAAAGAAGTTAAATTCTTAAGATATCTAATATCTTAAAATAGAATAGTAGTTAACCTGGATAAAGCTAAAGATATTTTATTATAGCCTATACTAATAAATATAAAAGAAGTTTATTTTTTTCTTAGATTTATAGACTTCTGCTAATAATTTATTAAAAACTATTTAAAAATCACAACACCCTTAACGGAATTACTTAAAAAGAACTAATAATTTAAGTGGGAAGCTAAGGAAGACGAAGCTTTTATAATTTTAAAAAAGATATTCTAAGAACTACTAATATTAAAGATGTTTGACTTATAACTTTAAATAGAGATATATATAGATATATTAAACGGAGCTACGGGAGCCATCTTACTATAAATATAAAATAATAGACATAAATATCTAGTAGACTTTCTATTTTATAAACTTATAACTACTAAGTTAAACTATAACATTCATAATAAAAAACTATTAATAATAATTTAAGTATTTAAAAAATAGAAACATTACTTGAAAGGAGCTAAGCACTAAATTATTATATACTTAAATTATAAGAATCTAACAGCATTCATAATAATAAAGAAGTTGAATTAATAATAAATTAGATAGTAGAAATTAGTTTCTATATTTGATTTTTAAATACTTTATAAAGTGGAAAAAGAAAATATAGTAGCTAACATACTCAGCTAATAAGCAGACTATATAAGGGATATACTAGAAATCCATAATATAATACTTAAGTAAAGATAAGATAGATTCTTGGGAAGCTTATAAATTAATATTAAACACATAGTCATTATCGAAAATACCTGGGAAAAATAAATAAGGGAATTTAATAATAGATAACTACTATAGAATCTAGATTAAGAGATAATCTATATACTAGATAAATTATAAACTAAATTAATTAAAAACTAACATTCAGCGGAAATGCACGGATATTAGGGAATTAAGAAAACTATAGAATAAATTAATAAACACTTCTAGATTCCGGGAATCTAGAGTAAGGTTAGGAAAATTCTTTTAGAATATATTAATTATAAAAAGAATAAAGCATTAAGATATAAAGAGTATAGACTTATATAACCTATACCTTTACTAAATCTACTATAGAAATTAGTTATAATAGACTTTATTACGAGAATACTGATAATTACTACCTAAAGAGATTAATAATATAACATGATACTGGTTATTATTAACAGACTAATAAAGTACGCTTACTTTAAACCAACCTATACGGAAATTAAAGCAGATAAACTAGTAACATTACTAATCAAAATTTTAATTATATGATATAGAATACTATGGGAATTTATCACAGACAGAGACAAATTATTTACGTTAATATTCTAAAAGATGTTTATAGGGTAATTAGGGGTAGAATACTGCCTCTTAACAGCATTTCACCTACAAACGGATAGACAAACAGAATAGATAAACTAAATATTAGAATAATACCTACAGATATATATTAATAAACTATAAGATAATTAGATTAACTTACTATTAATAGCTAAGTTTATATACAACTCTGTAAAGTCATTAATAATAGGAAAATTACTATTCTATATGAACTATAGTTATAAGCCTACGGCTTATTAAGAACTATAGAAACTAAATAAGATATCAGAACCTATAAGAAGGAAAGTTAAGAATTTATAACTACTTTATAAGGATATTATATAGAAAATCACTTATAAAGGCGATTTTAGTAAATAAATTAAGAATAAATCTAAAGTTAAGAGACTAACCTTTAAAGAGGGGGATAAGATTTTCTTAAAAAAGAAAAATTTAGAAATAAAATAACCATCACGAAAACTAGATTATATTAAATTAGGACTATTTAAGGTTAAATGATAAATAGGATCTATAAATTATAAACTATAATTACCTAAAGATATAAAAATTTACTTAGTTTTCTATATCTCTAAACTAGAACTAGTACTATGGGATACTAAACTATAAATAAAACTTAAACTCAAGGAAGACACTACTAAGTATAAAGTTTAATAGATTTTAAACTACTAACAGTTTAGGCGTTAGTGGAAATATTTAATTAAATAGAAAGATTATAGACCTAAAGATAACACCTAGAAGCTAATTAGAAACTTAAAGAGTAGTTTAAAGCTAATTAACTAGTATTACTAGAAAAAGTAGTAAAGGCTTACTCTAGGACTAAATCTAAGGCATAAAGAGAATACAGAATATTCTATTTAAAACTAGAGAAAAAAGTAATATCAGATACTACAGATTATAATATACTAGATTAACTCTAATAGATTTACTTTTTTTTTATTATATGAACTTTATTAACTAAGATAAGCTCACGCTAGAACATCTTCTTCTTCTAAGAATTTATTTAGGTTAGTTTATAATAGATCTAATGCTTACAAACTCTTAACTCTTTCTCATAATAATAATAATTAAGGAGATTATTCTAGGCTTTTTCTAGTTAATAATAAAGGCACTTCTTATCACGGTCTAACCGGTTCTATTTAGACTAGATTATAACTAGATTATATTTTATATTATAGTCAATACACTCGGAGCAACGCCTAGAGAAGAGATAGACTAAATAATAATAACTATTATTATAGTAGTAAGAACAGGGCAACAGCATGTAATAAAGTTTATTATAGATCTAAAAAGCTAAATAGTAAGTATATATTAAAGATGACTTAGAACATGTCATTATTAGAAAACTAGGTAAGAAGAAAAGGGAGTTAAAAGTCTTATAGTTTAGAATACTAAGTAAAAAACCTACTACCTTTATACTACTTATAGAAAGAAGAAACTATCTTCTAGGATAAAGACTTAAAAGAGGGGGATAGTATTACAGATAGTAATAATAAAATAGCTATATCTAAAAAGCTAAAAGAATTAGCTATAATAGCTAATAAAGCTCTAAAATAGAAACATATATTTAAGCTAGAAAGGAAGAATTATAAGTAGATATAGGATACACTAGCACAGGCCAAGGTATAAGCTAAGAAATAAGAATAGAAATATAAAATTATACTACAGGATTAGAAGCAGTCGTGTACATAACTAAGAAAGACTTAGTAGATAAGTACTAATAAGAGAGATAATACTAAGACTAGACTTATTTTTATTATCTTCTCTAGCAGTATTTAATATACTGCCGGCAGGTATATAATATACGCATAAAGGGTTTCCTATAAATATAAGACATAGAACGGCTTAGGGATATTTATGATTCTTTATAGTTACTCTAAAATCAAGATCTTCTCTCTAAGTTGAGACTTGAACTTGAGTGAATTAGTTTAATAACTATCTTATTAAATCTATTATATACTCTCTCCTTACCTTGCGATAAAGCACAAACTCTATTCTATTAAACCTAAGGCTATCTATTCCAGATACGGAAAGAACTAAGAGCTTATTAAGTAATTAGTTAGGGCAAAGTTACTAACGTAAAACGTACTGTTAAGTTAAAGTAACTTGTAATACCTTAACGACTTTTACACTACCTTTATAGATGATATTCTTATCTACTTAGAAAACCCGCTAGAGTATAATGTGCACGTCTATAAGGTTCTTAAATAACTAGATAAAGCTAGCCTATAAGTAGATATTTGTAAATGCAAGTTCAGCATCATGTCTATAAAATTCCTTAGATTTATCATTAGTACGTCAGGAATTGCTATAGATCTAGAGAAGGTTGCTATTATTAAAGACTAGAAGCCACTAATAACACTTAAAGGAGTATAATTCTTTCTTAGCTTCTGTAATTTTTATAGACCCTTTTTGAAAGACTACGGACAGATTATTAGATTCCTTACTAAGCTCATATAAAAAGGGGTATGGTACCTGCTGGGCGACGCTGAGCTCCACGCTTTTAAGGATGCTAAAGCTTTAGTACTTTCAGGGAGCGTTCTAGCTTACTATTTATCCTTCCGTTAGACACGAATCGAGACCGATGCAAGCGATGGGGTTCTCGCTGGTGTAATAAGCTAAAAGCAAGACAATAGGGCTTGGAAGCCTATAGCCTTCTTTTCAAGAGTCATGCAGGAAGCAGAGATGAGGTACGAAATCCATGATAAAGAGATGCTTGCAGTAATACGAGGATTGGAGGCATGGCGGTCACAGTTAGTAGGTCTGCAAGCGACGCCTTTTACGGTGATTACAGACCATCGTGCCCTAGAATACTTTAGTACTAAGCGTCTGCTCAATCAACAGCAAGCTTAATGAGCAGACACCCTTGCCGACTACCATCTCCGCATTACCTATCAGCCTGAATCAGCTAATGTAGTAGCAGATACCCTTACACGCAAGCACGAGGATCTCAAGACCCAGAAAGCAAAGGACATTACTGCACGTACGCGAATTCTCATCGATTTAGTAATAGCTATTACCTCTCTTGATTTAGCACCTATGCCTATCGACAGTGTCTCTCTTATCCCAGACGACAAAACGCAGCAGACAATGCCAATAACTGAGAACAAAGAGAATCATGAGGCTCCTATCTAAGACTGGGCTCCGTACAAGCTTGTAGACGCTATCTTAGAAGCTAATCGCTCTAGTAATACTCTCTAGCCTTACCAAGAGCTGGCAGAGCAAGACAAGCAGGACTGGAAGCTAGAAGGAGGCTTGCTAACTCGATGGGGAAAGCTCATAGTCTCTGACATCAATAATATGAGAACGCACCTTATTAAAGAGATTCACGCTCGCCAGGTTACAGCTCATCTAGGAAGAGAGAAGACTAGACAGCTACTCTCAGCCTAATATTACTGGCTAGGTCTACTGTCTGACGTTAGTACCTACGTCGCCAATTGCAGAACCTGCCGCCATATGCATATCCTACGTGATAAGACCCCAGGCTTACTTCATCCCTTGCCAATAGGCAAGCATTGCTGGGAGTACATCTCTTTCAATTTCAAGGCATTCCTAAAGGACAAGAAGGGGCGTGACAACGCTTTCATAGTCATCAACTACTTAGACAAGCAAGCGTTCTTACTACCCTACACAAAAGAGATTACCGCATTAAAAGCAGCTCGGCTATACTACAAATACATCTGGCGCATCTACAGCCTGCCCGAGACAGCAACATTAGATCGAGGCCCTTAATTCGTCTCTGCATTTATGAATGAACTCTGTAAGCTTACTGGCGTAAAGTAAAAGCTCTCTACAGCCTATTATCCACAAACTAATAGAAACACGGAGATCTTTAATTAGTATATTGACTAAAGGCTGAGACCTTTTGTTAATCACTACTAGGATAACTAGTCTGACCTACTACCCTCTATGGAATTCGCACAAGCCATTCTACCTCATGAATTCACAGGTCTATCGCCGTATGAGCTAGAGCTTGGTTATAGACCCTGTCTATATTTCGATTAGCGTGAGCGTATACGTAAATCACCTATAGTTTGCGAACAGCTCACTCGTGAGGAAGCCCAGGCTTTTGTCTCTAGAACTCATAAAGCAATTAAATGGGCACGTAACGACCTAGCAAAAGCTTAAGCTTGTTAAATAAAGTAAGCCAACAAGCATCGTCGCGAGCTAGACTTCAGGGTGGGAGATAAAGTATACGTTACTAGAAAAGGATAGACTACAGATTGTCCTAGTGTCAAGCTTAATTATCAAACAGTAGGGCTGTATCCTATTGTCAGCATGAGTGGGCACTCCTACGTTGTCGACCTGCCTCCCTACATGAAGATATCAAACGTTTTTCATGCTAATCGCCTACGTAAAGACCCTAGCAACTCTTTACCTGGCCAAGACGAGGCGCCTGATGACCCTATCAAGATTAATGGTAAACCAGAGTACGAGGTTAATCAGATTCTCGCGAGCCGCATCTATAAAAGGGTCTTACAATACAAGGCTAACTGGGCAGGTTATAACCCTGATGATATATAATATAACGCAAGAAGTTTTATCGGCGCACCACACAAAGTACAGGACTTCCATAAGCAGTATCCAGATCATGCTGGACCGCCTATACGACTAGAAGACTGGCTGAGAGCTTATCAACGAGGAGAGATGCTGGAACTAACGGATGAAGACAATTTAGCAGCCCAAAAAGGCAAACAGGTAAAGACAAGAAGGAAGAAGTAATGTGGAGGCAAATAGTCTGTAATTTTGCTTTGCTTTTTGCTAATTTTTGCAACGGAATCGAGGACGATTCCACTCTCTTTTGGAGGGGGGTGATGTGACGACCCGTCACATGACACACTTACGGGAAGCGTTACTACGCGTTGTCGCGTCGTCGCGTTACACATGACGTTACTAGTTACGTGCTACGCTTTCATATGCACCCTGAGAGTGCTCTATAAAAGCCTCGTCTCTCTCTCTCTTTTTCCACTCTTTCTTCTTTTCTCTTCTTTATACTAGAGTAGCTCCAATACAGCGCCTTATTGCTCGCAACCACTTGCAATTGCCTATAGGTTCATGCTGGCCGTGACATTTACTAAAAAGTAAATTTAGAGACTAAAATAATAGTATCTTAATAACTATTAAATATAAGCTTTTAAAAATTTAATGGTTTCTATTTTAAAGCACTATCAATTGCCTATTAAATTTCTAGAATTTATTATTAAGTGGTTGTTAAGATATTTAAGTATAAATTCTTGATTTTTTAATAAGTTTTAAGGTAACCTACTTGCTTGTATAACCTACTTACTTATAGAATACATTAAGTGTAATTAAAAGACTTAAAAGTTATAAAAAAACAAAAATTAAATAAAAAATAATAGTGTTTGTAAAATAAAGTATACTTAAAATATAAAAAGTAAAAATATAGTTTTTTTTTTTTTAAAATAAAAATAAAAAAGTAAGTAAATGTTTAAAATAAATAAAACTTTATTTTACTTAAAAGCAAATAAGAAGATATATTAAAGTAAACTAATATTAATTATATAAAAACTTTATTTATATTAAAAAATAATATTTAGTTAAATGTTAGAAAATATAACTAAAACTTAAAAAAATACTAGTAAATAACTAAACATTATTAAGTTACGTAGCTATAAAATAATATAATGTAACAATAAAAATAGTAAAAAGTATATTTATTTATAAAATAGTAATATAAATGTTTAAAAAGCTTTTAAAAATAAAACATATTAAGTAAACTATAAAGCTTATATTTATTACTATTAATTAGTAAGTTAAAAAATAATTATATTAAATTTATAAATTAAAGTAATATATTAAAGAAAATTATAGCATTAAATATTAAAAAGTTATATTAAAAAAATATATTATTACTAAAAATATATAGCTAAAGTAGCTAAGTTATAACAAAAAGAATAACACCTAGATATTACCCTTAACAATTGCTCCTTCCGTTTACAGAGGTGAGCATGGCCGCTTTAAAAAGGGCATCTAGGTGAGACGAGGTGAGCAGGGGGTGAGCCGGGGTGAGCCAGGTGAACCGGAGGGAGGGACCCCGATTAAGGTAGCTCATTGGCTGCGAGACCCTATTATGGGCTGCACTGCCTCCGGGTGGAATTGCGCCCTCTTATGGACTCATTCAGGGTAGCCTAAACTGGGACTCGAATGTTGAACGTAGGTTGGGAAAATGGTGTATTGAAGGTAGGAGAACCTACGAGGGCGCTGGCTATTATATATACATGATGCAGGGTGAGTTGACTAAGCCCGATATGTTGGTACATCTCTGACGCCTCCAATACTCCCACTCTTAGTCTACTGCCCTGCCTAACGCCAAATCGCCCTCCTGCCTCGTTAAAACCACATGGGAAAAAGAGTACAGTTTCAAACTAAACCCAACTAGGAAACCATCGTGGAGTAGTAGTTGATCCACGAGAATGACACATCTGTATAGCCCAGATATGAAATTGGTAGCTGCCATATGATGTGAAGCTGCCACCTTACCGTAAAGGGAAGTCAACGATTGTGAATTAAAGTTGCTCCCATTGGTTTCTGACGTCTCAGCTCCCACTGGTTCTCTGCATGGGGTTCAGAGTCCCTTTAAATTTCAACACCAAGAGCTTCTCGAAACTTGATAAACTCCGCCTTTAGCAGCGCCTTCGTAAGGCCATCGGCGATCTAGTCCTTGGAGTTGACCCATTGTAATTTTACAGCTCCAGCCAACACTTGTTCTCGTGTAAAGTGGTGCTGGATCTCAATGTGCTTCGTTCTGCCGTGAAACACTGGATTTTCCGCCAGGGCGATAGCTCCCTGATTATCGCTAAAAATGATCGTTGCTTTAGGATCCTCATCGTCTTGTAGTTCGCTAAGGAGTCGTCGTAGCCAAATTGCTTCCTTTGTAGCGTTTGCTTGGCCTCTATATTCTGCCTCGCATGTAGAAGTAGCTACTGTTGGCTGACGTTTTAAGGACCAGCTGATAGCTCCACTCCCGATGCTGAATACGTATCCCGAAGTCGATCGTCGTGTGTCAACATCTCCTGCCCAATCTGCATCAGTGTAACCTATTAGCGGTTTTAAAGGTCCTCAAAACACTAGTTTGGCGCTTATCGTTCCGCGCAAATATCGAAATAGGTGTTTCAGGGCCTGAATATGTTCCCCCGTAGGATTTGATGCGTAGCGACTGAGAAGTGACACAGCAAAGGCTATATCAGGTCGAATCCCCATCATGATATACATCAGTAACCCGATAGCTTGCTGATAAGTCTGTCGTACTACATCATGTGCGATAAAGTCATCTAGGGCCTTTAAGAGGTAGCCGGATTTGATAGGAGTCGCATTTCCACCGCGCTGAGTATCTCCGTCCCACATTTTGTGTTCCTGTAGGACTCGCTCGAGGTATGCAGTCTGTGAGAGATAGAGTATCCGATTTGGTCGATCTCTTACTATCTTCATCCCTAGATAGTACGACGCTGGCCCTACGTCTACCATTTGAAACCTTTTACTCAGCGCCTTTTTTAGCTTCCGGATCTCTTCCTTACATGGGCCAAATATAAGCAAGTCATTGACATAGACTGCAATGTAGGTATTTTCTTTGACGAAGACGTTGCAGTCGCTGTGTAATGGGTGAAATCCAAGCTCACAGAGGAATTGCGAGAGAGTCTCATACCAGATTCGAGGTGACTGCTTGAGACCATAGAGCGCCTTCTTAAGTTTGACAATACGGCCACTCATCTCACCTATCCCTTCCGGGAGCTCGACGTATATATCCTCTTCAACGGAACCATAGAGAAATGCAGTTTTTACGTCCATCTGTTCGATCTCTAGGTCGAGTGCGGCAGCGATCGCGAATAGAGCCTTATAACTCATAGGCTTAACAACAGAGGCAAACGTATCAGTATAGTCAAGTCCTTATACTTATTTAAATCCTCGTACTACTAATCTTGCCTTGTAACGTTCGACACTACCGTTTACGCCCCTTTTGAGCTTATATACCCATTTTGATTGAAGTGCCTTACAACCTTTAGGGAGCTCTATCATCTCCCACGTCCCGTTCTCAATTAGGGACGCAATTTCTTCGTTCATTGCTTTTATCCACCTTTCCCGATGCACTTCGTCTATGGCTTCTTGAAAAGATTGGGGCTCGTATGGTTCAGTGTTGGCTATAAGGCAAGCCAACACCATAATCCTTTTAAACCCCTCGTAGCCGTTAACGAGCGTATATTCGTCATATGGCCTAGTCGGTGTAACTCCTTGATTTGATCTTCCAGAGCTTCGCACTGCTGGCTCAGAAGAAACTCCTTGTGTTATCTTTTCCGGCTCTCTTTCTCTTCCGCTAAGATCCGATGGAACTGAGGATATATCTAACGGCGCGGGGGATGATCGTATTAGTCTTAGTTATAATAAAGTCTTCAACTCTGATTGCTCTAGAGGCGAGAGTTCTGCGATTCCACGCTTCAGATCCTCCCCAGGTGAAGGCTTTGTTACTCGAGGTGATTCTATAACGTCGTCATTGCATCATTTTAGGTGTTTCTGGTCCCAAGCACTATCCCAGTGAATATTACTCGATCTCTTAATTGTGTCTTTTTCATCCAGCACCTAGTAGATTGAATCTCCTTCATGACAGAGTAGCCGTACTCGTTCAGCTTTGTTATCGCGCAGCTTCTTCCTCTGTGCTGAGGGCAGTAGTGCCCATCCAGACTGGCCAGGTGAGCGTACGTGACTAAGTTTTAGCTTCCTTTTATAGTACATTTCGAAGGGCGTACAACCTAGTCGTCGCACTGGGGAACGGAAATAAACGTAGTTGATATTCTTAAGAACGTATGGCCAATAGCGCATTAGGAGTTTGAAACTGATCATAGCGGGATGTAGTCTTTCAAGAGTAATACGTTAGCCAACCTTAACTCGTCCGTTCTGCTGGTGCTGCTCCGTAGTTGAATACTCTAGGTGTATACCTCTTCTTGTACACCACTTTTCCATTTCAATTAGTCGATTTTCTCCTCCTAGGTCTAGTCGTGCACGGTGGCAGCGTTCCTCGCCGCGTTCAAATTTAGCCAGGAAATCTTAAAATCTTGAGAAAACTTCGTGCCGATAGCAGATAGGATCACATTAAGTTCTGCCTCCCCAGTCACAGATAAACTGTACCCAGTACCTTTCTCCTTTAAGTCCTGTAACTGGAAAAGGGCCTGCTACATCCATATGAATGAAATCCATAGCGTGACGACCTGGTTCGAATTTATGTGTATATGGCTTCTCCTTCATCCTTCCTAGGACGCATGGCTCGCATGTTGTACAGGGTTTGATTGGCGCGTCAAGGTCAACTCCATCAGCAAGGGTTTCCAGTAGTTTGAGATTTTCTTCGCCAAGGTGTCCCATTCGTTCGTGCCAAATTCCTCTTGCTAGTGTTAACAAGCTATAAGCGGCAAGAGCTTGTTTAATTATCGTTGAGTCGTATTCCCAGAGATCCATAAAGTACAGTTAACGTTTCCTAATAATACTAAAGTGTATTTCTCCAGCCCGTAAATAGCTCTTCGCGCCTTCTACATGAAGTGCGCATCCTTTTGATTCCAATTAAGATACAGAAATAAGATTAAAGCCGGTGTTTGGAGCGAATAATACATTATGGAGATATATATAAGCTCTCTTACCAGCTATTGTTCGACACACCAGCCTTACGGTCCCTTTTCCCTTTGGTACTAGCTTAAATCCACCAATTCCCTCAATGGAGCGCCTATCATCACTGAATAGTTGGAGATCTTTAAAATCATCTTTTGAGCTCCAAACGTGTTGGGTGCAGCCGCTGTCGATTACTGCATGTAGTAGTTCAGTAACGGTAGCGCTATTTGTAACAGCTATAAGGTGAACGGTATTAGACGCTGTCTCATCGTCCTCTAGCTCGACGACTCTGTCAGAGTGGGAAATCAGGCCTTAGCTGGTGTTGCACCGTCATTCACCATCAGGAAAATCCTTCTCAGGCGTTTTGTTAATGCGTACGCGTTTCCTGGATGCAACCTTCTGATTATGTTCCTTTTTAAGCTCTGGGTGTTTGTTGAAGCAGGCTTGTTCTAGATGATAGAGTTTCTTACAGAAGGTACAGTAGGGAACTGTCCTTGTAATAGTTGCTTGTTCTCCAGACGCCATAATCGTCTCACGTTGATTTAATTTGTGTCCTGGCTGGCTTCACGGAGCTCTTGCGATTAGCACCTTTAGATTACTATCAGTCCTCATATTTTGCTCTTCGTTCTCCGCTGCCCGAGCAGCTTCCTTAAAGCTTACCCCTGTATTAGGAGAGGTAGGGATAATTTTGTGTGTTTGGTTAAACGTTGAGCGGAAAACATCGTATAAGGACCCGAGGCCGTAGAGGAAACGTTGTACCATAAATGGCTCTGGAAGTTTTAGCTGGTTGCTGATTTTAATCATATTATTGTGAAGTTCGAGGAGTTTCTCCGTATAATCCTCGACGCTAGTACAATCCGATAGCGAGAGCGAACAGAATTGGGTACAAAGCTAAGTGTAGAAGCCGCTTCCTTAAGGTTTATATCGTTCCTCAATAATATTAAAGGTTTCAGCGACAGTATTGACGGTCTCAGCTAGCTCTCGTGCATTGTTTGGCATGCGATTTCTCATCGCATAGCAGGCTCGACTCTGCTTATCCTCCCACCCTTGAATGTCAGTGTCGGCGCCAGTAGGTTCTGTAGCGAGCCTTCCGGTTAGAAGGTATGCTGAGTAGCCTGAAATTCCTAGGTAGTCTTTCATCTCGCGATTCCAGGTAGACCAATTTTCTCTTGTAAGTAGAGGAACACTAGAGATTGAAATCGAGAGGTCCTTGTTAGAAGACATATTATGGAGATGAGAAAATAAGGAAGCTAAGATAGTCGAGAGAGCCGATAGCCTTTAATGTGAAGCGCGGGATTTGAATAAAGGGAAATCAACGATTATGAACTGAAGTCGTTTCCACTGTTGAATCTCCGGCAAATATTTGGCTCGGCGTTGAAAAATAAAAGAGTTTGATGAAGGCAATGCACTAAGACGAGAGGCAATTGCAATTGATGAATTAAATAACTTGCAAGCAGGTTGCACGACTTTTTTTATATGTGTCTGCTTGCCTTTCTTTTTGTGTTGAAGTCTGATTACCGTACGTATCGTTTGTAACGGTGGTCCTTTGAAGAGACGCGTCATTGTCGGATAAGCCAGTTAGGAAAGGCTCGACCGATCTGGACGCTCAAATTATGAAGATTCAACGTATCATTGCGGAGTTTTGGCTATGTTGGGTGGTTTCATAATAGCAACCCGTAGTTGAGCATCGTTAGGCTGTGGGTTACCTTGTTGAGGGGATCGTAGATGCAGTTCAACGAGACGTTGTTGCGTTTGAGATGCATGTTGCACCTCTACAATCCATGGTTATGGTAAATTGATGATGTTAAGTGTCCTGTGCTCATCGTAAGTAGTAATCTGGAACCGGGTTTCAAAACCAAATTGAGGCTTGGCGCAGGGAAACTTAGCTGATTTATGCGCGAATCCGGGCTCATAACCTGTTGAACGTAGGTTGGGAAAATGGTGTATTGAAGGTAGGAGAACCTACGAGGGCGCTGGCTATTATATATACATGATGCAGGGTGAGTTGACTAAGCCCGATATGTTGGTACATCTCTGACGCCTCCAATATCGAATACTGGTGCCTTAGTGCGATAAATGGACGCTTCAACGGTTGATGGGAGCCCGACGTGTCTCCTCGCTCTCCAGTCTCGTGGCTGACTCTCACTATGTACATACATACTGTACCTAGCCATCCACATATAATGTCAAAATCTTATCAGTGTATCTGAACATCCTAAGGCCATTTTCTTTCTTAGAATGCCCTAATGTCATGCTTCTTGTCGACGAAGAGATGGCAGCAGGAGCGAATTCCAACAAATTTGAGCCTTTACAGTATCATCACTTGCATCACCAATATCAAGCCGATCTACCTCGCCGTCGCCATCTAACGTGTCTACACACCAAACCGCTTCGCCGTCACCATCTAACGAGTCTACACACCGAACCGCCTCACCGTCCAACCCGTCGCAAACAATTGCCTCACGTCGCAAGAACCCCTCAACTACATAGAATCATCATAATCTATCACCAACGCGGCTAGCTACCTGTGCGTATACTCTGGGGGCAATGAGTGTGGCGAAGACACCTGTGTATGCGATATCTGCGAGGAATCAGTCATAATAGAGAGTGTAGGGGAAGATACAAACAATGATCTCCTTAGCTTACACGGCCCCGACTGTTCTAGCGGATACATTATTTGATCTTTAACTACCTGGATAGCTACGCCGCTCCTACTGCCACACCTTCTCAAACGGCGTCGACACCTATAATGCCATGCCCCTCTCCTTCCTACTCATCGTGATCAACTCACTACCTGTGGCGGTAGAGAAGCTAGCCTCAGCAATAACAATAATGCCCTTCACAACGTAGAGGTTTTTTCATCGCAGTTACACCGTTCCATTCGTTTAAGCCAGAGCAATGATGGCAATGTACTAAGGAAGCCTTATGGAGACTCCGGGTAATGGACTTGGGACATCCAAATAACAATTTTCCCCTTGGGATGTCCCAGCTAAGCCTAAATTAGTTACTGTGTCTCTAAGCGGCCATCATTACCGTACTAGTGCCCTTTAGGCTTAGAGCCGGTCGGAATAAAACTCGTCTATCCATCCATACATATGTATATACCCAACAGGATTGATAAATGATGCCCCAGCCAGCCTTATATACTCTCGTCAACCCCTTTTCGCCCTCCGAGTAACGCCCCTCCCTGCGGGTCGAGAAACTCACCAGGCCGAGAAATATAAGGAGTACCTCAACTTTAATCAACTTAATATCTATGTACACGTTGATATTTACTATAACCCTATAGAGGTCATGTGCTGCAGCTATTCCTAGACATCTAGAATCCCTTCTATCTAAAAATTACGTTACGCATCGTTGCCTTCGCGCCTGTTTTGTAGAGAGCCTTATTCTTTAGCGAAACAGCGGTCCTTCCCTATAGCACCACCGCTAAACTCTTACCACTCTATAATACTTGTAACGGTGTTATCTAAGCCTTAGAACCTTACTACGACGCTTAGGAGTTAGCACCAGCCTTGTGTCTGCTGTCGCACGCAAATTCATGCAGGGTCGCCACCCCGGTTGGTACCACTTTCTTTCTTTCTTTCTTTTATTCCTACACCCTTTCAGGCCGCGCTGGCCTATGTGGGGATCTAGCTATTTAATATACATCTGGTGGCCAATACTGCCTGTGAAGTGAAGTGCTACGTACATGACCAGGACCCATCCTCGCTGCACTAGGGTTTGTTCTAGAGTGACACTCTTCTTGCTGCCGGCACAGTGTCTACGTAGCCTTTCTAGGTCCTATCTGCATGTTTTTTCCCTTTCTATTCTGATGCCCTTATGTTCAATCTCTCTGTGTCCTTAACAAAAGAAATAGTGTCCCGTACAATTTGTATATTTGGTTGCCAACTGTCGATTGGTCCATCCACTTCATGCGATGAATACGCGCCACACATTTTGGCGACTGTAAGATCTCTGAGCTGCTCTTGACTCCAGTATCGCTGTCTCTGTTGGGTCCATCTCGGGCATGCTAGTAAGAAGTGTTCCACAGTCTCCTTCTGGCCACACTCGCAGAGTTCGCTGTCGGCTTGTCCGATCTTGTACAAGTAGCTATTCAGCCTACAGTAGCCTCCCCGTATCTGGACCAGTATCGCCGCGTCGATCCTTTTCAGTCTGTCATAGAGTTTTCGCGTATGTCTTCCAGGGAGTGCTGCGTCCAGTTTCCTTAGGTGTCCGGCCACCTTCAGCGACTGGAAATGGGCACGTTTCTGCTCTTGATGCTGTTTGTCTGGTTTTTGCCATTCCCGTAGTGCGATCTTTCTATCAACTGGGACACGGCCAATTTCCGTGGCCGAGTGGGCTAGGCTATGCGCGATTTCGTTTCCTAAAAGACCTGCGTGTGCTGGTATCCAGTCAAATTGAATAGCGAGCTGCTGCTGTTCCGCTTTTTGAAGCAGGCTAAAGATTCGTCGTAGTATCTCACGATGGATAGAAAGTTGTCTTACTAAATGATTATTTAGACTAGGGACTGTCCTGATTTATATGCGTTTGTCTATGATGTGAAGCGATTCGCGCTATACGTCTGGTTAGTGATCGAGCGGGCTCCCCTCCAAGTGTCACATCCACCTTCTTCTGTTTCTAGACCCCAAGCGACCGCGAGCGCTATCTAGATCCCGCCGCGATTGATTCGGTTATCTGCGCGGAGATTCCTACGGCGGAAGACGACCCTTTAGGAGTGCTTACAGAGATCGTACGAATGTATATGCTCCACGGCCCTTGCGGTGTCCACAACCCTACCGCTCCGTGTATGATAAGCACCCCAGGACATCCACCGCGGTGTTCAAAGGGATTTCCGAAGCCGTACTGCCCCGAAACGGTTGTCCATACAAACGGATATCTAGAATACCGCCGCCGTAGTAACGGGGGAACGCTTACTGTCCGTTGCGGCAGAATGGACGTTCCGTTAGACAACCGCTGGGTTGTGCCGTACTACCCGTGGTTCCTCCGCAAGTACGCTGCGCACATTAACATTGAGGTTTGTGGGACCGTACATGCCGTAAAATACATCCATAAGTACATCTACAAAGGGACAGATCGTGCCGTACTTTGCGTTACGGACGGCGACGAAGTAAAGCAGCATCTACAGGGCCGTTATATTAGCCCTTCAGAAGCACTCTGGCGGATTTTTGAGTTCCCCGTTCACGAAGAGCGGCCGCCTGTACAGCCGCTTGCAGTCCATCTTCCCGGTCAACAGATTGTTACGTTCCCTGAAAATGCTACCACAGAAGAGCTTGCGGAGCGTCTTCAGCAGGCCGCAACGACTCTTACGGCGTTCTTCCATTACAATTCGGAGCATGAAGATGGCCGTAACGTACTTTACCAAGACTTTCCGTCGCAGTACGTCTTTAATGCAAAGGCTTCTGTTTGGAAACAACGGCAGAGAGGGACCGCAATCGGCCGCAGAAGGCCCCGGCGCTCGTTAGTTGACTTAGCTACACAGCCACACTCAAATCACACTTTACCTTAACAAGAGTAGACCGTGGCTATTTAACTAGTTGCAGGTTGTCGCCATAACGCCACGCCCGAAATGGTTCGTCCCTTCGCAAACTTTAGTTGCCTCTACTTCGTCATTTCAAAAGTAACTTAGACCCTCCACAAGGGTCTCTCCGGAGCGGGTCGGCCGTCCTTCCTGCTTGTATGATCGATGCGTTCGTCTGCCTCTGACGAGGCTCAAGTGGCAAATCTTCAACGCGTGGTTCTAAAAGTAGCCATTGTCACTTGATTTAGAAGATGCTCGAAGCTTCTCTGTGCAGATTCACAAGCTATATATTCACGTTGATCCCCGGCCCCCTCTATGAAATAGAGATAATAGAAAATATAGTATAAGGTGCATCCCCGCGTAGCGAGACACCCTGTGTGCCGAGACAAATGAGGGGTACTTTGACTTTCAGCAACTAGAAAGCTCATGCGCACGACGAATATCGCTATAATTCTACGAAAATAATCTGCTGCAGCTAATTCTGAATGTCTATGTTCCACTTTGCCCAAAAATTACGTTCCCATCGTCGCTTCTGCGCCCGATTTGTACAGCGCCTTGTGTCGTGGCATAACATGCTTCCCTACCCACAGCGCCAACCTCAAGCGTTTTTCGCTCCGAATTTTTGTAGAATAGGCTTATCCTACCCTCATAACCTCCCTCTGATACTAGGAAGTCATTATCAGCCCTATGCGCGCTGCAGGGCGCAGTTTCATGCAGCGCCGCCCCGTCGATTGGTACCCCTAGCGGAAGCGAACCACCAATCCAGGCTAATTTAAGATGACCCCGCACGTCTTACCTTATGCACTAGTGGGGTATTTTATTGTAAGATATGTGGCTGTGCGAGTTGCACAAGCGTCTGGATTATCTTTAAATCCGACTTAGGATTAGGAGCAGTGATAAGACATGGCTTAGTGCTTGTTTAGTCAGCCAACGCGCTTCTAGCGTCGAAACCAGCTTCAATACAGCGATCCTACACACTTCAAGATGCGGTCTAACGCACAGCGATACCTACTTTGTGACGTAGAGCCATACCATCGCGCCGCCCCTGAGTGCTGAGATCCGCCGTTGTCCCTTCCGCTGACTGATGGAACGACCTGATCGAGCCCACCACGTCCTGATGCTTCTCGAGTCCACGGGCGCGCCGATTCTTAGACCAAGCCGCAGCGAGCTCTAGTCTCAGCTCGTTGAAGGGGAATATGATGTGATGGGAAGGATACAAGCTAAGATGGAGCGCGGCGGGCCTAGAAATTGAAGCCTGTGCTTTAGCAAGTAGGTTCAACCAAGCGCTACTGGCAAAACGCCGTCGTTGCAAGCGCATACAAAGGTGGAAAGACTCTGCATGCTTTAGTGATACAGCTATCATACGGTCAAACGACCAGCGGCTCCTTACATAAGCACTGCAATCTTTACGACCGTGGAGATGTGCTTCGGTACGACCTCCGACGGTCATGAGGATTTAGATCGTTCATATTCGTGAGGGACGAGTACTACTAGATTACTCTACGTAAAGTATAGAGAGGTTCTGCACTGATCAGGCTTCCTGAATTGCCACTAATATTTCGTGCATCGAAATGGCAGTGGAAAAGTGGAAGCAACTAAGGACAACGAAAAACCGTGCTAACTGCCCGCTTCAAATCCGAGTTCGCCTCAGGCAACCCCTACACGCCAAAGTGAATGTACGGAGCCCAGTATAGCGGACTCTCTAGCGTAGTCTCACTGCTCTTATCGCAAACTTCATCACCGCTAAGCTCCGCATCTCTTGCCTCCCTTGCCGACTCCATGCGCCCGTCCCGCAACGCCTTTACCGCCTGATGGAGACCCCGACACACCGCCATGTCCGTCATACCTTCGTCCCGGATCGTCTCGTACACCACCCTAGCCACGTCCACACAGTGGCTGTCAGACACTTCCCAGAGCGTACCAATAACGTGCCGGAACCCTGCAAGTTGGAACGCGCTCACAAGATGGATTCCTTTATCAATAAGTCTATCCACCTTGTTTGCGCCAGTCGAGCACGCTGAGAGATAACCAAGGAATAGAGAGCTCTCTTAGATCGCGTGAGCACGGAGATCTCCTACAGTCAACAGCCTCTCCTTCTAATCCTCCAGGAGCAGACAGCTTTGCGCAGGATCTAGGGGATCGGAGCGTCCATGGCCGGCGAAATGGAAAATCTTACAGGCTCGCAAGTGCGCTAGAACGTCTTCCCTGCGCTGTAGTAGCCTGACCGCTTTAAGATCTAGTAATGTACAGAGGTTAGCCAGCATTTCCACTTCTATTGTGGCGAAAGGAAGGTCTGAGCGTCGTGAGAGACCTGGAGTCTCCTGTATCGCAACTAGAAGAGCATGCTCTAAGGCAAATTTAGTGGCTCTATAAACACTATATCACCGTCCGTATATTAATGCCTTTATTAATAAGCTATAGGAGGACATGACTCTATTAAGTATAGTTTTAGTTAACCCTTTAGCATAAAGTTTAGTTACATGAATTAAAAAGTAGTTAAGTGCTTTTATAAGAATCTACTATATATATAACAAGCTATAGCTAAAGAGAGGGCATTAATATTTAAGTATATTTAAAATAAAGCCTATAGTAATATACTATAGCTACTATAATATTTATATAGATTTAACTACTAGCTACTAGGCCTTTTCTTTAAGCTCCTTCTCTTTTAAATTAGATAATATTAGTATTATAATCTAATTATTTTTAATAAGAAACACGTTGTAACGGTATGAGCTTATATTAATTATAATAATAAAACCTTAGTCTATAGTAACTATTAATTTATAATAGGTTAGTAAAAAAAGAAAGTTCTAGAATTTAGACTACTTACATATCTTTATAATAATCTTATTAAACTTTTAGTCTACTTTAAACTGCTGATTTGCTTATAATTTTTATAAAAATATTATATCACCTAGTAACGCTACTTTACTAGAAGGCGAGTTTAATTTATTTTAAAGTAATTTAAACTATACTACTAACTTAGGATACTGCTCTTTAAAAAGAGAAATATCTATATATATTTCTAGTAAAAAACTAGTAATAATATAATAGCCTAGCTCTAATAGCTTTAAGATATAATACTTATTTTTTTTTATCTTTAGAGAGAAAACTATAGCTATAGAAGCTAAGTTAACAAACTCTTTAAGTATATACTACTTATTATTATTATTTAAAAGTTATAAGTTTATAAAAGAAAGGAGCTTTACAGTACCTTATAGGATTTTACTTAATTTATTTTAGTTTTACTTAAATATAAGAATATTAGCAGCATGTTAAGCTAAATAAATATAAATAAATAATAGAAAATTATAATAAGTCTAGCCTTTTTTATAATAAGATAAGGTACGGTTAAGATCTTTTATTAATCTAGTCTAGTTAAATTAACTACTAAGTAAGTTTCTAAAGCTATTTAACTAACTAGCTTAATTAAAATAGTCTTAAGAAGTAGTATTAACTACTATATTAATAATATTAACTATATAATTAAGATTATTTATTAATTTAGTTTACTTAAATTAGCTGCTAAGCTAGTATCTAAGATTATTTAACTAACTAGCTTAATTAAAGTAGTCTTAAGAAGTAGTATTAACTACTATATTAGTAATATTAACTATATAATTAAGATTATTTATTAACTTAGTTTATTTAAATTACCTGCTAAGTAAGTTTCTAAGGCCGTTTAAATAAATAGCTTAATTAAAATAATCCTAAGAAATAGTATTAACTACTATATTAGTAATAATAATTTTATAAATAAGATTATTTATTAACCTAGTCTGCTTAAATTACATGCTAAGTAAGTTTTTAAAGCTATTTAACTAAATAGCTTAATTAAGATAGTCTTAAAAAGTAGTATTAACTACTATATTAGTAATATTAACTATATAATTAAGATTATTTATTAAATTAGTCTGCTTAAATCACTTGCTAAGCTAGCTTCTATAGTTATTTAAATACATAGCTTAATAAAAGTAGTCTTAAGAAGTAGTATTAACTATTATATTATTAATATTAACTATATAAATAAGATTATCTATTAATTTAGTCCGCTTAAATTACGTGCTAAGCCTATTTCTAAGACTGTTTAATCAAATAGCTTAATTAAAATAGTCTTAAAAAATAGTATTAACTACTATATTACTAATATTAACTATATAGTTAAGGTTATTTATTAATCTAGTCTACTTAAATTACTTACTAAGCTAGTTTCTAAAGCTATTTAAGTAACTAGCTTAATTAAAATAGTCTTAAGAAGTAGTATTAACTATCTTATTAGTAATATTAATTATATAATTAAGATTATTTATTAACTTAGTCTGCTTAAATCGCCTGCTAAGCTTATTTCCAAGATTATTTAAATATATAACCTAATTAGGATAGTTTTAAGGAGTAGTATTAACTACTATATTACTAATAATAACTTTATAAATAAAATTATTTATTAATTTAGTTTAGTTAAATCACCTGCCAAGCCAGCTTCTATAGTTATTTAAATATATAGTTTAATTAGAGTAGTTTTAAGGAGTGGTATTAACTACTATATTAATAATAATAACTCTATAAATAAAATTATTTATTAACTTAGTTTAGTTAAATTACCTGCTGAGTAAGTTTCTAAAACTATTTAACTAACTAGCTTAATTAAAATAGTCTTAAAGAGTAATATTAACTACTATATTAATAATATTAATTATATAAATAAGATTTTTTATTAACCTAGTCTACTTAAATTACCTGCTAAGCTAGTTTCCAAGACTGTTTAAATAGCTAGCTTAATTAAAATAGTCTTAAAAAATAATATTAACTATTATATTAATAATATTAACTATATAATTAAGATTATCTATTAACCCAGTCCGCTTAAATTATTTGTTGAGATTATTTCTAAGATTACTTAACTAACTAGCTTAATTAGAATAGTCTTAAAAAATAATATTAACTACTATATTAGTAATATTAACTATATAGTTAAGATTATTTATTAATTTAGTCCACTTAAATTATCTGCTAAGTCTGTTTCTAAGATTATTTAAGTATATAGCCTAATTAAAATAGTCTTAAGGAGTAGTATTAACTACTATATTAATAATATTAATTATATAATTTAAGTTATTTATTAACTTAGTCTACTTAAATTAGCTACTAAGTATGTTTTTAAGATTAATTAAGAATATAGCTTAATTAGAGTATCCCTAAAGAGTAATATTAACCACTATATTACTAATATTAATTATATAATTAAGATTATTTATTAACCTAATCTGTTTAAATTAGTTACTAAGCTAGATTCTAAGATTACTCTAGTAGCTAACTAAATTAGAATAGTCTTAATAAATAGTATTAACTATTATACTAATAATATTAACTTTATAACTAAGATTATTTATTAACTTAGTCTATTTAAATTACTTACTAAGCTAGTGTCTAAGGTTATTTAACTAGCTAGCTTAATTAGAATAGTCTTAAAAAGTAGTATTAACTACTATATTAGTAATATTAATCTTATAAATAAAATTATTTATTAATTTAGTCTGGTTAAATTACGTGCTAAGTAAGTTTCTAAAACTATTTAACTAACTAGCTTAATTAAAATAGTCCTAAGAAGTAGTATTAACTACTATATTAGTAATATTAATTATATAATTAAAATTATTTATTAACCTAGTCTGCTTAAATTACCTGCTAAGATTATATCTAAAATTATTTAAATAGCTAGCTTAACTAAAGTAGTTTTAAGAAGTAGTATTAACTACTATATTAGTAATATTAATTATATAATTAAAATTCTCTATTAACCTAGTCTACTTAGATCGTAGGCTGAGTATAGTACTAAATTTACTTAACTTTTTATTTTTATAAATAGATTTTAGTAGTATTATATTTATTACTTGCTCTATTATATTAAAAGCCTTATTTAAGTTTTCTATAATTTCTATCCGCTTGTAATTCTCTATCAGTCTATTTACTTTCTTATTTTAATATATTATTTATGTATTTATATTATTAGATATAGACGCTTAGTTAAATATAAAACTGCTAGATCTTAAAGCGTTAGTAGTATTTTTATTTTCTAAAAAGTTTTAGTACTTTCTTTTACACTTATTAAACTACTAGATAATATATTAAAGCGTTAGTAGTATATTCTCTTAATAAGAAATATATACTTTCTAAAAAGTTCTAGTATTTCTTACGCTTTTTATGTACAATACTCTGTCTAAAACATATTCTTTTATAGAAAAGAGTTTATATAAAATATAACTTATCTCTTTATTTTATTATATATAAGAGCTTAGCTAGCTCTAATGTTTATTAACTTAAAATTATTTATTAAGTAAAGTTATTTACGCCTTATGTTAAAATACTAATCTATAGTTTTAATATATCTTTATTATTTAAATTATCTATACTAATCTTTACTTCTACTTCTTAAGCTGTGATAATTATTTTATTAAAATTATCTTATAAATTTATACACCTACACTTATATAATATTATCTAAATTTAGTTATATATTCTAGACTAATAGTTAGAGTATTCTGGAGGTATTGCTATAATTATTTTCTATATTTAAAAAATAGTCTTTTAAAGATTATCTAGTAAACTTATATACTTATACTTTTTAATTAGTATTATAATTAGGTCTTTTAGGCGGGTCATATAATTAGAATAGTTAAAACTAATAGATATCTATTCTTTAGCTTTATTAATTACTTTCTTAAGGTTATTTATTATATTAGTTTATAAGAAGATAAAATAATAGATATAGCTATTTAATTTTATTTACTTAATATTACCGCCTGCGTTATCTACTTTTACTGTGAGATTATATAATTAATTTAAGTTTATTTTCTTAAGTAGTTATATCAGATCATTATTATATACATCTAACTTTATATAGTATAATAATATATTAATTTTCTTAAGACTATTTATGTTTTAAGTTCCTATTATAAGGCAGAAACTGCTACTAGTATGTATATTAAATAAACTTATTAAAATAACTAAATTACTAGAAATATAGTTACTATATTTATAAGAATAGCCTACTGTTATTAATAGTCTAGCTGTATTTAAATTATTTAATATAAATTTTAAGTTACAGGCTATAGATATATTCTCTATTAATAATAAGTATTATAGCTATTTTTTTTAACTAGAAAATACTATTTAAGCTTTTTTATATAAGACTTCTATTTATTATTCCTAAACTCTTTTTTAGGCTACTTTTATTTAGAATTCTAAACTTTTTACTTCCGCTTCTTTTCTTAGTTCCTTTTCTTTATTTTTAAACTTCTTTAGTTTTTATAGTAGTCGGGCCTTCTTCTTCTCTAGAGTATTTTTAATTTATAGACTATCTAGTAATCTACTTATTATAATATATTATATTCTACTTGTTATATTATCTTAATTAAGAATTAGCATCTAATTACTTGCTTTATGTATTATTTAACTTAGAAAAAGGCTTATTATAAACTCTAGAGAAATTTTTTTTCTTAGGCTTTTAATAAGCTCACATATACTATTACTTACTTCTTAGTTTTTTATAACTTTAAGTTTTATATAATAATATAAGCTCTACAAGTCTCATTAGGAATAGACGCATAAGGTATAGGTTAAAGAAATAAGCTTTATTAGTAAATTATATCTTACTAGTACTCTTAGTACTACTACTTTCTTAGGTATTACACACTAATTTGCTTTAGACCTTCACCAGCTAGTGAAAGCGCTGAGCGTGATTTTCTTAACGAATCAAAATATATCTCTCTACTGCTTTGCTGCCTACCGCCTGCAGGACTAAAGGGTTTGTTAGGTCCTTTGTTTGCTATTACGGCAAGTCGTGGTGGGGTCTGCGCTGGCAGCAACGTGCCTCACTTCACCGGTCCACCAGGCCACCATTGTGCTACCGCTCGACATGGAATCTTCGCGTGAGGTCTGCCCAAGGCACTGGATGTGGTTCTCTGCCGAATAGAAGGCTGTCTCTTTGCTGCATGTTGCCTGCACGTTCCTTGCTACTGGCTGCCTCGCAGTGCTGACGAGAACACATGCTGGACTCTTTGTTCGTTCGGCCGACTGGTGAAGAAAATTTGCCGGCTTGTCGGCCGCGCGGCATCAGATCCTTGCTCCAGCTGCGCCCGCTTCACCAGCGGCGGCTGCGGTGAGTTGTCTTCACTCTGCGAGACGAAGCCAATGAACCAGTACTTGTAGATCTATGCGACTTAGCGACACGTGAATATAACTTTCCTCTCCGTATCCGGCTGAGTCCACATTCAGACACGACAACTAAAACGACATTTCTCGATTGGACAAGGGCAGTTTTGACAACAGTACTAGCACAACTGCCCGATAGCGACGGTAACACCACGATTCTTCCTTTGTCGTCGTCATCCCCGACGATAATAGTAGAATAACAGGGCCTCCTAATATGTTCATCGGATCTTCCTGATTGCATTGTTTGCCCGTCCTTGTCCCATTTCGTTCACCCCAGTCCTGGAGGTCTAGGGGATACGCCTTTTCCCCTACAGCTTTCAGTGCCCCTATTTGTCGAGACTACTCAATTAAAACTACATAGTATACTGAATGGCCAAATCCTTAACACGATTGAAAAGATAATTAAGAAACCTGGTACTCATTCAGTTAAGTCTAACTTAGATTTGCTCCAGATATGAACACAAATAAAACAGTAGCATACCTGGGCATGACAGAATTAATATTCGCTCGATCATTGTGACAGTAATAGTAGGTAAGGGTCACTCACGTAGTTCCAGCCACAAGAATTTCTATTGTTCTTGCTTTCGCTATAGCGGAGAGCATAACAAGGAAAAGAATAACAGCAACTACGACCACAGTCGTGCGAACCGTTTTGCCGTCTAGGATATTGCAAATTATTGCCGGAGCTAGCAGAAAGACTAGAGTGAGAAGTATAATCATAATCCGGGTGAGCCTACCCGTCAAAGAACCAGAGAATATAAACACGGATGAATCATTTGAGACGTTGCGGCGGAGACCCTTGAGTTGTAGATTAGCTTGTGGCACTAGATTGTGTCGAAATTGCAAATCCTAACCTTTTGGAACGTTTTGCAATAGCGCACCAACTTATCTTCTACCCATGCTTCCATCCGCTCCGAAGCTCCATCGTGTGAAGGGGCTACGCTAAGCAGATCGTTGGAGTATGTCAGATATGCTGTCTCCGCTCTCGCTAGGCAGGCATTGTTGTTGACCCAGTTTTGCAAGCTCACCACATGTCGTAACCCAGCGGCCCTATAACTGAGCATCTTGTGGTTTCTTTCTACCAGTGCGTCTGCATCACTCATTGTCAGTGATTGCCTTTGAAATCTCACAGGGTATAGCGAACCGTATCTAGTCAACGCAGTATCAATCCTCGATAAAACATCCCGCCGTTTATTATTGTTATCGTGTCGAATACTTGCGAGGAATGGGACGACTGTCTCTTCTCGATCAATCTGTTCGAGCTGTTCTTCGAGTTCGGATATTTCGTCCTGCTTTGTTAGGAGTAGGCGGGCTCGAAGATTGGAGAAGCGGCGACAGAGATGAAATGAGTCGTCTGCTGCGATGAGTGCTGAGTATCGTGGGTATCCATTACGGTAACTTTCGACTAGTGCATGGTTAGTTTGCAACCTTGCACTGGTTTCCGGTTAGGCCGTTAGCCATACTTGGTGTTTCTTGCATTTCGCAGCCTTCACTCTTACTGGTCGTATAGTTCAAGAGGCCCCCACCGGAAGTGAGTATAGTCTGGAACCTATTGGGAGGCGTTTGGACCCGGACTGTGTCATTATTGTTACGAAAGGAGATACAACCATAGAGAGGGCCACACAAAAGAACAAAATCCATACCATTTCCGAGCTCAATATCCGCATTGGACGAAAGTTCAACCATTATTGCCAAAGCTCACTTAACGGCTTTGGAAGAGGCTGTTGAACATTTAGGAAGAAGATATATGATAAGGCTCAAGGGAGATTTATTCAGCCTAGCACATGTGCTGTCGTTGCTGCCCAAGCCGTATTAGCACCCAGCTTTCGGCCAAGGCAGTTTCCCCGCACAGCCTAAGGGCTGAAATGCTTGGCAAGTCAGCTTGGAAGCCTGCCTCGGGCGCTACCACTGCACCGGGGGTTCCTGCAAGGCTTTCGAGGACTATTGAGGCAAAGTTCTGTATTTATCAGTAAAGGTCTCCCGGAAGTGCCAAAGCAGAACATCAACACCCACCACCACAACCCACTCCTCCAGACATCTTCGGCGACCACCTAAATGGAGTCTTCAGATGAGTGAGTATATGTGACTTATGTCCAGGACTCCATTAAAGTCGTTAGGGAATATGATCAAAGCCCGAAATTCACCTTCGGTGACGACGCTGGTCGCACTTGGATTGGGAAAAAGGCTGAGGCAAGTACCCAGCGACCACACCTTACATTGGGTCTCACAATATCCCTAGCGTAGCAAGTTTCGCCCATTCGACAAAGTTTATTTCACTTCCCCCGGCACGGACATACGTGAAGGGCCGTATATAGTAGAGTCGGTACCTGAAACTGGAAAATATACTCTCATGGTCAAGCCGGGTCAAACTGCCAAGGACGGCAAAATAGTGGAGGAACAAAACTTAGCGCAAGCATAAATATGCACAGGTGATAGATTAGCTTTGAGGATAAACTTAGACCAAGCAATTTTATACAATCACGTATTGATATTCTTACTGATGAACTCACTTTTACCTTCGATAAGGGTAAAAAGATCTGTGTGGCCATGGACTAACCACTGAGCTATTTCCCCAAAACAATATCAATACACAACCAATTCAGACGGCCAGCTTGCGATAGCTATAGTTATTGCTCAAGAGTCCGCATAACTTTAAGACCCAAAAACAGAGCGTGGTCTTTTCTGTTCCTTCCATATACCCTTTGAAGCTATCGGTCTCACAGCGAGCGCAGAGATTGATATTCATTTTGGTAGACCATATGGCAAACATAAAGGGCCAAATATGAAAGGTTGTCCACTCCTAAATAAAAAAAGCATTATCTAACCATCTTCATCGCTAAGGGGCAACTTTTAGTAGAACAGCTAGATACCGGGGGGGGGGGGGGAGAGTGCGGGGACTGAGTATATATGGTTCGTCACAAGTGACTTAATTGAGACCATGTTCTTCCTTAGTGGTGCGTATATGGAAATTCCAGGTTACCCATTCATCCATGCCATCATGTTCTGAGCCTCGGGCAGATGTCGTTAGGCCTGATAGGAATGTTGATAGGCGATCGAAATCGCTACGGATAGGTCCATCTAAACCGTCGACAGAAACAGAGACCTTCGGCAACAGCAAAGGTGCGAAAGAGCTGGGCTTGTTTGTGATAAAGACCTTTAGTATATCGTCGCATTGCCATTGACCCTGACCCGTGAGCTGTTCTGGGACCCGCATACGCCACTTTATTTCCTCTTTACCGCTGTACCACCGGTTCTTCTGCTCTACAACCCTGAAGCCAGGGCCACCTTTCTGGGAAAGTAGGCTATCAATCTGCCACAATGGACCGAGGTCAAATACAGCAAGGTATAGCGGTTTTGGACCAAGATTCTCAAGTGTTAGGGTTAGCAGATCTCCATCTTGGACTTCAATATTGGCTGCTTTCGTAAGGTCTTGTCCAGCTCCGTCACGGACATGGAGTCCGAATGACCTTTCGAATGATTGATTTGGGATTCGGTTTTCGATTCGTTCGAAATATTTGAAAGATGACAAATGCACCAAGATATCCACAACGTGGTATACTCCCCCCTTTCTACCGCATAGTATGGTCGGCAAGCTGGGGATATTCTGGTACGACTCGTCAAGTATGTCGTATTCGTCGCACGTATTGCGCGTAACGTTGAAAAGACAAGGTTGCCCCTCCTCTCCCTCAATGGAGAGGTAAAGCGAGCCTCTCTCGTTTGCTGCTGCGATCCATTGGGTTCGATCGCCCACGCTGGGCATAAGCCGTACGAGAACCTTGCGAGAAGACAAACTTGTCAGCAGCGTTGCCTTCCATCCTGTTTTGACCCTGGCTAACGTGGAGGTTGGCTCAACTCCTACCAAGTCTGATGTAAGGTCCCGAACGTTGTCAACCTTGACCCTCAATTGAACTCTCTTCGAGCTGGTGGAAACATCTCCCGGCGAGTTTAATGGGTATAAGGCATATTCGTCACCCTCACACACGCCGTGTGCATGTCCCGCTTGTAAGTGCAGGCCCTGGTCGCCTTGTATCCTATAGACTTGAATATAATTCGCATTCAGTCCCGGCCTAAATCTCCCAAAAAAGTCGAACTTCATATTCCCATAGCACATTGGGTATTGTTTTGGCCAGTTTGCATGGAACTGTATACAAATATGCCTATACAGGGACTCGTGGGTAATCTCGACAGGTCTTTTCCTGAGGGAGACGAGTGCTTGAACCAGGAAGTATGAGAGCGCCCCGTTTTTTACTTTTTTTTCTTCTCTTTTCATTTCTCTGCTGCCGAGCACAAGCTCTTGAGCCTTCTCGTGTGGTCCACACGCTGTGAGGACTGTGTAACCATCTGGGTCAATCAGCCATTTCGGAAGTATGCTGGCGTCGCGTATCGAGGAACTGGCTTCGGGACAACTATTCATGACCCCTGGATACAGAGCATCAACGGCGGGGTCGTACGCAATCGTCCGAGTAGCTGCATCTTGCAGACCCCCGTGTCGTAGAATTCCTCCAGAAAAACAGCAGTCGAAGACAAGAGTAACATACAATTTCTTCTTCACCATTTGACCCATTAAGGCCGCTAGCTCTTGACCGCCAAGATATCGAATTCCATGAACATCATCGATCAGAACTAAATCAAGGTCGCCTGTTTTTTCGTTTCGCGCCCCATGGCCGGAGAAATGGAGATAAACACAATCTCCGGATTTCGCTTGCGCTGTGATTTTTCCAAGTTTGGACATTACATTCGCATATGTCGGCCATAAATCTGGTTCCTCTGCTGGAATACGAGAGTTTGGATGGATGGGTTCACTCGCTGTCAATGTAGCAATGTCCACAGGTATCGATCCCGTTTCCAGGTAGTTCTTGATTATTTGTACGTCGCGAACACAGCCCCCCAAGAGGACTTTCCCGGTAGAAATTGATTCCAATTAGTAGTGCCCAACTGGTTGGTACACTGTTGGCATTATTCATATTGAGGTGCGATTCTATCGAGGTAGTAATTGGAAACGATATCAACTTGCGGGACTGGAATTCAAGTTTGTTGCTAAATTTTCGTATGCGGAAAGAAAACTGTAAATGTTGATTGTTCTATGCAGTAATCTCAAAACACTTCATTAACGGAAATTGGACAAAGTGGAAGGCAGATTATCTGGAACCATTGAGAGCGGATGCAGCCGGTGAAGCGAGTGAGGGACACGACGCAGGCTCCCCGCAACTCATTGTAAAGGCGAGCCCAGCACGTCTTCTCGTCAGCACTGCAAGGCAGCCAGTAGCAAGGAACGTGCAGGCAACATGCAGCAAAGAGACAGCCTTCTATTCGGCAGAGAACCACATCCAGTGCCTTGGGCAGACCTCACGCGAAGATTCCATGTCGAGCGGTAGCACAATGGTGGCCTGGTTGACCGGTGAAGTGAGGCACGTTTCTGCCAGCGCAGACCCCACCACGACTTGCCGCAACAGCAAACAAAGGACCCAACAAACCCTTCAGTCCTGCAGGCGGCAGACAGCAAAGCAGTAGAGAGACCGCATTTTAATTCGTTAAGAAAATCACGCTCAGCGCTTTCACCGGCTGGTGAAGGTTTAGAGCAAATTAGTGCATACACTAGTACCTAAGAACGTGGTAGTACTAAGAGTACTAGTAAAATATATTTTACTAGTAAAGCTTATTTCTTTAACTAATACTTAATATATCTAGTCCTAGCGGGGCTTGTAGAGTTTATTTTATTATATAAAACTTAAAGCTATAAAAAACTAAGAAGTAAGTAATAGTGCACGTGAGTTTATTAAAAGTTTAAAAAAAAAATATTTCTCTAGAGTTTACAGTAAGCCTTTTCTAAGTTTAATAGTATATAAAGTAAGTAACTAATTAGACACTAATTCTTAATTAAAATAATATAGTAAGTAGAATATAATATATTATAATAAGTAGATTATTAAATAGTCTATAGATTAAAAACACTCTAGAGGAAAAAAAGACCTAACTATTATAAAAACTAAAAGAGCTTAAAAATAAAGAGAAGAAACTAAAAAAAGAAATGAAAATAAAAAGTTTAAAACTCTAAGTAAAAATAGCCTATAAAAGAGTTTAAAAATAATAGGTAAAAGATATAATTAAAAAGCTTTAAATAATATCTTCTTATTAAAAAAAGTAGCTATAGTACTTACTATTAATAATAAATACATTTATAGTTAGTAACTTAGAATTTATATTAAATAACCTAAATATAGCCAGACCTTTAATAATAGTAGATTATTTTTATAAATATAATAGCTATACTCCTAATAACTTTATTATATTAATAAGTTTATTTAATATATAAGCTAGTAGTAGTTCCCGCCCTGCTGTAGAAACTTAGAGTATAAATAGTCTTAAAAAAATCAATACGTTATTATACTATATAAAATTAGATATATATAATAATAATTAGATTTAACTACTTAAGAAAATAAACCTAGATTAATTACGTAATCTCGCAGTAAAAGCAGATAATATAGATAGTAATATTAAGTAAATAAAACTAAATAACTATACCCACTATTTTATTTTCTTATAGACTAATATGATAGATAATCTTAAGAAAGTAATTAATAAAGCTAAAAAGTAGATACCTATTAGTTTTAACTACCCTAATTATATAATCTACCTAAAGGACCTAATTATAATACTAATTAAAAAGTATAAGTATATAAGTTTATTAAATAATTTTTAAGAGACTATTTTTTAAGTGCAGGAAATAATTATAATAACACCTTTAAAATACTCTAACTATTAATTTAGATTAGATAACTAAATTTAGATAATATTATACAAGTAGAGACGTATGGGTTTATAAGATAATTTTAATAATATAATTATCACAGCTTAAAAAACAGAAGTAGAGATTAATATAAATAATTTAAATAATAGAGATATGCTAAGACTATAGATTAGTATTTTAATATAAAATATAAATAGCCTTACTTAATAAATAATCTTAAGTTAATAAATATTAGGGCCAGCTAAGCTCTCATATATGACGTAGTAAAGAGATAAGTTAAATTTTATATAAACTTTTTTCTATAAAAGAGCATGTTTTAGGCATAGTATTATACATAAAAAATAAAAGAAAAAATACTAAGACTTTAGAAATTACGTATTCCTTAATAAGAGAATATATTATTAATACTTTAAAATATTATCCAGTAGTTTAATAAGCGTGAAAGAGAATACTAGAATTTTTTAGAGAATAAAAATACTACTAATACTTTAAGATCTAATAGTTCTATATTTAGCTAAGCGTCCATATCTAATGATATAGATATATAAATTATATATTAAAGTAATAAAGTAATTAGACTAATAGAGAATTATAAGCAGACAAGAATTATAAAAGACTTAAATAAGACTTTTAATATAATAAAGTAAGTAATAAATATAATACTACTAAAATCTATTTATATAAGTAAAGTGTTAAGTAACTTTAGTACTATACTTAGTACATAATTTAAGTAAACTAAGTTAATAGAAAATATTAACTATATAGTTAATATTACTAATATAGTAGTTAATATTATTTCTTAAGATTACTTTAATTAAGCTAATATTTTAAATAATCTTATAATCCAGCTCAACAGGTAATTTAAGTAGACTAAGTTAATAGAAAATCTTAATTATATAGTTAATATTATTAATATAATAGTTAATATTACTCCTTAGGGTTACTTTAATTAAGTTATATATTTAAATAATCTTAGATACTAGCTTAGTAGCTAATTTAAGCAGATTAGGTTAATAAATAATTTTAACTATATAGTTAACTTTACTAATATAGTAGTTAATACTATTCTTTAGAACTACTCTAATTAAGTTATATACTTAAATAACCTTAGAAACTAGCTTAGTAGCTAATTTTAGTGGACTAAGTTAATAAATAATCTTAATTATATAATTAATATTAGTAATATAGTAGTTAATACTACTCCTTAAGGCTATTTTAATTAAGCTATTTAGTTAAATAACCTTAGAAACTAGCTTAATAGCTAATTTAAATAAACTAGGTTAATAGATAATTTTAATTATATAGTTAACTTTACTAATATAGTAGTTAATACTACTCTTTAAAACTATTTTAATTAAGCTGTTTATTTAAATAACTCTAGAAATAATCTTAACAGATAATTTAAGTAGACTAGATTAATAAATAACTTTAACTATATAGTTAATATTAGTAATATAGTAGTTAATATTACTTTTTAGAACTATTTTAATTAAGCTAGCTAGTTAAGTAATCTTGAAATAAAACTTAGTAGATAATCTAAGTAAACTAAGTTAATAGAAAATCTTAACTATATAATTAATATTATTAATATAGTAGTTAATATTACTTTTTAGGATTACTTTAATTAAGTTAATTAGTTAAATAACCTTAAAAGCATCCTCAGCATGCGATTTAAATAGACTAGGTTAATAAAAAATCTTAATTATATAGTTAATATTACTAATATAATAGTTAATATTATTTCTTAAAACCACTCTAATTAAGCCATGTACTTAAATAACCTTAGAAACTAACTTAATAGCTAATTTAAATAGACTAGGTTTATAGATAATTTTAATTATATAATTAATATTAGTAATATAGTAGTTAATATTATTTCTTAAAACCACCTTAATTAAACCATGTACTTAAATAATCTTGGAAATAGACTTAGTAGCTAATTTAATTAGATTAAATTAATAAATAATCTTAACTATATTTTATCTTATTATAAAGAAGGCTGAGCTTATTATAGTTCTTTATTATTTATCTATATTTATTTAGCTTATTATACTGCTAATATTCTCACATCTAGATAAAACTAAAATAAATTAAGTAGAATTCTATAAGGTGCTGTAAAACTCCTTCCTTTTATAAACTTATAACTCTTAAATAATAATAATAAATAGTATATATTTAAAGAGTTTGCTAGTTTAGTTTCTATAGCTACAACTATCTCTCTAAAAATAGAAAAAAATAAGTATTATACTTTAAAGTTATTAGAGCTAGACTACTATATTATTACTAGTTTTTTACTTAAAATATATATAAATATTTCTTTTTTTAAAAAGCAGTATCTTAAGTTAGTAGCTGGATTTAAATTTCTTTAGAATAAATTAAACTCACCTTCTAGTAACATAACTCTATTTAATAATATAATAACTTTATGGAAATTATAAGTAAATTAGCGGTTTAAAGCGGACCAAAAGTTTAATAAAGTTATTATAAAAATATATAAATAATCTAAATTCTAGAACTTTTTTCTTCTATTAACTTATTATAAATTAATGGCTGCTGTAGACTAAGGTCTTATTATTATTATTAACATAAGCTTATACTATTATAATATATTTCTTATTAAGGAAAACTAGATTATAGTATTATTACTACCTAATCTAAAAAAAAAAGAGCTAAAAGAAAAGGCCTAGCTACTAGTAGTTAAATTTATATAAATATTATAATAACTATAGCATGCTATTATAGGCTCTATTTTAGACATACTTAGATATTAATACCCACTCTCTAATTATAGCCTGCTGTGTGTATAATGGATTTCTATAAAGACACTTAGCTATTTCCTAATTCATACAGCTAAATTTCACACTAAAGGGTTAACTAAGACTATACTTAATAGAATTATGTCTTTCTATAGCTTATTAGTAAAGGCATTAGTATATAAATAGTAATATAGTATTTATAGAGCTACCGAATCTGCCTCAGAGCATGCTCTCCTAGTTACTATGTAGGAGACTCCTGGTCTCTTACGACGCTCAGACCTTCCTTTCGCCATGAAAGAAGTGGAAATGCTAGCTGATCTCTGCACATTGCTAGAGCTTAAAGCAGTTAGGCTATGACAGCGTAGAGAAGAAGTTCTAGCGCAGTTGCGAGCCTGTAAGGTTTTCTATTTCGCTGGCTATAGACGCTCCGATCCCCTAGATCCTGCGCAGAGCTGTCTGCTCCTGGAGGATTAAAAGGAGAAGCTGTTGACTGTAGGAGATCTCCGTGCACACGCGATCCAAGAGAGCTCTCTATTCCTTGGTTATCTCTCGGCGTGCTCGACCGGCGCAAATAAGGTGGATAGACTTGTTAATGAAGGAATCCATCTCGTGAGCGCGTTCCAACTTGCAGGGTTCCGGCACGTTATTAGCACGCTCTAGGAAGTGTCTGACAGTCACTGTGTGGACGTGGCTAGGGTGGTGTACGAGACGATCCGGGATGAAGGCATGACGGATATGGCGATATGTCAGGGCCTCTATCGGGCGGTCAAGGGGCTGCGGGACGGGCGCATGGAGTGGGCAAGGGAGGCGAGAGATGCAGAGCTTAGCGGTGATGAAGTTTGCAATGAGAGTAGTAAGACTACGCTAGAGAGTCCGCTATACTGGGCTCCGTATATTCACTTTGGCGTCTAGGGGTTGCCCGAGGCGAATTCGGATTTGAAGCGGGTGGTTAGCATGGTTTTCGTTGTTTCTTAGTTGCATAGTTTCTTTCGTATGGCCTAAAAATTTAGTAGATATAATTCAGAAGGACCACCTCTCGTGAAACGCACTAACAGATGGCTTACATCCCTGTGCGTGGACCGTATTTCGAAGTTGTATAATAGCTGTGTCGAGCGGTTGAGACGCTAAGACGCGTTAGCTGACTAAATAAGCGCCGCGCCCTCTGAGTCTTAACACTGCTCCTAATCCTGAGTCAGATTAAATGATATTTCGAGCGCTTGTGCAATCCGCACAGCCATATATCTTACAATAAAATACCTGCAGGTGTATGAGGTGAGATGAGCGGGTTCATCTCGTATTAGCCAGGATTTGTGATCCACTTCCGCTGGAGGTACCAATCGACGTGGTGGCCCTGCATGAAATCGCGCCCCGCAGTGCGCATAGGGCTGATGATGACTTCCTAGCATCAGAGGGAGGTTTTGAGGCTCAGACAAGGCTATTCTAAGAAAATTCGGAGCGATAAAGTCTTGAGGTTCGCGTTGTAAGGGGAGAAATCTGTTTCGCTACGAAAGAAGGCGCTATGCAAACCAGGCTCAGGGACGACGATGCAAACGTAATTTTTGGGGAGGAGTGAATCATAAACATTCACAATTAGCTACAACAGATTATTTTCATTAAACTATAGTAATATTTGTTGTGCGCATAGGTTTTTCAGTTACTGAAAGTTAAAGTACCTCTTATTTGTCTCGCCGCACAGGGTGTCTCGCTACACAGGGACGGACGTTAGTAAGTTTGTAGCATGAAAAATGGGAGCTTATCTTCTACGACGAGTTTAAACCGCGTGAACTACAACGAGCTTCCAAAATCATTCAGGAATGCCATAGCAATCACGCGGCTTCTTAGGATCCGCTACATATGGATCGACAGCATATGTATCTGTCAAGATGGTGGGGACTGGGAACGCGAGTCGGCGAAGATGAAAAGCATCTATATGAACTCGTACCTCACTATTGCTGCCTCAGCGGTGGAAGAGTCGTCCGCATTTCCGGAACGCAGTATTGAGAACTCAAGGGTATGTATTACAAGCACTGGTTGCCATTGTGACATGCGCATGGCAAATACACGACTGGTTGACGGTGCCATATTGCCTGCAGGTGTATTATACTGAAAATGTTTCCTTAAATTCCTCAAGCGGTCGGATTTCCTTTCCATAGTTCGTGTGCTCATGCATGCAGATGTAAATCTCGCAACTTCCGTATCCTACGTACTTGATGAGATGGGCATGACTTGAGCGAATGGTGCACTCACGGTAAATACACTGATTCATAGAACATATTGAGAAGATCGCGCCACGCGAGTTCTATATCACCATAGGCAAGCTTATGGTGCAGTGTTTCCCAGGCCGAGCTTCTCTGCGGCATAGTCTGCTGCATGCAGAATTCGATGGCCCGGCTGTAACTGAGTCCCGCTCTTTTGGTGACCAAATCAAGCACGGAAGGGAGAAGAACGCTCTCTGCTCCGTTTCCACTCAGGCAGAATGCGGGTCCGCGTCTGTCGTCTATAGATAGGAGCTCGAATGGTTTGGCTGTACCGATTTGTAGCAGTAATATTCCGATCTGGAAGGTCTGTGGTTCGACGATTCTGTTGCTATTGTGGATAAGGAAAGCAGCATCAAATTCCCCATTTAGCCTAAGGATGAAGTTACATTGATCCTTGTGCAGTCGGAGAAGTCGTCTGTTGTCCAGTTGAGAAAGCCAGGCCGTGCCAAGGAGCATAAGACCACATTCCACTGTTCTAAAGGCAAGCTCGAGCCGTTCTGGTAGTGGAAACAAGTCGTAGGCCTCAAGATCGGACTTAGTACGGATCTTTACTTGGATATCGCGCAGGATGACAAGAAGACTTTCACCAAACTTCCAGCCGTTCAGCTGTGTGGCTGGTGGTGAAGCTGTCCGGAACCAGACAAAGGGATTGCTGGGGTCGCCGTCGACGGTAAGCTGGAAGTGGCTCGGCCCTGTACTAAGTATTGTACTACATGCATTGAGAAAGTCGACTGCCACGTTTCTTTCCGCTTGGTGTAGGACTGGTCCCTCTATAATGAGTTCTTGTTCTTTATCCGAATCATTCCATTTGATGAGAAGATGGTAATGTAGGGCTGAAGGTATCGCTTGAACAGGGCATTCTGCATAGTCCGGAAGCAGATTCATGACAAGCCCAAGGTCGATCGTGCTAGCTCCAGCAGCGCATGCTGAGATACACCACTGATGTAGAGCTCTAGATGCGGCTCTGGAATCGAGTGCGCGCTGTAACATCATTCTCGTAGCTAACGTCTCGAGTTTCTTTCGCTCTGAAGCGTTCAAGGGTATATCGGAATTTGTGTGAGAGAACTGACGTTTGGCGTCGGATTCTAGGGTGAGGAATCGTCCATTGAGAGAAACCATGTAGTCATCAAGTATCTTCGCTTTGGAAAGGACTAACTTGGCGATATCCTTGGCCGAGACTGAATTCCGCGCCGTGGAAATTAATCTCCTTACTACGCTTAACCTCTCCTCCCGACTCTCTGCCACCGACGTGGCGGGTGCATCAAGACGTTGGCTTCCTCTGCGCGTATCGCCATACCGTAATAAATTCCTCATCGTCTTGTCGAAATCTTCGCATTCCAGATCAATTGCTGCAAGCTGGTTCGCAATGATTTGCCATCCTGATTCGCCCCAGAGGATGATATAGTACTCGTTCGGATTGCCGTCTTGGATGCGCCATCCTTCTGCCCAGGTATTCAAGCGGACTTTAAAGGTTTCGAATTTGTCTTGCAAGTCAAGGAGCTTTGCATCAGCCTTCTCGTACTTATTCACTAGTTCGATGAGTGCCACAATGACCAACCTGGCCAAGTTCAGTGTCTCCAGCCCTCCTGCAATAGCTCCGAATATCTCGAACCCGGAAGCCATGGTAGTTCGGTTACTCTGCGTTAATTGAAAAGAGGGAGTCCGAAATTGCACATCAACCAGCCCTTCCAGCTAGAGATGAGGTCGATGTTACGGTGGATCGGCTGAGCTCGGGCCACCGAACAAATCAATTGAACGCTTTCTCTTGGCATCAAGCCCCTCCTTCGAAGAGCCGCGTCGATCATCCACTTATTATGACCACTCCTTCATCCTCCGAACCTGCCAACACTCCGAGCTTCCGCGGTATCGCACTTCCAACATACCCACGTCCTTCTTCGGAACGATAGAAAAGGACTTTGCTATCCACCGCGCAGCGTGGTTTGGCACTGAGAGAGACCCGGCTAGCGGAGACTTCGCGCCGCAGCCGGATTAGGAGATGAACGGTAACACGAGGGCGATACCTACTTCGGAGACGGCATGGGTCAAGATGACGGAGGTGACGCATAAACCTGTATCACCAGAAGATCCCCAGATTGGGTCAGCAAAAGAAAACCTAGGGAGTCAAAAAGCAATGGAGGTTACTCCTCATATAAGGTTCGTGAACAACCTTTCCTACATCTACTCCGTATCTTCGCGGTGCTTCTGGATTAATTAAATTAGAGCTCTTTTCAACGAATTGAGTGGATCAATGGTTGATGTGCCACTAGCAACAAGCCCCTCCATAATTTCTGCGTTGAGAACCTAGGACTACTGGCTGAAGTAGTCCGAGATACGTCGCGTAATCCCGACCTAGCTACTCATATCACAAAGATGCTGAAGAGCCTTGCGACTCGGCTGGATAGTCTTCGATTACGCTTATTAATATGGTGTTTTGACGTGGAAGCGGACGCTAGTTTCCTCGCTCTATCATCAAATTCAGATCCACTTGCCACTGTTATTCGATCTTTGCGGACTATCAAAGACCGTGAAGATGATATACACGGCGCCTTAACGGCATTCAAGTGAGCGTACGGCGAATTCGGGTAAGAATATCCATTGACTGTACAAACAGTGACGGCTCTTTTGTGGATAAGATCGATAAAGCCACTGAAGCAATTGATATGTCACTTTCCAATCTCACCGATCTTGCTCCTTCGATCCAAATCGCAAGAGCGGCGAGAGATAACTCTGGACCCTTGGCAGAGTTCCATCAACATTTGAAATGCATCCTAAGCAGGGTCGATTTAAGGGAAAGTAGGCCTTTTCCAAAGGAAACTAGGGAAATATGCTCAACGAACACCTCTTCCGATGCGGACCGCACGTCCAGCAATCAAGGACGATGCAAGGAGGCGCTCGGACCCAAGCACCCAGACACGCTCACCAGCATCAGCAAGTCTGCGTCGGTGCTGCAGGACCAGGGCAAGTATAGCGAGCAATATCCGGTGTCCATCTGTACCACCTGCAAGGGTTTGCAAAAGAACCTCAGAGCACTCGACAGCGGAATCCAAGAGCAGGAAACAGGACCACTGCAATGGCTGAACACGACGCTACCAAGTTTGCGCCGCTCAACTGATGGAGGGTGCCGCGCGTGCGCTTTGCTTCTACAAGGAATTCTATTGCATCACCAAAGATTTGCCGGCGTTAAAGAGGAGGCCATCAAGATATCTGCCGAATCATTCAACTCGTCGGGAGCCATTCGAAGGAAGGAGGGACAGGATCATCTATCAGTCGAAGTACGGTGGAAAGCTATTGACGATGGTTGCTGTGATGGCAATGGACACGAGCATGAGAAAGGATATCCCGATTTGAAGTTAGAGTTCTATACGGATCAAGGTACGATAAAGCCCAATCTTCCATGATCTTTGAGATCAAGACCCTTTTGAGTTTTCAAAGAATTCTGCAGAGTAGAGAGCATATGACTGACCTTTTCAGATGGTCAATCACCGTTTTCGGCTATTGGACGTGGGAGACACATCTCACAAAACCCTCTCACGGACTCAGGGATAGCAACTGCAAGGGGGCTGATTAGAGACTGTCTTTCTCGCCACTCCAGATGCCAACACGCTAAACCAACGACATTGCCTAAAAGGGTCCTAGATGTCCTACTTGAGGATGGCTCGAAAGGCATCAGACTACATGAATCCCACTGGGACAATGACGAGCATCGCTTCAAATTTGGAGAGTTTTTGACGCTCTCACATTGCTGGGGTGCGGGCAGGAGTGATCTGAAGACGACTAAAAAAACACTTGAAATTCACAAGAAAAACATACCATGGTCCTCGCTGCCAAGAACTTTTCAAGATGCTGTTGTCCTTACGAGGTCACTTGGGTTTCGCTGGCTTTGGGTGGATTCCTTGTGTATTGTTCAAGATGATAACACGGAACGTCTGGAAGCAGCGCTGAACATGGACAAGATCTTCTCGAACTCGTTCCTGACGATCGCCGCCACTTCTGCGGTCGACAGCAGTAATGGTTGTATTCTACCAAAACCGCAGCCATTCAAGATTCAAGCCACTGACAACAAGGAATCGCTCTACAAGATCTATGTCCGCGAGCAGCCTTCACATTACAGCTTCAAAGCACCTTTTGACAAAGGAGCTCACATAAATGATTGGGAACTTCCGTTCAACTCATCAGCAGAAGCGAACGCGCAGACTCCACTACTGAAGCGAGCTTGGGCTTATTCTGAGCGCCTTCTGTCGCCCCGTATACTACACTTTACGAATAGCGAGATGATCTTGGAATGTAGAGAGGGATACCAATGTGAATGTGGAAGAATCGATAACTCGACCTACGACTCCCGAACGACAGACTCCGTGAAGCAAGAGTTCGGCAGGATCATTGTTGAAGCTAGTAGCCGAAAGGTGAACAGCAGTAATAACCGAATCGATAGTGTTGCTTCTCAGCTCGCCACAACCAAGCTGGACGACGTGGACGATGCGATGACTAAACAGCGGGAAGAAGCAATACAACTTTGGAGTTATATTATCACAGAGTACACGGCGAGAGATCTCACATACGATGAGGATAGACTAGTCGCAATTACCGGAGTCGCCAAAATATTTTCCCAAATTCTCAAATCAGGATACATCGCAGGGCAATGGACCTTCAACACCTTGGGCCTACTCTGGCACCCAAGTGACGGCGCTCATTGCCGTAGACCAAAAGGTCTGTCTAGCAATATCCCAAGCTGGTCATGGGCATCGGTGGAGGGTTCACCAATCTTCTTTAACAACACAACAGCTATGGGCTTGGCTTGCACCGCATCTTTCTCATCAGAACGTGGTCGAGAGCTTGCTTGGTCTCCTACAACAGGCGATGCACTAGAGTTGACCGCTGCAATGGCGACTAAAGTTACTTTCCGCGCTGCTGGAACTAACGAGTATTCGCTGGTTAAAAATGGATTCAGCGTAGAATTCAGGCCGGATATTTCACCCCCGCGGGGCGATGATGAGTTGGCACCCGGAGAAACCCTCGTATGCGTTCTAGTCAGCATGACCTTCCGCTCGTCGATTATTGGGCTAGTTCTGAAAGCGTCCACATCCAATCCTCAGGTTTATCGTCGAGTAGGGCGTTTTGAATGTTATGAGTGCCAACGTGATGGCAGCGAGGAGGAGCCGGAAGATGCTGAATCGTTGTTTTCGTACTGGTTCTCCGAGATTGAGGATATGACACAGTTGGACGAAGTGCCCAAGAGGACATTTGTCGTTGTTTGATCGTTATCTTCTCCACCCGCACCTGCGCCGTATCCCTATATTGATATCGAATATCTCTGCCGACCATTAACGTAATCCCATACTGTTCCAACGTCGTGACAACACTCTGTCGTATCTGGTCGCTATCGTTCCGCTTTCTTGGTTGTACAGATATTGCCGGACTGCTGATTGAAAGTGCTGTCTATCGAAGCGATATTTATGACGGCATTAGGAATACTGTTAGTCAGCAGACGGAGGGATATACCTGCCTGCTTCCATAGCCAGAGAACATCATTCAATTAACACACTTCATTCAACCTTGAGACCTGAGAGCCTTAGAAGCAGCTTAAGCAAGAATCCTTCCACGCCGCTCTCCGCGCCGTAGGGCTGACCGTAAAATACTCAATGTACTAGAGCCATTCCAAATTTTCGCTTTATGAGGAACAAAGTCTGCTAAAACAACTCCGACTCCTTACCCTGGGATCTCACGCATCTGCAAGCCAAATCTTGATAAGCTAGGGCTGCCTGGGCGTTGACTGCCCCCCCGTCGAAACCCGTATGAGAACTCACTAGCGTGAACTAGCTGCTCCACTTACCCACCTAAATAAAGAAGATCCTCCTCCCTGAGAGAAATAGGTGTGCACGAATATCCGGATCTCCACCGTCGCGTCGCATTGGAGTCGATGAATAGTCTTGAACACGAAGTCGTCTGGACCAGGCACTGGATCCGGGGACAATTTGCTAGGTACGATCTTGGTCTCTGACCTAGGAGCCCCCTTTGTATTGCCTTCGGATCCTTCCTGCTGGCGCTGAGCGATATCGTCATGAAGAGTAAGGTAGAGCAGCTCTAGTTGTATATTGACCTCTTCCAGACCCTTTACATTACCACACATGATCTGAACCTTCTGATTCGGCGGTTTCTGGGCTAGCAGATCTCGCATCTCGAGATTCGCGGCGCGACAGGACAGAAGGATAGAGAGAGGGACTACCTAATCAATTCAGAAGATCGGGCCATCTGCGTTTAGGATTGGCTTGAAGGCTTTGATTAGGAGATACTCATAGACCATCAGGCGAACATCTCTGGGTAGATTGAGGAAGCGGAAGCTTGTTTTGACGGCTACTGCGCTGACGGATCCCGCGTGTGCTCCTGTACTACCTATAGTAATACCATTTAGCTTAGCTTTCAGGAAGGGATATTGCGTAATAATAGCGTTACTAGTAACCGACTGCAGGGAATCAACGTAGCAGGCCATGATTAATTAAATGAGTGGAAGACTTGATCTATATACATAATTGAGGTAGGTCGTTTGTACGAGAAAACAATCAGCAGACGTAGTGAAGGCCTGATGTATTGAAGGCCTTATGTGATAAAGGCCTTATGTGATGAGGGCCTAAATGTGATAGAGATACTATCTGGTGACATTACCTTGGGGTATAGAAGCCGGACTATCAGGCACGTTCATGATGGCTTTCAACAGACAGCGATAAGAATGTGATGTGAGTTAGAGAGGTACTCTAACAATGTGGAGCTGCCACGTTAAAAGTAAGTTACTAGTCAGGTAGAGTTGATAAGGCAGAGGGTGGTTGCTATCGTCCTAGCTCTCTCCGCTTCAACATGGTTCAACCGTGGGCGGTTGGGTAAGCCGGTGAGTGAAGTGAAGGAGATGAAAACCTGGTAGGATAAGAAGCTAAGTAACTATTGTCACTACATTGCGCTTTCTTAGGGGATGAATGGTGAAGTAGCAATTGTCCTTCATGAAGGAACAGGTTACTAGCCTTTAATATCGTAATCTTCTACCGCAGTTATGGAGATACGCATGGCAAATGTTCAAAAACTTTATATATTCTGCTTGACACTGTGTTCGATTGTACTTTATCTTGAAAATGCGTTCACATATTTGACACCTATACTGCCGAGCGGTTTCCGCCGAGTTGTAGGAATCATGTGTCCTAATGCTACTATCGCCCAACTTATATTTCTCATCTGGCATGGCTCCTGAAGGTATCATGGTTTCTGGAATAATATTCTGGTGTATTGCTAATCGCCGGTCCTTCATGTGTGTTCCATAAAGTTCCTATGCTGGAAAAGCTCGGTTGTAGACATTGAAAAGTCTGGTATAGGGGCAATTCCAGAGCGTCGCTGTTTGGGTAACCCGTTTGGACGCTGTTATTATATGGCCACATGCCAAAGGCCGTAGTAGAGCTAGAGACGTCGAAGGTGGTCGAGCTTGATAACACACCAGTACCATCTAGCGTTGAATGGTACGAAGCCAGAGAACAATCAACTCCAGCCTGCCCGGAATCACCCGCCACATTCCCAAAATTGGACAGTGTCGCTAGCGAGGATGGTGGCGGCGAGATGGAGAGTTGCTGTGTATATGGATGCAAGGGTACGCCGTATTCGGTATACTCGGAATCTGTCTGGAGAGGCCAGTTGGTTGGTCGTTGGAGCTCTGCAGTCCTGTGTTCCGGTAAAGCGGAGCTAGATTCAAGGCCTTTGAGTCTCTTCTTCTTCTCAGCCTCCCAATCAAAATCCAAACCGAGATCTCATTAGGGTACATGGCCATATCACTGTGGGTTCTTCTCCACCTTCGCTCGAAGCCCTCCCCCGTTATCAGTGACATGTTGCTCGGCTCATCTTTGCCTCAGCTTCCGCGTCAACGGCTCCAACATCAGCCCGGCATGGTATACTCTAGATGCAAGTGGTTTCAAACTTCCAAATAACCAGATCCTACGACTTCTGCTGCCCGTCTCATTGATCTTCGACCCCGTCCCATTGGCTTCATCTGGTGCAATAAGTAAATCCACGCTGCTGGTATATCCAGTCTTGATATGCTTCAAGTCCAGCGGTCCTTGGTGTCGGCATACAGCTATATCCTTACTCGATTATGTCTCCGTCGACATGGTGTTATAAACACACATTCTACACATAGTTTGGCGACAAACTTGCCCATCACCAAGAGTTTGAGGCGCGTTGGTGCACGTTGTGATAATTACACAAGTGAATATCCCTATAAAACCAATGGCTGCAGTCATGACTTATCTCACCATGCGCCAAAAGAAAAAAAGGTAAAGGCTCTAAAGACCATCTTCATGCACCTCACGCCGGAATAACCCCACCCCCCCGGAACACCGATTTGGTCGCATCCCGGGTTGCAACGGGCTGCAAGCACACTTTGTGCAGGCTGCTCATTCTACCCTGCCGCCAATCTTATCCAGAATACTCCAGACACTCTTTATACCTATATTTGATGTATGTGCTATTTGTGAACTCGATTCCAAGTCCATGCAGGCAGCTCTCTTCTTCAATTATAGCGTATCCGTGACCAAGTTGATAGGTTTTGCCCTCGAGGTACGCGACCATTTCCTTCTGGTTTCGACTGTCCATGAACCCTGTTCCAGAATCTACAAACAATCCTGCGCAGCACTGTCAGTATGAGGTGTTTTGGGGCATGAGAGACTGAGACAAACCAAGAGTTCGACCGGCTACTCCGTTGTTCCAAATGAACTCGCCAATCTTGGAGATATTCAAGCCAAGGCTGAGTGGATGCACTAAAATCACTGTAGCTTTCGGGGAATCCACTATGAAATTCCGTATGAATAAGTTGAGGGAATTCACAGGGCGGGGATCACTCGACGGGATCTGGGTCCCAAGCTCTGGGAGGATGGTGAAGGTCGATGTGGCCCGTTCCTCGAATCGTACCTTGATCCGGTTGGGAGAGAAGTGGTTTGGGTATTCTCGCACCAAGTTCGCCTCGGCCCGTGTGAGCTGCTCCTGAAGGCTGTCCCCATTGGTAGCCTCGCCAATCGATGTGGTCTCTAACTCTGTAACCGAGTGCACAGAGTAATGTAGCAGTCCATCAATGAAACTCGATATTTCTGCAATTTCTCAACGTAATCTCATTGTTTTGAACTCAAAGAGTAAATCTTTAAATTCTCCTGACACTGAGAACGTTGCTAAAATCTCATCAATGTTGATGTGAAGAAATATAGTAAAGTAAGCTATATAAGGATCGACAGGGGGCTGTGTGCCTTTCTGTAGCAGATCTGCAGTGTCCTATAGTATCATCTGTGGTTTGGTTGTTAGATAGTTATCCAACGCGTCGAGCCAGACTACGCCGAGGACAAGAATATCTTCAAAAGACGCCGCCTTTAAGCAGTGCATCGTTGATGCCGAGATATATCCATACAATCAGGGCCTAAAACCCAACGAGTGGAAGGATATAAATGAGCAGTTAGCGCAGCCAAGATGTTGGCAAAACCGCGATAGGCAACCTTGCTACCATGCGCCAAGCGTAGGCAGAACTCAAGGCACCACCGCCACAACGGCAACGTGAGTCATCAAGGATTCGTACTATCGTTACTGCCTAATCGATTATTATGTATTTAATCAGTCATTACCTTCAGTAAGCAAAGAATGCAATCATTCCTTTGAAGACAATATTTATGAGAACTTCATGCTGCCAAATATAACCTCTATGAGGTTATAAGCCCGGCTTTGCGAATCTCATATATCACTCGTTTTCGTACGACCTGATCCAAATTGTCTATCAATTAAATCCTTACGGCTGTCAAAAATGACAAAAGAGACCGGAGTACCAAAGCTTAAAGGAGCTACAAATCTTGCCATATGGCTGTTCAGGCTTAAAAAGTATATAACAGTAAAAGGCACATGGGACGCAGTTGAATTTGTTCCGTACAATTAAAGTACGCGGCAAAAGTCTCTATTAAACCTACATCAGAGCGACAGTAGAACGTCCGTTGCTCCTGACAGTTCATTACAAGAACTAGTTAGAGAGGCAATTAAGACAAAGACACCCTCACCTAGACAGACAAAAACTGATCCGGAAAAGAAGCCGAAATTTGGAGCCACGAGCGACTACCAAAAATTCGACTTTAGCCTAGAATTTACGAAGGACCAAAACGACTGGGTACTACATCCTAACAATAGTAAAGCGATCAACGACATCGTTATCCACTATAAGGACATACCAGCACGAAAAGTCGACAGAATCCTGGCAGCTTGATGGGTCATTAACACCCTTATCAAGCACTACAAAATCAACACAGAACTACAGAAGTATCTAGTTATTGAACAAATCTAGACTATAACATACGCTTCATGCAAAGACATGGAAGACTACACTAATAAATTCAGAATCCTTATCCAAGACATTGCACGGTAAAAGATCACAATTGACTTTATACTTAAGCATATAATGATCCACAATCTTGGAACATACTTTACCTCTTTTTAAGAACGAAAACGTGATACAGGCATCAAATCGCTTTCGTATAATACTCTTACAAGTCAACTCCATAACGAAGAGCTCGTAAACAAATCTTAATCCAAAGCTACTTCACATGTAATAAACACAAGAAGTAAGAAGCAAAGCTAAAGCTAAGGTTAAAGTTAAAGCAAATTACCTGGTATAGGCAAAAACCACAAGCCAAAGACTTACCCATAGTGTAAAAGGGAAGGTAAGAAAGAAGAAGACTGCTAGTTTAAGCACCCAGAAAAGGCTATAAATAGCTGGCGTAAGAAGTAAAAAAATCTTTAAAAAAATAAAGACAGCAAAGTAACATAGCTTATTTTAACTAATACTCTAACTAATATCTTTTTAAGCTTTTTTATCTACAGCGACAAAAGCAAGACAACGTACGATACTTTATTAAAGATTAATGTCTATAATAATTACGCCTGGTTTATTGAGATACATGCTACCAGTAGAGCCCTAAGCGGAACTAGAGAAACTATACAAATTTTAAGTAAAGAAATAATATAGCTTTTATGTTAGCTTCGGAACGGCAAAACTTTCTTCTATACTATTAAAGATATTTGGTATTACCTAGACAGCCCTATTAACATCTTATTAGCCATAAGAATAAGATGTGGGGGCTATACTCTTAATTAGAAAGACAAAAAAATTAAAGATTAAAAAGGCAACAAAGTAACTGTAGTATATAAAGAAGATAAAATTATTTTTATTTATATAGTAAAGACAGTAACAGACCTGTATATAGTACTAGCTATAAAGCTATTACTAACTAAAAAGGTATTAGTAGAGTAGCTCTATTAAATAATAGAATATATAAAATATAGTAATCTTATAAAGCTTATAAAGAATACTATTAGACTAAAGCTAAAGAGCTACCGCTATAGCACCTACACATGCTATCTAGAATCTAAGCTTTAGAAATAACCTTTTAGTGAATGATAGTATGTAGAGTAAGAAGGAGAAATTCTCTACCTAAATCTTATACCATTAATTAAACCTAAAAGATATAATTAAAAGTATAGATATATTTCTATAACTAACGATTTTACTACCGGTACGGAAATAGGGCTTATTTGCTTTAAGAATGAAGCTCTAAACTACGTAAAAAAACTATAAGCTTGCTGAAAAGTATAGGGAAAAACCCCTATTACGTATATTTTCTTAGACCAAGATTCTATATTCATAAGTTAAGACTTTAAAGAATAGATGAAAAAAAAGAGAATTACTTACCAGCCTATTATATAAGACACTTTATAAGAGAATAGACTTACTAAAATTACCTAATTCCACCTCTATAAAAAAGTAATGTTAATGCTAGTAGATTAGAATCTTCTAAGATTTCTCTAGCCACTAGTAATTAAATATACTGTGGAATTGAAAAACAGAAGTCTAGTATAAAGACTAAATAGTAAGACGCCGTATGAAGTCATTAATAGATATAAACCAAACCTATCCAAAATCCTAATATTCAGAATAGTTATATACTATTAGAATAGCTAAAAAGCTTAATCTGAGAAGGTTATATTATATAGAATTAGAGAAAGATTTATCAGATTTACAGACAGATCTAATAAATTAATTATTAAAGTCTAAAAAAAAGGAACACGGTAGATTATAGAGAAACGAAATTTCGAACCTAATAATAACTATAAACTATATAACAGGCATTAATCTATAGAAAAACTCGACTTTAGAGAAGATATATAGCAAGCGTTAATAGGTAGCTAATTATCTAGTTAATTATTAAATCCTCTATCTAGTCTATATTCTGAACCAGTAATTAATAGCCAAATAGCTATGTAATATAGAATGTATAAACTTATAATTAAAATTAAGTAAAGTCTATTTTATAAAAGGGAGCTAGACAGGCTGTATGAGCTAAGCTTTATACTATTAAAAAAAAACACTTAATATAACAGAAAGCACATATAAAGTGTAATTTATATTAGGCCGTAAATAATTAAAAATACTAAAAGAGAAGTATAATAAGATACTGTAATAAGCTTTAAGATAGAATTACTAATTTAGGAGCCACTCTCTTTAATAGAACCACTATAGTAATTAACATGAAATAATAGAGGACAACTATCTCTAAAATTCCATGACAAGTATAGGTATGTAATTTTAATAAAGCTAGTGATAATAAAAGCTGTAGTAAGCGTATAAAAGATAATTACACTTACTAGAGCCCCTAACGAGCATTTCTACATGCTGTATATAGTAATACTTAATGAAATCAACTATACCTATTAAAGCTTCTATTTATACCTTAATGACGCTTTAGAGTAGACTGTAATTATAGCTAACACAGGCACATACAAGAAGCCAGGTTTAAATAATCTAGAGCTGAAATCCTTTACAGAAGTAATACAATAGCCAGATAGCATAAAATAAAAAAAAGCAACAGATATTGAGATAAAATAGTATTAAGATAATAGGATATTTAAACTCATTAAATTACCCGCAGGGCGCACAGCGTTAGATGGAAAGTGAGTATTCAAAGTCAAAAAAGAAGCCGACAATCAAATTACCAAGTACAAGGCTAGATTTATAGGAAAAGAATTTATACAGTAATTTAGCATCAATTACGACCAGATATATACTAAAGTTATATAAGTATCTTTAGTACAAATAATATTCACACTTACAGCACTATTTAACCACGACATTGTACAACTCGACTTCGTGACGGCATACCTTAATTCTGACCTTAACAAAGAAATCTACGTCAAGCAAGCACCTAGTTACGTCTAAAAGGGCAAGGAATATCTTATCTACAGAGTTAAGAAAGGCCTGTACGGACTGAAACAATCGGCACGCGAGTAGGCAAAACAGCTTACAAGCTTTCTTATTAAAATCGGATTCAGGCCACTTACAGCAGACAACAACGTGTTTATCAAAGGTACTATCTGTACGGGACTTACGATTATAGTCTACGTGAACAACGTTAAGCTAATTAGCAGTAATAAGCCAGCCATGAAGCAGGTCATTAATCAGCTAAGCAAGGAATTTAAGATAATTAACCTAGGAGGTATTAAGCACTACCTTAGAATGGAAATCAAACGCGACTATAGCACGAGGATAATCACGCTTAGCCAGCGAGCGTACATTAAAAGGATTCTCAATAAATATGGGTATAGCAAGCATGGACGTAGGGTAAAGACGCTAATAATAATAGGTTAACGCCTTAACCCATTTGACAGCATCGCCACTAAAGCTTTAAGACAAGAATTTGCCACCCAGCTAGAATCGATTATGTACGCCATGATTACTACTCGGCCAGACATAGCATTTGCAGTCTCATCTCTTGCACAGTACACAAATAACCCTGGACCCGAGCACTAGCAAGCAATCAAAAGGATCTTCTTCTACCTGCGCAGTACGATCGATTACTGTATCACATTCAGAGGAGAAAGCAACGACAAAATTGCTGGGTATACAGATGCCAGCTTTGCTGAAGATTCTGCAACCAGACGCTCAACGGGAGCCTACATTTTTACCCTGAACGGAGGACCTATCAGCTGGACTTCAAAGCGTCAGCTGACAGTCGCTTTGTCGACTACAGAAGCAGAATACATGGCCATGTGTCAAGCCGCAAGAGAAGCCATCTGGCTCAGGCAACTGCTTACTGAATTGGGACTTCATCATGAATCCATCAAGATTCACGCAGACAATAAAAGCGCTATTGCTTTGGGCAAGAACCCTGAATTCCATAAGCGTAGCAAGCACATCGACGTACAATACCACTACGTACGAGAGCAGGTACAAAGCGGACGAATCACCACACCCTACCTGCCAACCAATCAAATGGTAGCAGACGGCTTAACCAAAGCTGTCAGTCCAGAATTGCATCTTCGATTTATCAATCACTGCAGGCTCGACCCTGACAAGAAGAGGCATGATTAAGACATCTCCAAAAGCATCGTACGCAAGCTTGAGAGGGAGTGTTGGCAAAACCGCGATAGGCAACCTTGCTACCATGCGCCAAGCGTAGGCAGAACTCAAGGCACCACCGCCACAACAGCAACGTGAGTCATCAAGGATTCGTACTATCGTTACTGCCTAATCGATTATTATGTATTTAATCAGTCATTACCTTCAGTAAGCAAAGAATGCAATCATTCCTTTGAAGACAATATTTATGAGAACTTCATGCTGCCAAATATAACCTCCATGACAAGATCCTCCTTATCGCCTTCCCAGTTTTCTGAGGGAGCTTTCGAAAGGTTTCAGTTGAAGAATGAAGAGGCTAGAAGTGAAGACCAAGTGAAGAGCGAGGTCATCCCATTGATCGCAGGTGAAACTTCCATTCCCTCAGTCCACAACCGACTGTTTACAAACCTCGCGACGATGACCGACGATGCTACGTCGGCCGCGAAGCCGGACTACTACGATGGATCTCGCCCAGCAGAGCTCAACCGACGCGTGCGAAATGACCTCAAGCCATATATCGTACCTTCCAAGAGGCTGCATGAGCCGCTTCTCTTCACGGAAGTGAAGGGCCCCGACGGGAAAGCCTCTGAGATGAAGCTGCAGGCTACCTACGAAATCAAAATCTCTTACAGCACCCACCCATCAATCAGAGCGCCTACTCAACAATCCCGCAATTGGAGCGGGATATTTATTGCCAAAGTTTAGGAGGGAATCTCGACAACACAGCTGCTTGTATATCAAGTGGTTCAGAACCTGGGTCTCTTAAGAGGAAGAGGGGGCAATTCGTCCAGGTCAGCTCCACCCAAAGTCTCATCACCTAAGCCCAGTACATCCAAACAAGCCTCACCCGGAACACCTTCCACCGAGTCGGTTCGGTGCGGTCGCGAGGAACACAGCCTCTCGTGGGGCGTAATAATTCGGCTGTAAGCGCTTACTGTACGCTAAACATCTATATCATGAACACCACCAATTGACACCCACACAAGGTGAATTATACCCTATTTTTGACGCTCTATTGACTGACCTTGGTGTTTAGGATGCCCGATCGTCGTAAAAGGAAGCGCGACGCTTTTTCTACGCCGCCGCCAGTTGTCGCGACGCCTGAGAGAGGTCATCACGATTTCGAAACTCCGCAACGTTCTGCAGCCCTCGCAGTGCTCTACTTCTGCCAGCTTGAAGGCCACTACTGTTCTAACACTAAAATAGAAGAAGTATTTGGCATCCCAGCTTCGTCAGTTTCAGATATACTCAAGAGCAAGCGCGCTCGTCGTTTACACGATTCAGATGAGCCGGATACTCGCGGAAGGCCCCGCCAGATGACGAACTCTGATGCTAACGCGATCGCGAGTTTTTTGGACGTCTGCTCCTTTGAAGAGCGAGGAGATACCTGGGCAGATATAGCACATAAAGCTGGTGTTGATCCACTTGGGGGCAAGGAGAATTACTCAAGATGGACTATACAAAGGCACGTAACTGAGGTTTCTGGAATTAAGACGCACGTAGCAGCTCTTAAGGAGGATCACCCACCTGAGCGCCGTGAGGAGCGGGTAGTTTGGTGTACAATACAGCTTGAACTCAGGCTTCATGGCGTGCACTGGAGGAAGGTGATCTGGTGCGACGAGATCCACTGGGCTACAGGGCCTCGATACGTACGCAGCGTTAAGAGGAGACCCGGCGAGAGGTTCAAGGAGAAGAACATTCAGTACAACAAAGACGCGCGCCCAAATCCTGATCTACAGCAGAAGTTCCACATCTTCTGCGTAGTTGGCTATAACTTTGCCTAGGCAATCCCATACGACGCAGGCAATTCTAATGGCAAGATGAACGCAAGGACCTTCCTTAAGATTCTCCCCGAGCTGCACAAGGAAATACTTGGATTAGACCTTACACCCTATCAGGATCGCGACTCTGCTCACCTCTCAAAGTCGGTGCTTAATTGGATGGATAAACACGGCCTAGATCACCTCGAAGGACCTCCCAAATCTCCCGATCTCTCTGTTATGGAGACCTGGGTTAAGGTAATAAGGCAGAAATTCTATCAGAGACGTTGCGCGACAGCTCATACAGGCGTTCAAAGGTTCTACAAGGTGTGGGCGGAATTAAAGGCTGAGAAGATTAATAAGACAATCAATAGCTACCCCGCGAGGCTCTATGAATGTATTAGAGCAGAAGGAGCTGCTACAAAGTACTGAGCGTCAAATTTGGCATTTAATTCAATATAATTTGAGCCTATATATGCCTATATTTGGTGGTGTTAATGATATAGATGTTTAGCGTACAGTAAGCGCTTACAGCCGAATTATTACGCCCCACGAGAGACAGCCTTCAAGATACGGCTACTGAGAGAGGTGTCTTCAAGTTCATGGCTCGTGCTACGTGGGTCTTGGCAACACTTCAACTTTCGGGCAGGCCGTCCTGGTATGAAGTCAGCGGCAAATGCGATGATGCAGCGCCTGCCCCTCGACATGCCGTGTATATGGACAATACTTTATATTATGGCAACTGATCCTATACCTCTACTTAACTATAATTCTGCGCGTCTTTCATTCTCTCCCCACAAGCTGCAACACTAAAGAAGCTTCTGATTTAAACTTCCCGACCATATTCTATTAAAATGAAAGAAGATCCAAACTTTATTTTTTTTAACGCTGAGGGCAATCAATAAACGCGCCGAGAAAGTGTTCGAGCTCCTCCACAACAAGAAATACCACGTACCTCCACCTCCCCTCGAGGTAGTAGCTGCTACCAGCCGGGGGAGTATGTTAATAAGCAGAATAAGCTGGCTGACAATACGAGGAATGTAGAGGGTAAGGGCGACAGGGAAGACTTAGGCCACAAACTGCACTTCACATTCGATCAAAGGCCGAGAAATATCGAGCAAGGATTCGTATTCGGCAGCAACCCGAAAACCTGTGATGTCAATCGACGAACATGCGACCCGGCGCATCCACAGGAATGTAAGGTGGAGATTTAGCAACGGTTGGCCCATCTTCAAAATTTTGATGCCGACCCCCATTAACAAAAGGAGATCCCAGATTGGGTAAGGGTGCGGTGACCGTTTCTGCGCTCTCGTAATCTGGCCACACCCAGGACAGTATATCTGGCATGTCTGGTTCTATAGCTGGCTCCTTTTCACATATTGTGGGGACTCCCTTGCTTGCGCCTTCGCACTGGTATCCATGCTCTTCTAATGTTGCTCTTAAAAGAAGTTCAAGTTGTTCCAAATGCAGCATAACACATAATCGTAGCGCATTTGAAGGATTTGTGTAATGCCCCCAGGACGCCCTCGGCCCAGTCATAACGTAATCGTAGTGATCGACTTTGTATTCCTTGTGTCGTTTGAAGCTAGACCAATCTATTTCTGCTTCTCTGCAAATGTGGTTTGCGTTGACCCATAGATCCCGTAGCCGAATGGACAGAATGCCTTTTCTGGCATTGATTGAGCAAATCTTCTCGAAATACCTTGATATTAGGTCCAACTTGTCATCCTTTTCATTCAACGGTGCTGCCGCCTTTCGACCGTACTCAAGGAGGGGTCCCAATACGTTGCTCACGTCCAAAACTTCGGAGAGACGCTTACCGACATGATAGCAGACCCAGAACTGATTATGGAGTATTCCCTTAATTGTATCCTGACGTAGTTGCCATCTCGCGTATCGTCGGAGTGTATCATATATGGACCGTAGGTCATTAACATTCTTGCCTGCTAGTAGCAAAATCTGAGTTGCATTAAGCCAGCAGTTGGATTTCCGCATCTGCACTGCTCTCCCTTCCACGTTCATTGTGATATAGCCAGGGGGTTCTTCTTGGAGGTTGGAAGCTACGACGTGGGATCTCGCCGTCTGTTAGTGTTTTGATAATTAAGACCTTCCACATAAACTAGGGCCGGACTTCTGTCGACCCCCTCCTGGAAGATGGTCCATGCTGGACTGGGCCGGTTGCTCCCGTTCTGTCTGAAAATGCAGAACCCTAGACGGATCCCAGAATTCTTAGGCGTCCTATAACTAAGCCGTAGATCCTGCAGCAGCTTCTGGGAACGGTCGGTCCTTGTCTGCGGCCTGCAGCGGCAGCGCGAACTGGTCGTCTTCACAATACTAGGGATGCGTTAAACGCGCTCTTACAGAATGCCCCGTTTGGAGTTCTGATAGTCTGAATGGCCGTAAATATGATCCCTCCCACTCAGTCATATGAGACGAAGTCTTTGTAAGGTTTGGCCCATCTTTGGAATTCCGATGCAGACCTGTATTGACTGAACTAGGGCCCCAGTCAGATAAAGCTGTCAGGGAGATTATCTCAGGAGTTGTGTGTGATGATTGGGAATTGGATGGGAGAACGCTAGGCCATTCGATACGTTGACGCTTCGAATGCCTTTTATCAGAGCCATTGCCTGTGCCGATTTTAACTTCCTGCTGGCTTCCTTTATTTTCCTTTGACCTGCACACTGCATCGCCGGGAGGATCCCATATCTGTGTCAGCGTCTTAAGATACTTGCCGGGCTGCCGGACAGACTTAAGCGTGCTTAGCGTAGGAAAGTCGAACGATGTTCCTGCCTCCTCCGGATCTCCTCCGTCTCCGCCAGGCTGCCAGTCAGACTTGAGCAGGCTAAGCGTGAGGAGGTTAATCTGTGTCTCTGCCTCCTCAGTAGCTATCTGCTGACCACCATATCCGGCAGCCCGGAAAGCTTCCATGATAGCAGACGAGGACATTTTTTCCGTAGGCGTTCCGAGGTCAGTTTCCAAATTCTGCGCCAGAATTTTTGCCTTGCGGAGTTTAGCTGACTCTTCCAGACACTCGCTTGCTAATAGCCTTTCGTAAGGATCCATCTTCAGCATGTTGGACCTAAGAAAGTCTATTAAGTCATCTGACTCCCAATCGTTAATCTCTTGAGCAAGTTCCGGATACTAGCGTCCAGGATCGAATTCGTCCTCTACCTTAGGGAGGCGGCGGTATGGGAATTTATACATGATAAGACCTAGCGACCATATATCTACTTTAGCATCATAAGGGCGGTTCTGCTAAATTTCTGGGGCAGTGTAGATATATGTGCCGCAGCGGGTCTTTAAGAACGACTTATCCTTAGCCAGCCCAAAATCAGCCATCTTGATGTTAAAATTGAGCGGGTCTCGGCATTGAACCAGAATGTTTTCTGGTTTGAGATCACGATGTACGATATTGCGAGAGTGCAGGTAATCAAGAGCATCAAGTCCCTAGCAAAGAAATGTAATGGCCTCCTATTCAGTGATTCTCGATATTCCATTCTGGTATGCCAGGTTCCCAAGAGGTAGGTATTCCATTATTAAACGAGGCCATTTATGTTCGACGTCATGATCCTCAAACTTTATAATGTGGTCCTAAAAACCAGTTAATAAATCGTCCTCTACTAAAGCGAAATAATCCTTACGTGCGAAACCTTACGTAAAATCGCAACTTCCCTATCCCACTCTTTCCGATATTTATTCCGCATAAACGTTTTAGCAGCATACCATTTACCAGTGCTCACATTTATAGCCCGGTAGACAATTGCAAATGCACCGCTTCTGATCTCTTCACGATCGATCCAGATCGGACGCTGTTTCGGATGTTGTTTTGGAGAGTGCGATTCCGTTTGGCCTGTAGTAGTCTTCTGGCTATCGATGTTGAGACCGAATGGGATCGCCTTTCGCATCTCATCCAGATATGACCGTAGATATCGCTTATACTCGTCATCGCAAGACTCGGGGTCCGTAACCTCCACCGAGAACTCAATAACGGGGGCGTTGGGGAGCTCATTAATATCTTCCCCGATTATGACCCTTTTGTCATCGACCTCAGGGAAGAGGATCCACGTGAAGTCGTTCAATTTGTTCCGTGGTTTGTTCCGTGTTCGGTCCTGTGGATTTTTCCGTTTGTCTTTCCTTGCTTGGCCATCATAGCTGACTGCCGTTCCATGTGTGGACGAATCTATCAACACGAGCCGGTCTTGATCGTTAAATGTGATCCTGAAATGCGAACTGCTTATGCCATCTTTGGAACTTCCTAGTATGACATCGCAGGTTTTTGGATTGCTGCCGAATATGGCCCCTGTTTTTGGCATATTGTCCCATGTGAAACGGAGTTGGTGGTTGAAATCTTTGCTAACGTCGCCCTTCCCCTTTGTATTCCATGTCTTCAGCCCATCGCCATCCCCTTCGCCGTCCTCATCTCCGATATTCGTCGCTACGCTCGACTCTCGACTGGCAGCAGCTATTACCAGAGGATGTGGAGGCACGTAATATCTCTTATTGTGCGAGTGCTCGAATGCTCTCTCAGCGTGTTTACTGATTGCCCTTAATGTGAAAATAAGGTTGGGATCTTCTTTCATTTTAACAGGATACAGTCGGGAAGTTTGAATCGGGAGCTTCTTTGGCGTTGCAGCGTCTGGGAGAGAATAAAAGACGCGCAGAAATTACATTTAAACTAGGGCAGAGGGTCAGGCGCCATGATATAAGGTATTCTCTATTAGAGTAACTACCTGAGTTGGCGTGTCAGGAGCGGGCGCTTACGATGTGAACGATTGGCAATGAAGAAAAGGGTTGGGGAGAGGCTCGAGCGTCCAGATGCGGGGCTGGAAGAAGAACAAGCGACCTCCGGAGGTCCGAGCTATGTGACCACGCTAGCGAAACTCTTGGCTTGAGGGAGCCTTCCCTCGTCTCTCATCCACTCTTCATATCTTTCCCAATCGCTCACCACTCTCCTACTCGCCATTATCCCAAATATGCCGCTAATTTTAGCCCACGAACTGGACACTCTGACCGTCTAGAATATTGAGGAATGGGATCGGAGTGCGGGCAATGGAGCCGGCATGTAAGTGTAGAGTGGGCTATTGAGCCACCCAAACCGCCTTAGCGCAGAGCCCTCGGACTAACTCAGAATCGTTTTCAAGATTTCTCGACGTTATAGACAAGCGTAACCTAACGGATGAGCGGTTGGAACGGCTCAAGTAAGTCCTAGTTTAATCTACTGAGAGTTCTGCTAAGAGTTCTTGTACGAAGATCCCTTATGCGTGAAAGGGATGAACCATCTGCTGTGAATACAGACGAGCTTAATGCGAAATTGCGGTGAGTAAGATGCACGCTCGATATCAGGCTTATACAGTGCTAACTACTTAAATCAATGCAGGCAAATCTGCCCAAGACGTTCCCCCACCCCAAGCGATGCTCCCAGTACTCCTGTAACTGCTGGAGGTGTAGTGACAGAGGAAGAGCATATTGAGTTCATGGGACGTAAAGCCGACGTGAAGTATAAGGAATTAAAGAACATGGGCGGCAGACCTTCTTGCGAGATAAATCCCAACCCCGGTCCCTGCCCCCCTTGGAAATCGGACATAGATAAAGGATACTATGTTTCTGACCATTGGGGTAGAGAAGTGGGACACATTAAGGATGAACTCATTCAATGGCTGGACTTCCGGTGGCACCAGTTCAGAATGCGGGAGAATTTGAAAATATTCGGTAAATACAAAGAGGCCGTCCATAAGCACCGATAGGAGAAGGGGATCGATTGGACTGTGGAGCTGCGGCTGGACCAGCAGACGAAGTTAGACGAATAGAGGGAATACTACATCTACGAGCATCGGAAACGCCGTGCTCTAGAGAAGAAACTTAAATGGGCGAAAAGAGAGCTAGAATTAGCGCAGGAGAAGATGAGGAAAGCCGAGCGGAATGGGTCAATAGGGGTTCCTGAAACCGTCTTATTGGAGCGGGCTGCAGAGGTAGTTGAGTATAAAAAGAAGATATTAGAGGCACGAAAGGAAGCGGAAATAGCGCAGAAGAGATTGGAAGCGTTAAGGATAGAAGAGTCACTCTCCTCTGCCGAAAGGGACATGCTAATTGAGCAGGCTGAGGAAGATCTCGAATCGGCGCAGAAGAGATTGGAAGCAGAGAAGTCGGACGAGTTGGAGTAACTAGATAAGGAATATGAAAGAAAAGGAACACGAACAGGTTTACTGCGTCGTCAAGGGAAAGTGAATTGGGCTAACACATGTCTGGAATAGCTAGATACTCTACTGAAGTGGATCGCTGGACAGTTTGCGGAAATAGCTACGGAATATACGTCATCCAGTTGGGGGAGCCAACATAACCGTGACCTACTAGAAGGATGGGAGAGATACTACGCCTATATACGCGAGAGGCTTCAAGCGAAGCAAGATGAAGACATGACTTGGTTTATACAAATGGGATGGAGAAGGGGAACTGAGGCTGAAGAGGCGAGGGACGACTTGCTGTTTCCGCAGGAGCGTGTAAGACCGCTGAAGGCTCTCCTAGCGTGGATCGAGCGGGAGTTCCCGGAAATCACCGCGCAATATGCACCATTCAACAACGATCACCTGGACGAGGCCGATCCATCATATTCGAAGCCGTCACCAAATGAGCCAGCGCCCAAGGCTTCTCAGTCAGATGTGGGGAAGAGCATTCGGCGCAAAGGGGGATCTGCCAGGAAACGGTCGCCGCTCAGTCAGGTCCAACCTTCGAAAGTATCCAAGCCCTGCCAGAGAAGAAAACGTCCGCTCAATGAAAAGTTGAGCACCACTCGCCATGCAGTGTGGCCGCCCGAGGGTCATGCGAATGATATAGGACAAGTAGAAGAACGGGGACCACCTAAGGCGGCCGTGCGCAAGAGCGAGCGGATATCTCAACGAACACGCGACCCGGCGCCTCGATCTCCTGGGTTAGTTCGTGCAACAAAAAATTTTTGTCAGCGCCGTCCAGATGGTCACGTACGCCGAAGTGCGCGCATATCGGATCGTATGAAGAAACTTCGTTCGCTAGGATCCGATCAAGAAGTCAAACCTGCTCAGTCGAGCACAACGGCCAGACGAAAATCAACACGACGCACCACGGTCCACACAAACACCGCGTACTCTGGGAAACCGCAAGGAATCTCGAAGACAAGGCATTGGAAAGCTACGTCTAAGAAGGGGAAAATTGTTTAAACCATAGGCCTCTCAAGATTTGCCGTCGCTTGCGATGATGAAGGTTTTGCCGCGATTCTCTTCGTGTGAGTTCTCTATCATCTCTATAGCATAAAAGATCGCGATTAGTTTGGCCAGGTGGGTGGACCAATATGTTTGGTTCCGATGCTTGCCTGCCATAACTTTTTGACTTCGTTGCGGCGGTCCAGCAGGACCACTGCCGCTCCAAGATGGCCCTTCTTCTCTAATGCGTTAGGGTAGATTACTGTTTCTGGTGTGCTCATGAGATTAATGATCTTCTCGTCTACCTGTTTTGTATCGCTTTCAATGTCAATTGACTTGGAGACAATTGGAATCTTCCAAGCTCCTAGACTGAGGAATTCGTCTTCTGTCACAATGACCTCTCCCAGAAGAATGTCATTGTTGAGCCAGGTTCACTCAAGGTTGCGGCCATCATCGACTGGGAGTTCCGGGTTTTATCCAGAGTTTTTTGAGCGCCGTTTCTTTGAACGAGATGGCCCCTCTGTAGCAGTTAATGGCGAAGAGGATGATTCACAAAAACTAGTCGAGTTTGTGCAGTCGAAGAAGTATGTCATCAATTTCTCCATTGAGTAATGGACATTGATCCAAGCACCTCTCAGTGGAGAGTGTACAATAGGGTCGTGCAATTTCAGGGGCTAACATGATCTCTAGCTTGCAAACATAGCGGGACCCGACGCTTGCTATAAAGTTCCACTCCCAGCGAGCAATTCAGTTAGGGAAGAAATGGTGGAAATGGGAAGATACTCAGTGGTTCACTATGTATGCCAACAAAATTTGAAGTCTTAGCGTATCTTTGAGAGCGAATCTCTCTGTGCACATGCGTAAAACCGATGGCGACTGCAGACGAAAGAATGCCGAATCCCTAGGTCGCGTCATGATGATGGTCATGGACAAGGACGAAAAGAAGAACAGTGAGCTCGGTTTGACGAGACTTGACCAATGGTCAGAACTTGCTGTGAACTTCCTGTCCATGACGATCACTTCGACGCCGAACGATCTCAAACAGGTATATTGCTAAGACTCAGCCTTATGAGCACTCGCTAACCTCTTTGAAGCATGATTTTATGAGGCCAAAGTGGAGCAAAAGTGAATTGAAATGGTTTGTATCATGTGTTCGAGTCTCAGCGAAAATGGACTAAGCTCACTTTGAACGGGATGCTTTTAAAAGGCTTTGCTTCCATAAACTACAGGAGCACCGGGACCTCATCTAAACATGAAGTGTCTTTATGAATTCAATCTAGCTTTCATTTTCCGTATCACATCCTGTGTTGATGAACGATTAGCTATGACCGCGTCTAAGAAGCGTTGACTTACCTGGCAAAGATGTAATACTCGCTGACGCCCTTCCGGGCCGCCTACCCACTCAATCTCGACGTTGTCATTTTTCTGAAGCCCCACTATACTCTTAACCTCAAGGATGATTTGCAAGTGATGCTGCTGACAATCCTCGTTTGTCGTATCGGGATTCTCGAAGTGCCGGAGCGCAACTTCCAAGGAGTTTTCGAGTCCAGACCATCGCAAGATGTGACCGCCAAACATGAGTGTATTGTTGGAAAACGGCAATCGGAAGATGAAATGAATAGTCCCTCCTCGGAAGAATACGGTCTCGCCACAGCGAAGGACACTGAACCGTGCTTTTTCAAGCGGTACACTCAAATTGTGGGAGAATCCTTTCCGTTCTTCGGATGTGGGGCGCGAGATCCAGCCGAAACCGACGTGTCATGCTGATCGCTCCGTTTTGAGCGGCCTCTAAGGGAGAAGGTGCTTGGGCCAGAGCATCCAGACACGCTCGCCAGTGTCAGCAACCTTGGGTCGGTGTTGGAGGGCCAGGGCAAGGTTGAAGAGGCAGAAGCGATGCACCGACGAGATCTGGAAGGATCTGAGAAGGTGCTTGGGCCTGAGCATCCAGACACGCTCACCAGTCTCGACAACCTTGGGTCGGTGTTGAAGAAGCAGGGCCGGGATGAAGAGGCCGAAGCGATGCACCGACGAGCACTAGAAGAAAGGGAGAAGGTGCTTGGACCAGAGCATCCAGACACGCTCACTAGTATCAGCAAGCTTGGGTTGGTGTTGAAGAAGCAGGGCAAAGGTTCTGAAAAAGTGCTTGGGCCTGAGCATCCAGACACGCTCGTCGGTGTTGTCGAAAAGCTGGACCTTCAAGGGCCAAGGCCGCAACAATGAGGCCATTTCACTCATGGAAAAAATGCTTCCATTTGCGGAAACAAGTCCTTGGCCCCTCAGCATCCATAAACAACATTATCGCTTGAAGGTCTGAATAACTGGCGGTTGGAGAACGACTCTATTTTATAAGCATGGTTATCAGTTATATCTAACGGCAATCGTGAGCTGGCCTCCTGTCGGACGTTCTTCACCAATACGTTCTTTACCAATAGATAGCCTCAAAATCTGGAAATACAAAAGTTAGTTATATGTGACTCAAAGCAACTATAGATTCATGATTGAGAATGAAACATTTGCCTACGGTCTCTCCAGCACACGATCCAGGATGCAAAGATGGCCTGCGAAGCACCTCCCTTTGTTGTTGATGTACTCATCAAAAAATATCAATGTTCACTCCAGAGGCATAAGAAAATCGGATGGGGTGGAGGATTGAGTGAGGGTTGACTAGGTATTTCGGGAAAGGAGGAGAGAGGCGCCGCAAATTCACATGGATCCTCGGTAGAATAACGTATCTTAACTTTGTTCCCGTATAGTTAAGTGGGTCAGCGCTCCAGCGACACATCAGGGCTGCAGATCGCGTTGAATGTTTTAATCAACTCAGGATCCAGTTACTTCATTCCTCCGACCGCCAAGATTCGTTCAGAATTGAACGAATCTTGGCGGCTAAGAAAAAGAAGTTATTATTAAAATAAATTTCAAGAAATGTATTTAAAATAATAGCTAGACAAAAAATTTATAAAGTAATAAAATTTTTTTATATAAACTATATAGGACAAGTTCTCGAAGCCTTATCAGCGCGGCGCGTGGAGGCTCTTGATATTTAATAGATTTAGTGGGCATACAACAAAGCAGTTCTTACAGTACTGTGAGGATAACAAAATAATTCCTTTTAGGTTACCTCCTCACACATCTCATAAGCTGCAACCTCTGGACCTAGCTGCCTTTCAGCCATACAAGCACTGGCATAAGAGGTCTGTCGAGCTTGCCGTCCGCAGCGGCTGCGTCGACTTTAACAAAGTAGAGTTCCTCTACTTTGTACAAGAAATCCGCACGAAGACCTTTAAGCAGCGTACTATCCTTTCTGGATAGCAGAGGGCTGGCCTAGTGCCATTTAATCCAGAAATCGTGCTGCAGACGCTGCCTCAACGGCCAGTTACCCCTCCACCTATTAACGGCAATATGAGCTCTGCCAGTCCTCCTACACCTTACACGCCTATTTCTACAATCCAGCAAGGCTACAATATCAAAATGAGAGCTACTGCAGGTAAACCAGTTGTTAAACGTCGGTTCCATCGCTACCTGAAGGGTACCATTGCACAGGCAGCTGAGCTTAAGCAAGCTAAGCAAGATCTTGCAGATATCACTAACGCCAGGCAGAGGCGGCAGAAACGCCAGCAAATTGATCGACGGCAAATACAAAGTGGCGGGATCCTCTACGCCAAAGATGGCCGTGAGGCAGTTATTGAGCGCAACAAGAAGGATGGCAAAATAGTAGAGGAGAGTGGGGTCAACGACGCGCCCACTATCAATCCTGCGCCTAGAGGCGCCTACATTCAATGGCAATTGCCTAAAATTTAATGGATTACGCGTATTTGTACTAGAACAATAAATTCTTATCAAAAAACCCTAGAATTCTAAGTTAACTTGCTGCTTTTTACGCGTTTTTATTGGGGGGTTGGCCATCTTTCCCGTTGAGCTCGGTTTTCCCGTTGAGCCCGGGAGGGCCAAGGAGGACCCTTGGCGCGTAGGGCGGGTAGTTTTCGCTTCTTCAAATCCTACGGAGCTTGGCATACACGCCTTCTGCCCCTTTGAGGCGCCTTGCATCTGCGGCGTACATAGTTACCTTGAACCTTCGATTGTTTTTTTCCCCTCGTATTGAGAACGCCCCACATTGCTTTTGCCGCGACAGTAGATGGTATTCTTTGTTTTTCTCGCTCTTTCATATCGATAACCTGGACGGTGTGTTGTTGGTTATTTCGACGATCGGCGATGGCCAGATATCGATGTTCTATGTTGTATAGATATAGATTACAGCTAAAATGCCATGTAAATTGTGTGCAAAACCCATCTAGTAGACATTAATTGACCATCGTCTGCTTTGTCTGAGGCAAAAGAGTGTTGCGCCTCCCGTTCGCAGACACCATCCTCGTCTTTAAGATGCCTAGTTCGTTGATTTTTGGAACTGCGGGGCGCAACAGTGGTCAGCAGGCAATAATATTTTGCATGTGATCTACAGCATAGTGCAAATCACAAACAATTTGGGTTCACTTTGGGAAAGAACCACGACTGTCACATGAGCTATATTCATTATCATGACGTCCCAAGACTTTTTGTGGGCGATAGCAAAGCAAGCACTTTGAGGGGCAGACATCCGATCTCGAACATTAAAGAGTACCTCGAAGACAATTCTGGTATCAGTGTGGTCGTGTATCAAGAGTACAGCTGCAATGATTACTGTGGAGCCGTCGAGGACCAATTTGAACCCATATAACGCCATTTCGAGGTACATACACTTGAAGCTGATTGTTGTCTAGATTCCGAGCAAGAAAGGCAACCCGCATGCTGCATTTGGTTTCATATTCAGAGAGGGCTTTTGGAGATCTGGCAGCCTTTCCCAATCTAACCCCTCATAATCCTCCTTATCCTCATCCTCAGATGATGTATTGTTATATCTGGCGTTGGTGACCCTTCTGATGCGGCTGCGACTTCTGAAGGTGTTATACTAGGCGGTGGAGGACTGGAAAATCGCTAGACGCGCTTTACAACAATCGTTTCAAGTCCGCTTGGGGAAGTTCTTGATGAATTTGAGATGATAGCTATCATGCTTCCGGCCATAATCTCGCGGACATTTCTTGAGCGCAGCCAAACGTTGCCTTTTAATAAAGTCGGCCCCCTTTGTAAAATCCTCCGAAATCGTACGCTTACTCTTGATCTCATTGAATCCTTTCAGGGGTTCGGATCCAATCTTTGCAAGCTTACTCTTGCCATTGTAGTCTTCCCCCTCGATTGTCATGTGGGCAGGCCTCGGCTGTTTCAACATTGTCTTCAAGGGATAGGATCCTGAGGGAGTCTGCGCGGTCGAAGGAGGATTCGAAGTGCCCTCTGATTCCTCTGCTATCGAACTCTTTCCGGATTTTGCTCTCATTAGATTATTCTTTTGCTTGAACTTCTCTAGCCAGCTGGTGCTGTTGGCTTTGAGGTGGCTTTCCGAGTTGCCTATGGTGGTCGCGAAGAATCGCGCCTTCTCCCGTATCATGACATCGGATAGTGGCAGGCCCTGTCTCTGGTGATTTCTCGCCCAGTTGGACAGGGCTCTTTCTATATCGGGGAATTTGCCTTTCGACCTTTTTATGGGTGATCGGCTTCCGTCATCCTGGTAGAGATACTTCTCTTTCTGGCGCAAAACTTTCGAAACGGTACTACACAAGGAAATCAACTCATGCAAAGCTCATACGGGCAACTGTCTATATACCTTCTCTCGACCCCAAACATCGCTGCAAAGAGTCAGCTCTCTCGTTCATATATAGTCAGTAGCTCGACATGACTTACCTCCAATCTCGGTCTGCTTAACAGTGGGATGCTCTTCATGGTAGAGGCACATTCGCCTGCGGTCCGCATCTGTCAGGGTCTTCTGTGGGGTGGGCTTTGTATCAATGTGCTCGTGTTCCTCAACGGTGGGCTCGGATCCGTCATGATCGTATTCAACGTCTCGAAGGCTGGTACTCCCACCTGCCATTGGGAGTTCAGAAGTGTATGCTCTTGATCGGGTTGACGTTGCTGAGACTGGGGTTGCGGATGCCGGCGTAACGGGCACTGGAGCTGAAGAGAAGATGGGCGGTATATATGTCGACTGGCTGGTCAACATGCTCGGCCATTGCGGCATGATCAATGGCTGAAGCTGCTGGTGGGTGGTCGCATGCACTGCTGAAATCTGCCACGAAGTCTTGGTGCTTACTAATCAAATGTCTTGGCACTACCAACATCAAAATTGGATTGTTTGTAATCCGTATGAGGATCCCTATCCCATGCACTGCTGAAATGACCGCTTGACACCGTGCAGGAATTCAACCAATCAGACCTTGTACATTTTCTGAAAATGGAAATCAAAAAAATCCAAATTATTCTGAATGTGTGCAAGATCTAATTGGTCGAATATAGCCTTAGCGCGTGCACGGTGTCAAGCGGTCATTTCAGCAGTGCATGGGATAAATTTCTGTTGGAAGACAGGCAGCAGGGCAGGTAACATAATGGATTGCATGAGCAAGAAGATGCTCAGAAGGGTGGTAAGGACTGATTAAATACACATCTCCCAAGCAGGCAGCAATACCAATGAGTCATCCAAGACCCTAGCAGAGTCATGCCAAGACGTCCGAGCAGTGGAAGCCTTGCAATGCGCTAATGTGCGCCAACACTCTCCCTCAAGGCAAGCACAGCACAGGAGGTGTAAAGCAAAGCAGAGCAGAAAGGAAATAACAAGAGCAGACAGTGGCGGTACTCTCCTTAATGAATCAAGGTAGTAAGTAGGCCTTGCAATGTGCCAATACTCTCCCTCAAGGCAAATAGAGCGCAGGAGGTGTAAAGCAAAGCAAAAAGAAATAACAGAAAGATAGCAATCAGCAGTGCTCTCCCTAGCCAAGCAGGGCAGTGAGCAGACAAGTAGCAGTAGGAATATTCTCCTAGTCACGGACATAGGTTCGCATGTAGCTGGACTAAACAAGAGAAGCAAAACAAATAATGCTCTCCCTGTATAGGGTAGTAAGCAAACAAGTAGCAGTACTCTCCTTAATAACCAAGGCAGTAAGTAAGTCTAACACAGGGTTCTAAGGTCGGCAAAAAGGCGGCAGAAAGGCGGCTAAAGAGGCGGTAATAAAGACGGCCAAAGCGGCAGCCAAAGAGACGGCTAAAAAAGGGGGGTCCTTCTAAGGCAATTCCATATAACAAAGTTCTCTCTCCCTTAAGGCATGAGAGACAAGATAGTAATGCTCTTCCTAGCTAAGTAGGGTAGTAAACAAATAATAGAGCACATCACTCTCCCTAGTTAATGCGGTTGTCAAGCGTAGGGTAGTGAGCAAACAATAGAGCACATCACTCTCCCTAGTTAATATGGTAGTTAAGAACAGATTAAAAAGTGAACAATAGAGCACATCGCTCTCCCTAGTTAATATAGTTGTTAAAGTAGAGTAGTGAGCAGCAAGTAGAGCACATTACTCTCTCTAGTTAATACGGTTATTAAAGCAGAGCAGTGAGCAGTAAGTAAAGCACTAAGGGTCTCAACCCATCAAGCATTACTCTCCCTAGTTAATACGATTGTTGAGCGTAGGGCAGTAAGCAGAAGCAGTAGAGTACTAAAGGTCTTAACCCCATTAAATATTGCTCTCCCTGGTTGATATAATTGTCGAGCGTAGGGCAGTAAGTAGAAGCAGTAGAGCACTAAGGGTCTCAACCCCATCAAGTATTGCTCTCCCTAGTTAATATGATTGTTGAGTATAGGGTAGTGAGTAGAAGTAGTAGAGCACTAAGGGTCTTAACCTCATCAAGCATTGCTCTCTCTAGTTGATACGATTATTAAGCATAGGGTAGTAAGCAGAAGCAGTAGAGCACTAAGGGTCTCAACCCTATTAAATATTGCTCTCCCTGGTCGATATGATTGTTGAGTATAGGGCAGTAAGCAGAAGCAGTAGAGTACTAAGGGTCTCAACCCTATAAATAACAGGTCTAAGAAGAGGGATTAACATCCTCCTAAGGCAACCTATAAAGCAGTAATTATTCTACCAGTTTGATCCTTCTTCTTGATTATTCTCTTCCTCTTCTTTCTTATGGCAACGATCCTTGGGGTGACCTTTCTTTTTATAGTATCCATAGATAATATCTTTCCAGTAATCTTCCTTTATGTGACCTTTCTTCTTACACTTCTCACATGTCTTTACTGATGTAGTAAAAGTGGTCGAAGGAGCTTATCCGTACTGAGAAATAAGCTCTTCTTGCTTTAGCTGGCTAATAATTTCTTCAAAGCTAAGCTTTTCAATTCCAGTTTCTCATTTTCACTGTTGGAAGCTAGTATAGTATGTTCCAAGATGATAAACCAATAGGGCTCGTACAAGAAAGTTAAGACCAATCTGTCGACGTTGAATCTTGTTCCAAGTATCAGTAAACTGTTCGGTGTACTTCTCTATAGTTCCTGTAGAAGTATATGTGGTTGTCTAAAGCCTCTCAGCAACAAGGTAGTTCTTAACTTCTGAAGATGTTCCATAGAGCTTGTTGAGAGTCACTATAGCCTCACGGGCTGATCTTATGCCTCGGATCTTGTTGGCGGGTCCATCTTCGCAGTGTGTCAAGATATGGTGAAGCGCTTCGTTATTCTTTGGATGATACTCGAATTCGTCGTTCTTATCATCATCGTCGTCGAATGGAAGAGCAGAATAGTCAGATTTCTCTTTACTTGTAGTTGGTAGTTTGTCTCTCTTCTTAGGAACAAATTTGACTGCAGGCCAGGTTTCCTTTGCGATCATGAATGTCTTTAGTCGCGTGTACCACTGTAGACTGTTGGAACTGTTCTTAAGCTTCGGGACGCCAGTCTCTTTAGCCATCTTTAAGCAAGTATGTCGAATTAGATGGAAGAGTTTATATCTTAGCAGATAGGCAGCAATCGAGATAAGCTTTAAAGGTGATTCGTAAGCCGTATCAGAATCGATAAGGAGGAAATAAGGATCGACAAAGAAAGGGTCAGCCACAATGCTATTTGCGGTTTGTCAACATAAGATGAGAATGAAAAGGCATTAGGATAGGTAGGTAGGCAGGCAAGCAGGCAGGCAGAAATAAATTGACAAGGCGGCTGTCTCGTAGCCAGACGGGCAATCCAGGCAAGGTCGGATCTTTTAGAGCGACTCCGGGCTCATAACCTGTTGGAAGACAGGCAGCAGGGCAGGTAACATAATGGATTGCATGAGCAAGAAGATGCTCAGAAGGGTGGTAAGGACTGATTAAATACACATCTCCCAAGCAGGCAGCAATACCAATGAGTCATCCAAGACCCTAGCAGAGTCATGCCAAGACGTCCGAGCAGTGGAAGCCTTGCAATGCGCCAATGTGCGCCAACAATTTCCAACCAAAATACCTACCAATTCGACTACTACTAGGGGGCCACTTTCCTACGTTATCGCGTATCACGATTCCCAGAGTCATGGGGCGTACCAAGGCGTGCTTCAGGTGTACCCAGAAAAAACGTCCGTGCGTTTAATGTTCTGAGATCCTTACCTATTAAATAGACATTTAAGCCGTCTAGTTGTATCTGTCCGGCATAGTCAGACTAACAGGGACTCCGGCGCCGTTATTTTCTTGGCTCCTAGGGGGAGGACTAGTCGATGAAGGTGCAGTAGGACGAGATTCACTGCCGGTGTGGGTGGGTCTTCGAGAAGAGGATGAGGAAACGATGGACTCGGCGCGTCGACGCGTGCTAGTCGGTTCGGCGCCGGTCGTCCTTCGATGACGATTTCCTTGAGCGGCCTCTTAACTAAACCAAGGCGGAAACTCCGGCACCGTGCACATTGCTACACCGGTAGCATGTGTTAAGAGAGCCCATGTCATTGGGTACAAGTTCCGAGGATCTATATAGTGCTGCGCGTCATTGGCCAGCTAGAGTATCTGGGCTTCAAGCACCAAAGTCATGGGAAAATGGGACGGTGCCATATTCACTCTGGCTGCGCATCTAGCATCCAAGCCAATGGATCGAAAACTTCATAGCTGTTTGCGCTGGCCAAGCCGTTTGGAAGCTGCAACGACATACTAACTGTATTGAGATGCGGGTTGAAGTTTGGCAAGCCATGAGAGGGATCCTCAATGACGGCTCCGGGAGGAGGGGTTGAGTTGGTCGAACTGTCCGGGTTGGTCTCGAGCTGCTCTGCTGGGGTAGTATCCGAGAACTGCGAGAACGGGGTGCTTTCTCTATATCTCATCCTCGCCTGTTGATGGGCTTGCTCTTCACGGATACGGTCAGCTAACCTTTCACGCTCATCCCTAGGAGGGTAGGCATCCCGGAGACGGTGTTGTGGCGTCGTTGGATCATCTTGTTGGCGTTGTCCAAGAATAACGTGGTTGTTATCGACAAGCAACGAGTGATGTGGGTGTTGCAGACTCGGATGTTGAGGATGCTCATACCTGGAGAGCGGAGTGTGCGAGCGTGGATGGCCATAACCTCGATCTTGTTGCGGGTGAGTTTGATACCGTAGATCTTGATGAGGCGGTACGGGCGCAGCAGTCGCACGATGCTGGGAGTTCGACAAAAGAGATTCGTGTAGTGCATCTGCTCGGCGAGATAACTCACGCCCAACATCGTGTTTGCGGTTGCGCGCATCGAATTCGTGATATCGAGAGTTTTGAGCGCGATATTGCTCTGCGATACTTTGCCCCTGTATATGTTGGTGAGCAGAGTGAGCAGGGTGAAGTTCACTAGGCGTCTGAGGGTTCGAGTATGCAAAGATTGGCGGAGCTTGTGGAGGCAAGGGATAATGTCGCGGCTCTTCTTTGACCGGAGGTGTAACAACTGTAGGACGGGAAACCGTATGTTGCGCCACAGCCATCGCACTCGGAGGTTGCCCTGCTGGCTCCGCTGATGATTGCGTAGCCGTTTGCATTTGCGGGACATTCATCAGGTGCTGCGATGAAATGGGGCGCGTCTCTGGAGAACTGGCACTAGAAGATACCGACAGCATTTGCGATATAATCTGAGCCGCGCTTGGAGCATTGCCTTGGATTCGCCGTTGATGAGAGAACTCCTGGGAGATGCGTCGACTATGCTGTGCTTGAAATCTAGCTTGATTGTCATGATCTTGTTGCGACTCCAACCTGGGTTGCACTTCCCGTTCATGCTTGATCTCTGAACACACATATTTCCGGCCGTGATCTCGTGGACGTTCCTTGAGCACAGCCAAACGTTGCCTTCTCATATAGTCGACCCCCTTTGTATAATCCTCCGAAATCGTATGCTTATTCTTGATCTCATTGAAACCTCTCTGAAACGAAGATTCAGATCCAATCTTTGCAAGCTTATTCTTGAACTTGTAGTCTTCCCCCTCGATTGTCATGTAGGCAGGCCTTGGCCGTTTCGACATTGTCTTCAAAGGATGGGATCCTGATCTATATGGATTAATTGTCAGCTATTCTTGCCCTCTCAAGAAATCGGAGGTAATTGACTCACGTTTGGTCAACCTGAAGCGCTAGAGGTCTCGGCTGAGGGGCTGGCGATGCTTGACCTTGGTGAGATCCTCCCATTGCGGATGGAGGCTGTAAGGGGTGGGCACTGGGGCCCATGCCGGGTTGCATGCCTGCCATCATCGGGCCTGCCTGGCTAACAGGCCCATTTGGCCCTGATACGCCTTGGTGCATCTGCATCGCCTGCGCCATAGGTTGTCCTGGAGTGGGTCCCGGTCCAGTCATTGGGCTGTCCATGGGGCATTCCCGGATGTTGCATGCCAGCATGATGAGGATAGCTGGTTGTCATCATCTTGCAGGCAAGAAGAAGAGGCGTAGGACCTCAACAGGTCCCTCCAGTGCACCCAGATGCAGTGTATGGTACCACAGTCGCGTTGACGGGGGTCGGTGAAGTCGATGGCGCAAATTTAGGAGCTGATGGCCGAGTATCTCCAGACTGAGTTGTGGGAGGAGCATGAGAGATTTACAGGCAATGCATACGTGGGGTGCGTGTGAAAGTGAGATTGCCCGATAGAGCTGGAGGGTATCCGCCACCGTTTGCGAAAATCCCAAAAAAAGGATCCACCGCACAAACGTGACTTCCAAAAGCAACGCCGCGCCGAATAGAAAGCTGACTACACACCGAGGCCGCCGAGATAGGTTACCTGCCCAGCCATCTTTCCCAGGTATCGAAAACCCCTGTGATCTCGACTACGAAACTCCAGAATCTATGGAATGACATGAGGCCGAACGTCCGTAAGCCGGTTGGTCAACATTCGTTTTATGCAGAGTCATGCAGCTTGTCTGGAGACGATTTATTGCGTGGCAAGCTCTCTCCAGACGGCTGTCCCGAGCCTGCGCCAGAGCCCATCACCACCCAACCCCGCGAATGCCTCGACGCACACGATACGGGCTCTAGACAACCTCGATCCATCCATTGCAGCCCTGCCCCCCACCGACGCTCGTTTCCTCCCACCGCTCCACTGCCGGACGGATGCGCGATTCTGCACACCCATCTTCGGCGCCATCTGCCGTCGCTGTCTCCACGAGCACTGCAGTGCTAATCATTTGTCGTCTTCGTTAATTAAGTTGTCGCAGAATGATTGACTCAAAGGACCAGATGATTGAAGAAGCTCAAGAACAGAGAGACGTCTTGGACGACATTGAATCTTTCGGAGAACGCTTTAAATGGTCCATCTTGCCAAGCGAAGTTAAGCAATGCATATTTTATACGTGAACGAGAACTGCGCCGAGCCCTACTGCACAAAGTGTGGGGAGTTTAACGAGCAGCCACGGGCTGAAAGATCGGGCTGTCTTAACTGAAAGGCCATCTCAAACATTCTATTCGTCTGACAGATTTGTTTGTTCTCCAGTCTGGTCATAAGAGGACTTCAATAATAAAGACAAGTCAAAGTCAAAATGTTCACGACCATAACATTAGCCCTTTAATGTTCTTGTCAAAACGAATGGGAAAGCTCACCAAGACCATCACTATTAACGGTAATGGTCAGGCATGATGTAGGCGTCACTTTGCCGTCAAAGCCACCTGAAGGGTTCTGGCCGCCTTTGTAGGCACGTTTAAGGCGTTGGTAGGGTAGTCTGTGGTCGCGAGCGAACGCGGCGATGTTCGGATTGGTAACAGTTTGGAGGACTTGCACTGCAAGATCAATGCGTTTGCATAATTCAAGGTACCCTTTTGACTCGGCCATGTATTTTGCTATATGAAGTAGGCCCGTGCGGAGCACGGGGCTTTTCGCAGAAAAACTGACGGGGTTGGCGGATGAGCTATCGAACGGAAAAACTATGTTCCCTTACCCCAAATTATACTCATTCTTCCGCTCGCGTCTTATCTACCTGAGACACCGATTTACACCTTTCTCTGAGAGTGCTAGCATGTGTTAGACGGAGACAAACAGCGCACAACCCAGGGAAATCTCGAGTCCGATCATTCAGCATTCCGCTTCCTCCGCCTACCATAGAATTCCTCACTTCTACGCTCCCTTTCCAAAAGCTATTGAGCACCAAGGTCGCCGCCTATGACATCCACAATTGCAACTACTCCTGACCACCTATGGGCCATCGATTGGACCTGTCACAACTATGAGGAAATCAAGTGGAAGCCGGGCCAGGAGCCTCGAAAACGTTGGCTGCGTGTCGTCGCACGTTTCGCTCGCTCAGAGTGGCATGTCACAATTACTTTCGAAGGCTCACTGCACTCGGATAAGGTGGCTCGTACAAAAAAGGAAAAACGGCGGCAAGATCTCGCAGACCTCTGTCTATGCCTCGATTTCGACCATCTACAGCTCTTAGATGACACGGTGACGGAGCTGCTCATTAAGCACGAGCACGATACCACCCCTCCCTTATACCAGAACGATATAGCTCTCCCCGACCGTATTCTCCCATTAAAGACCACGCCACGTCCCGATAGCGAGTACTTTCCACTAATCGCCCATTTACGGCTCTGTGTGCGAGAAGACCCGTTCCACGTACGGTTCCTGCTATTCGACTCTAGCATCAATATTCCCACAAAATGCTTGTTAGAAATTGTGAAGACACGCCAACTCAGCGCCGGCGTACATGAGGCACGGGTCACTAGCGACGACAAGCTGTACGTCTACAAGGAAGTAGACAGACCTCATTATATACCGAGGGATAGTCAAGTTTTGTATCGTGAGCTACAAAACTTGTAACTATTTCACGGTATTAAACTTATAGTACAGCTAGTTGCTGCTGTTATCTCCTAAAATCCATATCAAACCGCGCAGGCCGGCGACTCGTACCAAACCACTAAAGCAATAAAGGTAAAGGCCCTAACTGTTCTAAGGGGAATCCTTCTTGAATATCACTTAAAGGGTATGTTAAAGGATGCACTGGAGCGCGCACGGGACGCCTTACAGTCACCATTTTCCAAAAAAACTTCGCCGTGGCGAAAATGGGCATTTCAGATCGCCTGTGCGCTTGCTTGCCTCCATCAGCATGGCATAACGCACATGGATCTAAAACCGCCAAACATTATCATCAGCGCAGAGAATAACGCTGTTCTGATCGATATTAGTGGAATTGAAGGTATAACTCATGAATGGCTGGCGCCTGAGATGCATTACGTACCAGATCCACTATCTGAAAGCATAGAGTCACGAATACGGAACGATATCTGGGCGCTTGGGAAACTGTTATCCAAAATGGCAGATGCTTCTAGTAACGAAGTTGAAAAACAGCAACTTGGCTACATCGCTCTAGCTGCTACTACAGAGGACCCCTCGTCGCGTACTCCTCTTCACCATATAATTTCCATTCTTTCACAGCCCTTAAGGCTACCGTACTAAAATGTAGTCTAATTAATGTCGTCAGGATCAAACCCGCCGTCTGTGCGATCATCTGTGTAGTTTTCAGTCATGGCCTCGAGAACAGGCGAGGCGCGTAGCTCACCAGGACCCTCGCGACAGATCCCAGGTTTTTTATCGCATCCAGAGAGATAACAGAGGCCCCCTGTGGTCTTAGAATCCTCTGAACCGCTTCTACATACCTCTTGTGATTTCTTAGCATTATCGCAAGGCGCCTTGAGGGTCTTCGTGTAATGTCCGCAGGAATGGATACGGGTAAGAAAGGTACACATGTTACGTATTAGAAAGGTGGCTCTAACGGTTAAGGCATATAATTAGCATCCGTAAAGCTTCCTAGAAATAGCAATTGGCAACGTTTTGACCTCCTAGATCGCTTCGTATGCGGGAGAACTCACTGTCTCAAAAATTTCAACCTTGATCAAGGCTGATGGTCTCAGGGAATACCAGGTCGGAGCGAGATCAGAGCCTAGTAAAGTAGATACAGAGACATGATAACCACAAGCAGGTATTACCGTCCAGGATGTACTGCCCCGCATGCAGCATGTCTTGTCCTGCAGCAGTACGGCCCATTCTGCCGGATACTACAGTGTGGAGGAGGGTCGACGTGGTCGCTACGAGCAATTCAGTAAAGCGTTAGGCTCCGCGCTGCAAACTTCTAATTCGTTAATGCAACTTGCAGAGGCATTGATGCAAGGCGATAAATCCGGTGAATGACTTTCGTTATCTATCGAGACTGATGCTGGGTGTCCCCCAATGACAATCCTTCATGAACCGCTTATGGTTACTTGAAAAGCCTTAGTCTTATAAACTTGCTTGTTTGCTCTATCTGGGGGCAGTGCCCTGTTGACCAGATACTATTAACAAGGAGTTCTTTGATAAATTGTATGAGAGTATAGAGCATAGGGTTGATGCCTGTATTAAGGCTGATGGCTGGCATACGAGATATTAAGGCTATTACTTAATGGATTTGGGATTTTGTTAGAACAGGATTGTAGAGAAGGATTAGACGCTTAATTTAAGACAATTATATTATTTATTGGATTATTGGTTGTGGAGTTATAAGAGAATTAAGTGTTGATAGTAAGTAGAGGGGTGCGGGTATCGCTTAAATGGCTCAGACTTATTGACTAGTACCGTAAATCTTTTTATAGTTAAGCTAATAATTCTACAGGCTACGCCTTATTCTGTTAGTAAACAGTCTCCTCTCTATCCTAAACTTAGTTTAATAGCCATTATAATATCCTCTATCCCCGTGATGTCCGCGGAGGTGGAGCGTGTATTTAGTGGTTCTCGGTGTACATGCGTAGTCGGTATTACTTCCTTTTTCTTTATGCGCGCTGCCATACCTTAGTAAATGGTACCTGACACTCTTCACACCCTCGTATATGTCCTTGTAAGAATTTCGGCGGGTCCAGCGGAGGTAGTTGCCAGTCTGCACTATTATAATAGAGACATGCATTAATAACAGATTCGTAGTAGTGCTTGTAGAAAATACCACCAGTTTTATCCCCAGAGGATAACTTAGTCCACCACCTGTCTGGCAGATAAAAGATACGTCGTTCCGGGTTCTTCGGATTAATGGGTGAACGAACTAGCGGAAAGTCTGATAGGTTCACCAGGGTAAGAGATTTCAGCTAAAGTCCGCTAGCAATTTCTCGAAGGACGGAGTCCCAGGCCGGACCATCAGAGTCAGTAAGGGTGCAGTTGGTGAGATTGAGTGAGCGTAGCGTACACTTAACACTGTATAAGAATAATAAGAAAGCGGTCGACTTTGTACCGATATTTAATTCCAACCTTTGAAGATTCAACCAGGGAGTAGTGTTGGCCAGGCTTATGAACAACTCATCCGTACGGCACTTGGGCGGCTCATTTCGCCAGGGACTATAGGAGTGTGCAATGGTTAGATCTAGCCATTCCAGATGTATGCAGCTCGTGAAGACTCTTAACATTCACATATGCATTGCTTCGGTAAAGGGTTTTGCCTCTATCATACAGACAAGTTTTGTAAGAGAGCGGAATGCATTCTCTATCAAAGAAATCTGTTCCAGGTAGAGCGCCTTGTTGATAATAGTAATTTCAGAAGCATTTCGGCTGTCATGAAAGAGGCTGTAATTATCGGTACTGTCTAGGTCGTAGTCGTAATCGTCAGAACTATCAAAGGAGTCATAAAAGAGCTGGTCGTTATCTTTATATTCCTAGAGATTTTTCAAATCTTGCACACTCCAGAAGCCCGTAGTTCCCACGTATATTTCAATCGACTGAAGGTTGTGGTTGAAATAATTGGCTGACCCAAGAGCACGGAGTACGTATGAGAGCTGTAATGCTTTAATCTGCTTGTCAAACCTTAAATACCGTTCCATCACATTAAGAGTTAGGTCGGGCCAGCGGCTGGTTAAATCCTCTTTTTTAAAACCAGGCACATGTATGAAGCTCTTAAGGTTTCGTAATCGCAGGATAGCTTCATCAAATCGATCTAAAAGAGGCTGGCGCAGTGTATCCGGATGAACCCGTTTTATCCAGCGCTCGCAACCAGTCCTGTGAAAGGATATATATTTTACCGCACTGTATGCTTGTTCACGTAAACGTATACATTCCGCTTTATATTCTGCATATGCTACCTCGTCGAAGATAGTGTGATTTTCGTCGGGATGGTCGTCGTCAGGATGGCCGTCAGGATGGTCGTCGTCATCTCCAATGTCTGAAGCAGAGCTGGGCGTCAAAGTGGTTAAATCTTTGAACGTGTTCAAGGAAACAGGAGCAAGCCCTGGACTCCTAGAAAGCTCGAGCTCCTGGACGAAGTGACAGAGTTCCTCGTGGAAAGCGATCTGTACCAAATGGTTGAACTGGCCATCTTCAAGGGCAAACCGGATCCGTTTGAAGCAAATAGGGGTTGCTATTCTTGAGAGGAACTTGTTAACGAGACGGAGCTGCTTCACATCCCTTCGACTAAGATGCTGGAAAACCATACAAAATAGCTCTGGAGCAAGGCTGTGTAAAGATGCCATAGCTGAGGAGATATGGCAAACAAATAATATTTCGGTTCTTTTGAAGGTGGATTGCTCAGTATTATCCTCAGCTGAGGTCCTAAACTGAGCCCCGCTCTTGACCAGACGCATTGACCATCATCATTTGGAATCACGTAGAATCACGTAGGATTTTGCGTGAAATTATTACCACAGCCGGCCTCGCCTCTCAGCTTGAGCGAGCTATTTAATTCTCCTACAGCGGTCCGCATCGGCCTCTACCTAGTTAACTAGTTAACTTACTATCACCTCTGCCGCCGCATTTACCAAAGCAGCTTTTGGCCTTTAGTGGTGCTTAGGAAACGAAGGAAAGGATCTTGGAATCTTGGATTTTTAATAGGGATCCTTGTGATAGGAGTGATTCGGGCAATTTGGAACTTCTGCCCTATCATTTCATATGCAAATTAATCAATCTCGCTGTCACGACTAGGGTCGAGCAGTGGGCCGCCAAGGGCCGGCCCAAGAGGGGAAAGACTCCGCGCAGCTATAGTTCTGACAGCCACATGCTGGGCTTACCTGATTAGCGTAAGCGACCACTGAATGCACCATATAACTTAAAACGATGTTGTCGTGGGTTGGTACGATGGATGATGGGTGTTCGGTGCCCCTAAGAAGCCCATATTAATGTTCTTGTGTACGGCGAAGCAGTAGTAGATCTACCCACCTAATGATTACTTTTAGCGTCTTTGTTCTTGTTCTCAGTTAGCATATGCTTATGGCCTAGTAGGTTAATAGGCAGGAGTACCTATGCCTTGAGTTTTTTCCACGCACTTTTAAGGCTCTCCTGCCATGTTAAGTCAAAATCGCTCAATTTCACCTTACTATTCTCTGAGATGATAAGACTACTGGTAGAGGAAGAAGCGGAGCGGGACATGCTAGTGAACTTGCGGCTGAAATAAAGAGGTCGAGGAAGAAAGATAGAGGGCCCGTAAAGGAGGCTTTTAGTGGCGAGCTAGATAAGTGGATGGCGAGTCCGTATGCGTTGGGGGCACGAGATACGGATAACAGGAAGATGAAGAGACAAAGCGTCAGCAATCCATGCTGGAATCCGAGATTAAGAACTTGGAAGCTGCAATGAAAGTGCTACGGGGCTGAGCTTACGAGTGTTACCGAGCAACGTCTATATAATCCTTCATAACTGCGTCAGGGGGAGGATTGGCCTTCTTGCTGCTCGCTTACAACGAGAATATGGAGGATAGACATGCCAACTTTCGGGTGGAGATAGATATGTAGAATGATACAGGATCGACTTCATGCATTCAAGTGCAATATTTCTATGCTTGCCTAACCTGCAGTGTCGGACACATGGCATGGGATGCTTGAAACCCCCTATTCCCTATATAGGTTAGCGTGCGCAGCTGAGTTAAAATATGTTAGACGGCAGGTTGGTAAGGCCTGCCTAGGCACGTGTATTTGCCCAGAACTTAGGCCATGACGATCGCTGCATGTTGCTCGATTTCGCGTGGTTTAAGAGACTCTTACAGTCGGTTGGTTGGTTGGTTGATTTCATTTACCCTGACCTCTCCCTTCTTTTCGGGATATGCAGGCTACCACTACTACGGTCTATCCTTTATCTACAGTGTTGTGATTGTGAACCATTTCATGCACGAAGTTTTTGCCTCGTTAGGGCCTGTGGTGTTCCCTCAGGCCCCGGTCCCTGTTCTGGGCCGGTCTGGTACTCTCGACATGAACCTCTTGGAAGCTTCAGCAAAATCAAGCACTGCGTTTAATACTCCTTTGTTAATTGTCCATCCTTTCCTTTTACCTTAGTTGCCCTTAGGCCTCCCCCCAAGCATTGCTGAGATACTATTAAATGCGTTCCCTATCTTGCTCTGTAGCTATTGTCTAAGGTCGCGGAGTTTCAGGCAGTCTACTAGGACATGGACCACTGTTTCTCTCGCGCCGCATTCGCACTTGTCATCGTTTCAAAGGCGTCTTTCTTTAGCACTCGTTGCCAACCAAGAGTGTCCTATTCTGAGTTATGCTAGGAGGTACGCTCTGTTCCTTGGGGATGGCCCGTAGAGCTATAGCGCTTATTTTGATGGAAGCCCGTCGTTAATTCTGCGCAGGTGTTTGCCTTTTCTAGATGATCGCCATTCACCTTACCACTCCTCTAGCATTCTTTCCCTATTGATCTTCTTCTGCGCGGAGGCAAGGTGTCGGAACTCATATGTCTCATTCAGGCTGACTGTCTTCTTTACTAGGTTATTAGCCGTGTCGTTTCTAGGGTTTCCGCTGTGTCCGGGTATCCAGTAGAGGTAGAGTTTCACTTCGTTTTTCCTTAGTTTCTTTGCAAGGTTAAGGGTACTGTGCACTATGTGTTGGCCTGGTTTGTTAGATAGGTTCACTAATGCCTGCAGTACTAACTTACTGTCACTTACTATATTGAATATTTGATCCTAAAGGTTAGTAGGAGTGTCGCTTTCTATTTGCACATCTTTAACTGTCTTAACTGTATAATAGGTCGTGATAAGTTCGCTCACGTGAATTGTCTAGTACTTAGCCGGGCTAACACTAACCTACTAAGACTATTAGATGTTGTAGTGTTAATCTAGAATAACTGCTGCTGCGCCCAGATTGAATTTCTTAGCTAATACATCAGAGTAAATTACCTTTTCTAGTGTGTTTATAAGGGAGATGACTTTCTATATAGTCTTCTCTCTATTAGTCTCAATATTAATCCCTTTAAAGACAAGCTGTCTTTACGGCTCTAGTAGTCTTAAGTCGATAGTTTCTAGGGCTTAGATTTGCTCTTAATCTATAGTCTTTATAACCTCTACTAGGTAGAACTTAAGGTAGTTCCATTTTAACTTAGTCTTTTTTTTAGTCCTTTTAATAACATTGTGCATCGGATGTTCGCGTGGTAGTGTATATAGATTAATTATAACATCTTAGGCCTGTTATTTCAGTCGAAGTTGAGTTAATAGTATATATACTTCTACTTCTACGGTCTGCGTTGTAACTGTCCTGAATACTAAAAGTATTATAACTAATACAGTTCTCTAAACTAAGTTAAGGTTTCTAAAGTGTATCTTGTCCTTAAAAGGATTAAGCTAGACCGTTGAAGTATAGTCGAGTTTTAGGGTGATGCATGCTTAGTAGAGCTGTCTTATTTAAGCTAGTTAAAGATATCTAAGACCTCCTATTACTATACTAGCTTTAGTTACCTATTTTACTACTTATTACACGTGCTCTTTTTATCTTATCTTTTGGTTAAATATAATATCTAGTAGTTTAGCTGTTAGAGCTACGCTGATGTTTTCCCCTTTTATAATAATATAGCCTTTATTTAATTCTTGTTTTCTCCTAGTAAGATGTATTAGTTTAGTTTTCTCTACTATAAAATAAGAGCCGGTCCGTCTGGCCCATTCTTTAATACGCAGAATATCCTTTTTTTAAATATTCTTAATGTTCTCTTCCGCAGACCGTCCGGCTCTTTAGCGGAAATAGTCGTTAATATAGGCTAATACTCTACCTTTAGTATTAATAGGTTAATCTACTAAGTCTAAGTTAAAGAAGGTAAAGAGAATTAGTAATAAAGGTAATCCTTAGGCTAATTCTGTATTCTCTAAGGGGGCGGTTTAGGTTTTAAAGTTATTAAACTTAACACTTACTAATCTTTCTAGTATAAAACTTTATATCCATCTTCATGCTGTAGTTAGAATGCTTTTTTCCTTTAGTTATGCCTCTAGCGTAATTCTATTCACTCTATTAAAGACTTTTTTTAGGTCAAATACTATAAGGGTAACCACTTTATTCTTTAGCTATATTTAGTTAATAGTGTTAGCTAGCACTAGTAGTGCTTACTCTGTCATTCTTTCAGGCCAGCCTCTAAATTATATATCTAGAAACAGTCTATATATCTTTATATAGTATAATAGGCGCTTTGTAATTACGGCTTCGAGTAGCTTCCTAAGCGTATTTAAAAGAGAGATTAGGCAGTATGCTCTAGGCATAGTATAGTCTAGTTTTCCTAGCTTTCTCAACACAACAATTATTACTGTCTTCTATTATTTTAGGTAGTATCTAAGGCTTATTGATGCAGTAAAGATCTTAGTTACGGTGCTTGAAATATATTTCCAAGTGTTTTTTCATACTAGTATTAGTAGTTTGTCCTCGCTTAGGGTGGTTTTTCTCTTCACTACTTTTAACACTCTTCCTATCTCTATTTTGGTAATTAGATTCTAGGGGATTTCTTCTCTCCGTGTGGCTAGTGTCTCTAGAGTTAGGTCTACTATCTTAGGGAAGAAGCTTTCCATAAATATTTAAGCCTTATCCTTATTATCAGGGAACTCTGTTTGCCTAACTTTAAGAGAAGGTATACTAGTATAGCTGTTTCTAGAGTCTATGTATATAGCTATTTTCTACAGCTTTTCTGAGTTAACGCGGTTAAGAAACTCCCTTTAATGTGAAGCTTTTATTTACTTAATTATTTAGGTCTATTTCCTATATTTAACACGTATTTTTATGAAGAGAGCTATAGTAATTAGATTCTCTCTACCTATACTTATGCAGCTTTCTTACTATTTTCTTTATGCTTTATTAATCTCCTTCTGCTGTGACTTAAGCTCTAGTGTGAACTATTATTTAGTATATAGGAATAGTCTTACTAGTAGTATGTATCTTTCAACTGCAGTTATTATGGTATTAATAAGGTCGTTTATAGTCTAGTTTAACTAAATCTTAGACTTAATTTCTAGGAGGGGCTTTATTGCCGTCTATATCATCTTTCTAATATTCTTCTAGTCTGTTTGTTTGTATGCCTTGCGTAGTTTCCGCTTAAGTTATAGTTCTAGTTAAATATTTTACTCTAAGTATATTCCCCTATAGTCTGATCTATAGTTATTGTGGTAAAAATAGTATTTAAGGATTCTCTCTAGTAAGTCTATTAGAGTTAGGTTAATCGTTAATGTCCTTTTAGGGTAAGTTATTAACTATAGTGTTAGAGTACCGTAAGGCAGGCACTATTGTAGTTTTTAGTTATAAATAAAGCTAAGTAGTTTCTCTGCATGTTTTATAATTTGGTAGTAGACTCTATTACTGCTTTAGGCTAAGTAATAGCGGTTGAAGTCTCCTGCTAGTATAACTGTTATCTATTTTATAGTGTACCGTGTAGCGTCCTAAATAGTGGTTTAGATTTTACCTAGTATAGATTATATTATCACTTCTCTAGAGAGTTGGTAGTAGTCAAGCAGTGGAATGTATACAGAGAAGATAAGTACTTAGATATCGTCTGTCCATATCTTCACCGCCGTTATGTCCGGGCTATTATAGTATACTTACTGGTGGGCTAAGGTAGAGATCCTCTTATAGACGTAGAGAAGGCTCCGTTTCCTGATTCCGGCTTCTGTGTAAGTAGGTTGATAAAGCTGCCAGTGCCAGTAGTTGACGTAAATTCAGTATGCCGTCACTAATGGTTCCTGGATAAGGAGGATGTCTAGGTTCTAAGTCTACATATTGTTGATAAGGGCTTCTATTCCTGCTCTAGATTTCATGATATTCAGTTGCAGCATTCAGAGTGATCCTGTACTCATTATGAGCTATCGGGCATGGCGGGTCCTCTATATTCCTTATCGCCTGTTAGGTGTGCCCCATCACAGTCAACATATCTTGCTCCTATGTCCGGGGGGCATTCTTGGTGGTCGTGTTCTCCAGCACAATAACCGCATCGCATACGTTCCTTGCAGGTCCAGGCGAGGTAACCGAAGCTCTGACATCTACAGCATCTTTTCTTCTTGACTTGATATGGCTCAATGCTGCCGATATATCTCTGCAAAAAAACCAATCCGTTATTAATAACCTATTCAGCTGCCTTAGCCATGTCAAGCCAGATCTCTAGGGATGCCGACTTGCCAAGTGGTTTGTCTTTATTCCTGAGCCATGCAGTGTCTTCAATCTGGAAACCTTTGGTTTCAAGGTCATTCTCTTCCATGATTTTCTTGATGCTCTGTGTCTTTTCCTCCGGTAGCGAGATGTCTTTAGTTAGGGTGCAGTGTACCACTACCCTGAATCGTGGCTTAACCAGCTTCATGCCATTACCCAGCTCCTCAAGCCATTCCGTGTTGGCCCGGGCTGTTTCTGCGGATTGTTAATCCCTGAATTGGATCACATATCCAGTTTTAGTTGTTCCCACTCCTACTACTTGTACGTCTTTCGTTGTGTTGGCATTCAGCAAGGCGTTTCAGATGTAGGTGTTAGCCGCGTCTGTGGGTAGGTATCTCATAAAGGACGTATCGGCACTGTCAGTGGTGTTGGGTTTCAGTAGCGTGCTGATTCTAAGGCATTTGGATTCTTTCTCTAGGTTGCCGGTGCCTGTTATTCGGGGAAGGCTTACGCCTGATCCTGATGAGATTCTGCTGGCTGCTACTGACGCCCATGTTCGCGTTAACGGGAGGGACTCGGAGTAGGTGCTAAGTTGTGTTTGGAGGGATCGGATCTCTTCTTAGAGTTCAGCGTTTTGGCTCTCAAGGTTTTGTTATTTGGTTTTGATTTCTGTGAGGTCCGCTCTTACATTTTCGATGATGCTGCTTTACTGTGTTATGGTCTCCTTTAGGTTTGCGATGAGCCATGCCACTTTGTCGAGGTTTGTACCTCTTCCCCCGCTTCCGCCCGAGAATTCGAAGCTTTGGGTCCTATTAGTTCCCGTGAAAGTGGCTGTGTCGTTTCTGCGTCGTTTGTTCGATTTTGTGCCACTCACTAGCGGGGGTGTGCCTTGCTGTGGGGTTAGTGATGGGACCCATTGGAAGCTTATGGGTTGACCTCCTGGGTCCCTATTTGCTGGGTCGGTCATCGATTTGTGACTGGGCTCTGGTTCCGCGTTTCGTTCAAGTGCAGTCGCTTGTAATTCAAAATTTTATAGCATACATGACTCTTACAGTCGCTATCGAAACTGGCTTCCCCGTGGCTAGTGTACAAATCAAGTGGTGGGGGATAGTTAATGGGTGGGCGCATTGAGCAGAAGACATGGGAATAATTAACTAGTTAAGGCGTGAGCTTGATCACGAGCGGGAGAGGTATCCTGTAAGCCATCGCGCGAGGATGTACATTATAGCAGAAGTAAGACAAGTTGTTAAATCTCTTCAGCAGGCACTTAGGAACTTCGAAGAGCTAAATAAGGAAACTAAGGAGGAACTTGTATATCAGTAAGCTAAGGGAAATTTCCTTATAGGCTTAGAAACTTGTTTATTATTCGCTCGCTGATCTAGGAGTTATGGTCGTTAGACTATATGTAAAATCAATTACGGACGAGTCTAATAATGCGTAACTAAATTCTTTACTATTTTTAAAATGGTACACTTGAGTGGAATCTTTTCCTTGTAGGACATTATATATTTACGGTGTAATAGATTTGCTTATGAGGCGAAGATTAGCTCTTTGGTTCTCGTCTAAGAGGGCAAGGAACTTTTTAAAATCTACCCTAGGACATCTTTTAATGCTGTCTAAATAAGCTTTAGTCTAGATACTTTAGGATAATTTTACTTACTCTGTGGATATAATATGTATATTGTTACCAGTTGGCATAAGAGCTAGCATGGGCGATCCGAACCTTATTAAAAGTGTATACTAGTTTTATCTAAGTTTTAGCCTATTTTTTATCTTTGAGCGCAGCCTCTGATACTTATCTAACGCTTAACTTATCCTCTCTTATTACTTTAGGTAAGGATATGTATTAGCTAAGAGTTTTGTTAGGACCTAGTTATTAATGTGATTAAGAGCTCTATTTACTGTGGCTACTACTCTCTAACGCTTGAGAACCATCTCTTTAAGTAATGTCTCATAGTATTCTACTAGCTGTATTAATTGATATCTCCGTAGAATAGCACTTATAATCGCACAGGTATCTAATATATCAAGAGACCGGACTAGACTAGTAATAGTGTTAGGTGACGACAGTGATGTATCTTTTTACTCTCCCTAAGTGACTTAAAAGGAGTCTCTTAGCTGATGTACTGCGTCTGCGCTGGCTATAGCATAAAAGAGACGGATTAGAAGTTTCAGATTTTTAGATAATAGGAGTACTTTCCAGACTGTATCTGGTTTAATTAAGCTATGAGGGATATAGACTTTTGGAAGTATAGACTCCTTATCTATAGAAGCTTTGTTATTAATTTTCTGTTGCGTTCCTCTCTGTGGAACTCCGCTTATGGCACGTTTCCTCTTGTTCGAGCGTCCTCTTGGCCTTTAAGTATTCTTAATAATCCCGCTGCCATCTTCATTGTCATCGCTCTGAGAGTCACTATCTTGGCTGCTTGTAGTGTCATCATGATCTTCCTACTCTTCATCCGAGCCGCAGAGTCGCATATAGTCATTCGTAATAGGATGTTTGGAATAGTTCTTCGTGCATTCTTTGTAGCCTTCGATGGTCCAATTACTATCTGCATAATTGACGGCTTCGGCCTTCATATATCCGTTGCTAAACCCCTCGTGATACGCTTTTGGGAAGATGACAACGATTTAATGTGCCCGCTGTTCGAACAACGTATAAGAGATGCCCCACTCCTGGAAGTTGACACGCAGAAAATATGTCGATGCATGACGCATGAATTAGGCGCAACGTTTTACGATCGCCCGATCGGAAGACTTTGATTTTGATTCGAAAGCATCGGCATACGCAGGTGGAACCACTTTCCAGTTCTTTATGCCTATATAGAGATGGTTTAATGAGAATAGGTCAACGTCCTCACAGTGGCAAGCAAAAAGTGCGCCGAATTCTTCGGCAGATTCGTAAGCAAATGGCCAATGGAGTCCGGGGACCCTGTATTTAGTCTGGTTGAGTTGGTTGCCTTAAAGTGGCCAGATGACAGACTAGTTAGGGAGGCCAGCGGTCGTGCGCTCAGCTAACGTACAGGCTAGGATATCAGTGCGATAGTACACACCGTCTAGTTTCTAGTCGCTGTTAAGGAGCTTTTCCAGCTGCTCAGCAGCCTGCTCTGCAGGTAAGAAGTTAGGTGAGGGAGATAACTGAAAGTCCGCTTTAGAAGGGATGAGTTTTACTTGATAGGAACTATTCTTTAGCTTTTTAATAGAATATTTAACGCATTTCTTTTTTCTATCTCTGCGCGGAATTTCGTGACGTAAGGCTTCTGGGACATTAATCTTAAATGTTCCTACTTCTTCGGCACCGAGATGTCGCGCGTATAATAAGAGAGCTGGGAAGTCATCTAGCTCTTTTTCTAATAGGTAGAGTTAAAGAACTTTGCCCTCTCACTTATACTTAATATCCGGTGTCGTCACGAGTGGGCCTAGTTAGTCCACTTTAATAGTATCAGGTCTGTCCACTTTAACAGCATTATGTCTATCCCCTTTAACAGCACTAGGTATGTTCTATTCAATAGTAGCAGGTCTATCCCCTTTAACAGCATCAGGTCTGTCCCCTTTAATAGCATCAGGTCTGTTCCCTTCGGTAGTGTTAGCTTTATTCCCTTTAACTACAGCATTGACTTAGCGCTTATTGTATAGATTGCTTAGCGGGGTTTTCTTTGAAGAAGCTTGGTCAACAGTTTCGATTAATACGGCACAGTGATAAGACCATTTAATTCCGAAAGACGAGGTAGTCGCTGGAGAAACTCCAGATTACAAGCTAAAATTACTTGTCTGCCGGGTATTAATTGGCGCGTTGATGGACTGTGTGGGTAATAGAGAAGACGTACGTCATAGGCTGCAGATAATCTACGTAATTAGATTATCGTGATCTCGTACGGGCTGGGCGGGGCTGGGACTCGGATTCCGTTGTTTAAGGAAACGGCAATGGAGTTCGGCGCAAAGCTGGTTAATCTCTTCAGATATCAGATTCCACTAGCTTGAATTGGCCTCTAGTAAAGTAGAAAGCACGGCGTCTGCTTGGTTTCGCACGCGTGAGAATATCTATTAATTTAGAGGAGCTCCGAATTAGATAGGGATCATGCACATACCTGCTTAATTGTCGATGGCATTGTAAACCCTCAGCCGCCAGAACGTTGGTGAAGACGATTAAGAACGTAATCAAAAGACACGTGCTGGCTGACTAAACGTTTGCTTACTTTGCATTAGCCTCATGTGGCGTTTTGTGAGTACTCCGTACTCGCAAAACGCCACATGCACATGACATCCTCTCTCACACGTTAACGGAAAACCCGAATATAACCGGTTATGGTACGCTATGACAAAACACAATAAAATACCTATATTTTTGCACTAGAATTTATCTGTTTCGATCTAAAACTTTGTTGCGCGTCCCTGAGTAACATATATACACTCTTGCAGCCGTCCAGGATAGCTGTTAATGCTCTTATTAATCTTCTTAGGCTTCAGCTACTTCCACGGCGTTAGCGACCGCGGGGTGTGGTTCGAACTTCATTCTTAAGGAGCGATCCAACCAACCTCCTAATTTCGAAGCCCGAAATATCCGATTCTTGAAAGAAAATACTACCATTCCGGTCCCTACTGTCGTCGAGGAATGGAATGAAGAAAATGAACGCTATTTCATGCTCACAAAACGCATTCGTGGCGATGCCCTTAATACAGTTTGGGCAACGATGTCTGCAGCTGAAAAAGAGAGCGTTGCAAGGCAAACTGCGGACTATCTCTTCCAGCTTTGACAGCTTCATTCCCCCCACATGCAGAGCCTCGGCGAACAACCACTCTATTCAGCATTTCTGTTTCCGAATGGCTACGGTCTTCTTACTACTGATGGTGCTCCTTAGTATTTATACTTTAACAAGTAGGTTTGTAGCTGAGAGGAAGGTAAAATAAGGCTGTTTATAGCTCAGCTATAGGGACGGAAGCATATTTTATCGCCATCTTAATGGAAAGAAACTCTACCATAGTAGCGCCACCTAAATGAGGACGGACGATCCGAAGTAAAGCTACTTTATAGGTCCTCGCGGGCGATCGTGACACATGTATGCCAGCATACATATGAGACGGAATTGAAATCTGGTGCTGGTCCTGCAATCCATGGCTCCTGGAGAGCTCTAAACCTACAACGTGGTGTACCCATCACAGCACTAACCATGTCATTAAATTTTTTGATCTCTTCATAGTGCCATAAAATTGACCTCCTGCCGGCCGCCGGCTTGGCATTTGTCTGCTGTATATAGCCTCTGCTTGCCCTCTAGATTTTCATGTCGTCAATATAATCTTATCTCAATCTCTACAAGTATTAATTATGGTAACACCTATGCATAAATTCCGCTAAACTAGATTTATATTACCACATTTGGAGTTCTCCATCGCCTCTCCGTCCATGATACCGTGGGCCATCGTGATCTCAATCGGGATAAGCATGCGTTTTACTTTCCCTGATCCGGCATGTCCGAGAGTGGTATGGGATGCCGTTGCTGAACTGTTCGGGACGCTCTCCCGCTTTTAGCTTCCACAATTCAAGCCAGACCCAACGTGATTTTACACGGGCCACAACACAGCGACGCTGTGATGTGGCCCGTGCGATTGATAGTATATCTAGCGCTATTTAGGAGAGATTTGGATACGTTGTACGTAGAGAGACCTAGTATATACAAGAAAGGATTAATCAAGTGAGGGTGATCTTTTAAAAGATTTGGCTCCTTTTTCCAGCGTACGTACTCAGTATCAGCACGATGTTTGAGCCAGGGGAAGTATGAACAGGCGGAAGCGATGCACCAGCGAGCACTGGAAGGAAGGGAGAAGGTACTTGGGCCAGAGCATCCCGGCACGCTCGCCAGCATGAACAATCTCGCATTTACATTCAAGGCCTAAGGCCGCAGATGAGGCTATTTCACTAATGGAAAAATGCTCCCAGTTGCTGGAAACAAGCCCCCGGCCCCCAGTATCCATACACAACATTATCGCTTGGAGCTCTGAATAACTGGCGGTTGGAGGACATGGATATTGGAGTTTAAAACGACTCTATTTTATAAGCAGGGGTTATCAGTGATATCTCGCTTCTAGCCTGATGATCTGTTAGTAAAACTAGAATGGACAACCTTGCCACTTTGCCACTTTGCCACTTTGCCACCACGAGCGCCACCACGGCATTCCAAATCACCAGGAATTCGTAATATCGTTACTGCCTATTTGATTATTATGTATTTAAGTAGTTATTACCTTCAGAAAAGAATCAATGCAATTATTCCTTTGAAGACAATATTTATGAGAACTTCATGCTGCTAAATAAGACCTCCATGAGGTTATGAGCCCGGCTGGCGAATCTCATATATCACTCATTTTTACGACCTGATCTAAATTGTCTATCAATTAAATCCTCACGGCTGTTAAAAATGACAAAAGAGACTGGAGTACCAAAGCTCAAAGGAGCTGCAAATCTTGCCATATGGCTGTTTAGGCTTGAAAAGTACATGACAGCAAAAGGCACATGGGACGCAGTTGAATTTATTCCGTACAATTAAAGTACGCGGTAAAAGTCTCCATTAAACCCATATCAGAGCGATAGTAGAACGTCCGTTGCCCCTGACAGTTCATCATAAGAACTAGTTAGAGAGACAATTGAGACAGAGACACCCTTACCTGGACAGACAAAAACTGATCCGGAAAAGAAGCCGAAATTTGGAGCCACGAGCGACTACCAAAAATTCGACTTTAACCTGGAATTTACAAAGGACCAAAACGACTAGGTACTATATCCTGATAATGGTAAAGCAATCAACAATATCGTTATCCACTGCGAGGACATACCAGCACGAAAAGTCGACAGAATCCTGGCAGCTTGATGGGTCATCGACACCCTTATCAAGCACTACAAGATCAACACAGAACTACAGAAGTATCTAGTTATTGAACGGATCTGGACTATAACGTATGCTTCATGCAAAGACATGGAAGACTACACCAACAAATTCGGAATCCTTATTCAAGACATTGCATGGTAAAAGATCACAATTGACTTTATGCTCAAGCATGTAATGATCTACAATCTTGGAACGTACTTTACGTCCTTTCAAGAACGAAAACGTGATACGGGCATTGAATTGCTTTCGTATGATACTTTTATAAGTCAACTCTATGATAAAGAGCTTGTGAATAAATCTCAATCTAAAGCTGCTTTATATGCAACAAACATAAGAAGCAAGAAGCAGAGTTAAAGTTAAAGTAAATTACCTAGTATAGGTAAAGAACACAAGTCAAAGACTTACCCATAGTGTAAAAGAGAAGGTAAGAAAGAAGAAAACTACTAGTTTAAGTACCCAGAAAAGGCTACAGACAGCTAGCGTAAGAAGTAAAAGAATTTTTAAAAAAATAAAGACAGTAAAGTGACATAGCTTACCCTAACTAATACCCTAATTAATATCTTTTTAAGCTTTTTTATCTATAGTGATAAATACAAGATAACATATGACACTTTATTAAAAGTTAATATCTGTAATAACTTTACCTAGTTTATTGAGATACATGCTGCCAGTAGGACTCTAAGTAGAATAAAAAAAACTATATAAATCCTATAAAAAGAAATAATACGGCTTTTATGTTAGCTTCGGAACGGTAAAACTTTCTTCTATACTATTAAAAATATTTAGTATTACTTAGACAGCTCTATTAATATCTTATTAGCTATAAGAATAAAACGCGGGGGCTATACTCTTAATTAAAAAAATAGAGAAATTAAAGATTAAAAAGGCAATAAAGTGGCTATAGCATATAAAGAAGATAAAATCATTCTTATATATATAGTAAAAATAGACCTGTATATAGTACTAGCTATAAAGCTATTACTAACTAAAAAAATATCAGCAAAGCAGCTCTATTAAATAATAAAATATATAGAATATAGTAACTTTATAAAGCTTATAAAGAATACTATTAGACTAAAGCTAAAGAGCTACTGCTATAGCACCTATATATACTATTTAAAATCTAAGCTTTAAAAACAACTATTTAATAAACAATAGCGTGTAAAGTGAGAAGGAGAGATTTTCTATTTAAATTTTATATTACTAATTAAGCTAAAAGGATATAATTAAAAGCATGAATATATTTTTATAACTAATAATTTTACTACTGGTATAGAAATAGAGCTTATTCGCTTTAAGAATAAAGCTCTAAACTATGTAAAAAAGCTATAAGCTTACTAAAAAGCATAGGGAAAACCCCCTATTACGTATATTTTCTCAAACCGAGATTCTATATTTATAAGTTAAGACTTTAAAAAATAGATAAAAAAAGAGGGAATTACTTACCAGCCTATTATATAAAACACTCTATAAGAGAATAAACTTACTAAAATTACCTAATTCTATCTCTATGAAAAAGTAATGTTAATGCTAGCAGATTAGAATCTTTTAAGATTTCTCTAGTTACTAGTAATTAAATATGCTATAGAACTAAAAAATAGAAGTCTAGTACAAAAACTAAATAGCAAGACGCTATATAAAGTTATTAATAAATATAAACTAAATCTATCTAAAATTCTAATATTCGGAATAGTTGTATATTATCAGAATAGCTAAAAAGCTTAATCTAAGAAGATTACATTACATAGAATTAAAAAGAGATTTATCGGATTTACAGACAAATCTAATAAATTAATTATTAAAGTCTAGAAAGAAGGAACACAGCAGATTATAGAGAAACAAAATTTTAAATCTAATAATAACTATAAACCGTATAACAGGCATTAATTTATAGAAGAACTTAACTTTAGAGAAGATACATAATAAGCGTTAATAAGTAGCTAATTATCTAGTTAATTATTAAATTCTTTATCTAGTCTATATTTTGAACTAGTAATTAATAGCTAAATAGCTATGCAATATAGGATATATAAACTTATAGTTAAAATTAAATAGAGTTTATTTTATAAGAGGGAGCTGAACAGGCTGTATAAGCTAAACTTTATACTATTAAAAAAAGACACTTAATATAGTAAAGAGCACATACAAAGTATAATTTATATTAGGCTATAAATAATTAAAAATGCTAAAAGAGAAGTATAATAAGATGCTATAATAAATCTTAAGATAGAATCACTAATTTAGAAGCTACTCTCTTTAACGGAACTACTATAGTAATTAACATGAAATAATAAAGAACAACTATCTCTAAAATTCTATAATAAGTATAAATATATAATTTTAATAAAGCTAGTAACAGTAGAAGCTATAGTAAATATATAGAAAATAATTATACTTACTAAAGCCCCTAACGAGTATTTCTATATACTATATATAGTAATACTTAATGAAATTAATTATACCTATTAAAGTTTCTACTTTTATCTTAATGATGCTTTAGAGTAAACTGTAATTATAGCTAACATAAGCATATATAAAAAGCTAGGTCTAAATAATCTAGAGCTAAAATCCTTTATAAAAGTAATATAACAGCTAAATAACATAAAATAAAAAGAAGTAACAGATATTAAAATATAGTAGTATTAAGAAAATAGGATATTTAAATTTATTAAATTACCCACAGGGTGTACAGCACTAGATGGAAAGTAAGTATTTAAAATTAAAAAAAAAGCCAACAATCAGATTACCAAGTACAAGACTAGATTTATAGGAAAAGAATTTATATAGTAATTTAGCATTAATTATAACTAGATATATACTAGAGTTATATAAGTATCTTTAGTATGAATAATATTCACGCTTATAGTACTATTTAATTATGATATTATATAGCTTAACTTTATAACAGCATACCTTAATTTAAATCTTAATAAAAAAATCTATATTAAGTAAGCACCTAGTTATGTTTAAAAGAGTAAGAAATATTTTATTTATAGAGTTAAGAAAGGTCTATACAGACTGAAATAATTAGCACGTAAGTAGATAAAATAGCTTATAAGCTTTTTTATTAAAATCAGATTCAGGCTACTTATAGTAGATAATAATGTATTTATTAAAAATACTATCTACACAGGACTTATAATTATAGTTTATATAAATAATATTAAGCTTATTAGCAGTAATAAGCTAGCTATAAAGCAGGTTATTAATTAGCTAAGTAAGGAATTTAAGATAACTAATCTAAAAAATATTAAGCACTATCTTAGAATAGAAATTAAATATAACTATAGTATAAGAACAATCACGCTTAGCTAGTAAGCATATATTAAAAAAATTCTTAATAAATATAGATATAGTAAGCATAAACGTAGGGTAAAAATGCTAATAGTAATAAGTTAATATCTTAACTTATTTAATAGCATTACTACTAAAGCTTTAAGACAAGAATTTACTACCTAGCTAGGATTAATTATATACGCTATAATTACTACTTAGTTAGATATAGCATTTATAGTTTTATCTCTTATATAGTATATAAATAACTCTAGACTTGAGTACTAGTAAGTAATTAAAAGGATTTTTTTCTATCTATACAGTACAATCAATTACTGTATCACATTTAGAGAAAAAAGTAATAATAAAATTACTAGGTATATAAATACTAGCTTTACTAAAGATTCTGTAACTAGATGCTTAATAGGAGCCTATATTTTTATTCTAAATAGAGGACCTATTAGCTAGACTTTAAAGCATTAGCTAATAGTTACTTTATTAACTATAGAAATAGAATATATAGCTATATGTTAAGCTATAAGAGAAGCTATCTAGCTTAGGTAATTACTTACTAAATTAGAATTTTATTAAGAATCTATTAAGATTTACGCAGATAATAAGAGCGCTATTGCTTTAGATAAGAATTCTAAATTCTATAAATATAGTAAGCATATTAACGTATAATACTACTACGTATAAGAGTAGGTATAAAGCGGACGAATTACTATATTTTATCTACTAACTAATTAGATAATAGCAGACGGCTTAACTAAAGCTATTAATTTAAAATTATATCTTTAATTTATTAATCACTACAGGCTTGACCCTGATAAGGTAAAGAAGAAATATAATTAAAACATCTCTAAAAGCATTATATATAAGCTTAAGAGGGAGTGTTAGTAAAATTAGAATAGATAATTTTATTATTTTACCACTTTACCACCACAAGCGCCACTACGGTATTCTAAATTACTAGAAATTCATAATATCATTATTACCTATTTAATTATTATATATTTAAGTAGTTATTATCTTCAGAAAAGAATTAATATAATTATTTCTTTGAAGATAATATTTATGAGAACTTTATGTTGCTAAATAAGATCTCTATGAGTATAGCCTCCGCATCTTATTCTTATAGCTAACAAGATATTAATAAGGCTATCTAGGTGATACTAAATATTTTTAATAGTATAAAAAAAAGTTTTACTATTCTAAAGCTAACATAAAAGCCGTATTATTTCTTTTTATAGGATTTGTATAGTTTCTTTTATTCTACTTAAAGTCCCGCTAGCAGCATGTATCTTAGTAAACTAGGTAAAGTTATTATAAACATTAACCTTTAATAAAGTGTTATACGTTGTCTTGTATTTGTCACTATAGATAAAAAAGCTTAAAAAGATATTAATTAGGGTATTAGTTAGGGTAAGCTATATTACTTTACTATTTTTATTTTTTTAAAGATTCTTTTACTTCTTATGCTAGCTATTTATAGCCTTTTCTAGGTACTTAAATTAGCAGTCTTCTTCTTTCTTGCCTTTTCTTTTATATTATAGGTAAGTCTTTGACTTGTGTTCTTTACCTATACTAAGTAATTTACTTTAACTTTAATTTTATTTCTTATTTCTTATGTTTGTTGTATGTGAAGTAGCTTTAGATTAAGATTTATTTATAAGCTCTTTATTATAGAGTTAACTTATAAGAGTATTATACGAAAGTAATTTAATATCTATATCACGTTTTCATTCTTAAAAGGACGTAAAGTACGTTCCAAGATTATAGATTATTACATACTTAAGTATAAAGTTAATTATGATCTTTTACCATACAATGTCTTAAATAAGAATTCTAAATTTATTAGTATAGTCTTCCATGTCTTTGCATGAAGCGTATGTTATAGTCTAAATTTATTTAATAACTAAATACTTCTATAGTTCTGTGTTGATCTTGTAGTGCTTAATAAAAATATTAATAACCTATTAAGCTACTAAAATTCTGTTAACTTTTCGTGCTGGTATGTTCTTATAGTGGATAATAATATTATTAATTACTTTACTATTATCAGAATATAGTACCCAGTTATTTTGGTCCTTTATAAATTCTAGGCTAAAGTCAAATTTTTGGTAGTCACTTATAGCTCCAAATTTTAGCTTCTTTTCTAAATTAGTTTTTATCTGTTTAGGTAAGGGTGTCTCTGTCTTAATTATCTCTCTAACTAGTTCTTATAATAAACTATTAAAGGCAACAGATATTCTACTGTTACTCTAATATAAGTTTAATAAAAACTTTTACCGCGTACTTTAATTATACGGAATAAATTTAACTACGTTCTATATATTTTTTACTGTTATATACTTTTTAAGCCTAAATAGCTATATAGTAAGATTTATAGCTTCTTTAAGCTTTAGTATTCTAGTCTCTTTTATCATTTTTAACAGCCGTGAGGATTTAATTAATAGATAATTTAGATTAGGTTATAAAAATAAGTGATATATAAGATTTACTAGCCGGGCTCATAATCTTATAAAGGTCTTATTTAATAGCATAAAGTTCTTATAAATATTATCTTTAAAGAAATAATTGTATTAATTCTTTTCTAAAGGTAATAACTACTTAAATACATAATAATTAAATAGGTAGTAATGATATTATGAATTTCTAGTGATTTAAAATGCCATAGTGGCGCTCGTGGTGGTAAAGTAGTAAAGTAATAAAATTATTCATTCTAGTTTTACCAACATATACTCTTAATTAGAAAAATAAAGGAATTAAAGATTAAAAAGGTAATAAAGTAGCTGTAGTATATAAAGAAAATGAAATTATTCTTATACGTATAGTAAAAACAGACCCGTATATAGCACTAGCTATAAAGCTATTACTAACTAAAAAAGTATCAATAAAGCAGCTCTATTAAATAATAGAATATATAAAATATAGTAATTTTATAAAGCTTATAAAGAATACTACTAGACTAAAGCTAAAGAGCTACTGCTATAGCACCTATATATACTACCTAGAATCTAAGCTTTAAAAACAACTGTTTAGCGAATAATAGCGCGTAAAGTAAGAAGAAGAGATTCTCTATCTAAACCTCATACCACTAATTAAGCCAGAAAGATACAATTAAAAGTATAGATATATTTCTATAACTAACGATTTTACTACTGGTACGGAAATAGGGCTTATTCGCTTTAAAAATAAAGCTCTAAACTACGTAAAAAAACTATAAGCTTGCTGAAAAGTATAGGGAAAAACCCCTATTACGTACATTTTCTCAGACCAAGATTCTATATTCATGAGTTAAGACTTTAAAGAATAGATGAAAAAAAAGAGAATTACTTACCAGCCTACTATATAAGACACTCTATAAGAGAATAGACTTACTAAAATTACCTAATTCTATCTCTATAAAAAAGTAATGTTAATGCTAGTAGATTAGAATCTTCTAAGATTTCTCTAGCCACTAGTAATTAAATATACTATAGAATTGAAAAATAGAAGTCTAGTATAAAGACTAAATAGTAAGACGCTGTATGAAGTCATTAATAGATATAAACCAGACCTATCCAAAATCCTAATATTCAAAATAGTTATATACTATTAGAATAGCTAAAAAGCTTAATCTGAGAAGGTTATATTATATAGAATTAGAGAAAGATTTATCAGATTTACAGACAAATCTAATAGATTAATTATTAAAATCTAAAAAGAAAGAACACGGTAGATTATAGAGAAACAAAATTTCGAATCTAATAATAACTATAAACTATATAACAGGCATTAATCTATAGAAAAACTCGACTTTAGAGAAGATATATAGCAAGCGTTAATAGGTAGCTAATTATCTAGTTAATTATTAAATTCTCTATCTAGTCTATATTTTAAACCAGTAATTAATAGCCAAATAGCTATATAATATAGGATGTATAAACTTATAATTAAAATTAAGTAAAGTCTATTTTATAAAAGGGAGCTAGATAGGCTGTATAAGCTAAGCTTTATACTATTAAAAAAAAACACTTAATATAACAGAAAGCATATATAAAGTGTAATTTATATTAGGCTGTAAATAATTAAAAATACTAAAAGAGAAGTATAATAAGATACTATAATAAGCTCTAAGATAAAATTACTAATTTAGAAGCCACTCTCTTTAATAGAACTACTATAGTAATTAACACGAAATAATAGAGGACAACTATCTCTAAAATTCTATAATAAGTATAGATATATAATTTTAATAAAGCTAGTAATAGTAGAAGCTGTAGTAAGTATATAGAAAATAATTATACTTACTAGAGCCCCTAACGAGCATTTCTACACGCTATATATAGTAATACTTAATAAAATTAATTATATTTATTAAAGCTTCTACTTTTATTTTAATGATGCTTTAGAGTAAACTATAATTATAGCTAACACAAGCACGTATAAAAAGCTAGGTCTAAATAATTTAGAGCTAAAATCCTTTACAGAAGTAATATAATAACTAGATAGCATAAAATAAAAAGAAGTAACAAATATTAAGATGTAGTAGTATTAAGAGAATAGGATATTTAAATTTATTAAATTACCCACAAGGCGTACAGCGCTAGATAGAAAGTAGATATTTAAAGTTAAAAAAAAAGCCAACAATCAGATTACCAAGTACAAGGCTAGATTCATAGGAAAAGGATTTATATAGTAATTTAGTATTAATTACGACTAGACATATACTAAAGTTATATAAGTATTTTTAATATAAACAATATTCACGCTTATAGCACTATTTAATTATAATATTATATAGCTTAACTTTATAACAGTATATCTTAATTCAGACCTTAATAAAGAAATCTACGTTAAGTAAGCACCTAGTTATGTTTAAAAGAGTAAGGAATATTTTATTTATAGAGTTAAGAAAAGCCTATACGGACTGAAATAATTAGCACGTAAATAGGTAAAACAGCTTATAAGCTTTCTTATTAAAATCAGATTCAGACTACTTATAGTAGATAATAACGTATTTATTAAAAATACTATTTATATAGGACTTATAATTATAGTTTACGTAAATAACGTTAAGCTTATTAGTAATAATAAGCTAGCTATAAAGCAGGTTATTAATTAGCTAAGTAAGAAATTTAAGATAACTAATCTAAGAGATATTAAGTACTATTTTAGAATGGAAATTAAATGTAACTATAGTATAAAAATAATCACGCTCAGCTAGCAAGCATATATTAAAAGAATTCTTAATAAATATAGGTATAGCAAGTATAGACGTAGGATAAAGATGCTAATAGTAATAGATCAATATCTTAACCCATTTAACAGTATTATTATTAAAGCTTTAAGATAAGAATTTGCCGCCTAGCTAGGATTAATTATATATGCTATAATTACTACTTAGCTAGATATAGTATTTACAGTCTTATTTCTTATATAGTATATAAATAACCCTGAACCTGAGTACTAGTAAGTAATTAAAAGGATCTTCTTCTACTTATACAGTATAATTAATTACTATATTATATTTAGAGAAGAAAGCAATAATAAAATTACTAGATATATAGATATTAGCTTTACTAAAGATTCTGTAACTAGATGCTTAACAGGAGTCTATATTTTTACCTTAAATAAAGAACCTATTAGCTGGACTTTAAAGCGTTAGCTGACAGTTACTTTGTTAACTATAAAAGTAGAATATATAGCTATATATTAAGCTATAAAAGAAGCTATCTGGCTCAGGCAATTGCTTACTGAATTAGGACTTTATTAAGAATCTATTAAAATTCACGCAGATAATAAGAGCGCTATTGCTTTAGACAAGAATCCTAAATTCTATAAGCGTAGTAAGTACATTAATATATAATATTACTATATATAAGAGTAGGTATAAAGCGGACGAATTACTACACCCTACCTGCTAACTAATCAGATAGTAGCAGACGGCTTAACTAAAGCTATTAGTTTAGAATTACATCTTCGATTTATTAATCACTGCAGGCTCGACCCTGATAAGGTAAAGAAGAGGTATGATTAAGACATCTCCAAAAGCATCGTACGCAAGCTTGAGAGGGAGTGTTGGTAAAACTAGAATGGACAACCTTGTTACTTTACCACTTTGCCACTTTGCCA